>JARQOC010000002.1:748321194-748386834 GCA_033576535.1 Allobates femoralis
ACGGAGCCGCATGTGTACGAGATGTACAGAGTGTAACCAAGTGTGTACGAGGTGAACGGAGCGTTGCCGCGTGTGTATGAGGTGTACGGAGCGGTGCCGTGTGTGTACGGAGTGGAGCTCAGTGTGTACGAAGCGGAGCCGCTTGTGTACGAGGTGTACGGAGCGGAGCCCAGTGTGTACGAGATGTGCGGAGCGGAGCCGCATCTGTACGAGGTGTACAGAGTGTAACCGCGTGTGTACGAGGTGTACAGAGTGGAGCCGCGTGTGTACGAGGTGAACGGAGCGGAGCCGCGTGTGTACGAGGTGTACGGAGCGGAGCCGCGTGTGTAGGAGGTGTACGGAGCGGAGCCGAGTGTGTAGGAGGTGTACGGAGCGGAGCCGAGTGTGTAGGAGGTGTACGGAGCGGAGCCGAGTGTGTAGGAGGTGTACGGAGCGGAGCCGAGTGTGTAGGAGGTGTACGGAGCGGAGCCGAGTGTGTAGGAGGTGTACGGAGCGGAGCCGAGTGTGTATGAGGTGATAAGCAGAGCTGAGTGTGTACTAGGTGTATAAAGCAGAGCCGAGTGTGTACTAGGTGTATGGAGTGGAGCCGTGTGTGTACAAGGTGTGTGTAACCAGTGGTAACCCCCCGCAGATGCTTCTCCCGTTCCTATAGTCCCTGCCACCTCTGCCGGCAGCATTCTTCTCCTGTGTCCCGGCCACCACTGTCCGCCCTGCTATGATGATTCTGCTGGGCCCAGCCGGACTTTGCTGAATCCTGAATGCGGTCCGGTGTGCTGGATCTGCCGCACCCAGCAGAACCGCACTTGCCGTATCGGTCCACAATCCCCATAGACAATGCATAAGGCTTGCCGCATCAGGGCCACAAGTCAAGTGGCTGATCCGGCGCCACCTACCGGATCAGCCGCACATCAGCAAAATCGCTGATATGAAAGACCCCTTAATCACTGGAGTGGTCAGGGAGGGTGTGGGAGACAATACTGGAAATCTTTCCTGAAACTACATGGGGCAAACTGTGCCCCACCATCTTGGATAACACAGAAACATGTGAAATACCTCTACATGCTGTATGTGCCCCTCTAAGTGGCTATCTTGCTTGGATCATGTATGTATGGAGTCCATGCATACATGATTCAAGCAAAATATCCACATAGAGGGGCACATACAGCATGTAGAGGTATTTCACATGTCTATCCAAGGTGGAGGGTTAGTGGGTGCGCACATTGTGTATTTTGTGAGTTTTTACCTCAGTATCTGTAAGGTCTCGTGCACACACCGAGTATTTGGTGAGTTTTTACTTCAGTATCTGTAAGGCCTCGTGCACACGCTGAGTATTTGGTGAGTTGTTACCTCAGTATTTGTAAGGCCTCGTGCAAACGCTGAGTATTTGGTGAGTTTTTACTTCAGTATCTGTAAGGTCTCGTGCACACGCCGAGTATTTGGTGAGTTTTTACCTCAGTATTTGTAAGGCCTCGTGCACACGATGAGTATTTGGTGAGTTGTTACCTCAGTATCTGTAAGGCCTCGTGCACACGCTGAGTATTTGGTGAGTTTTTTCCTCAGTATCTGTAAGGCCTCGTGCACACGCTGAGTATTTGGTGAGTTGTTACCTCAGTATCTGTAAGGCCTCGTGCACATGCTGAGTATTTGGTGAATTTTTACCTCAGTATCTGTAAGGCCTCGTGCACACGCTGAGTATTTGGTCGATTATTACCTCAGTATTTGTAAGGCCTCGTGCACACGCTGAGTATTTGGGGAGTTTTTACCTCAGTATTTGTAAGGCCTCGTGCACATGCTGAGTATTTGGTGAGTGTTTACCTCAGTATCTGTAAGACCTCGTGCACACGCTGAGTATTTGGTGAGTTGTTACCTCAGTATCTGTAAGGCCTTGTGCACACGCTGAGTATTTGGTGAGTTATTACCTCAGTATATGTAAGGCCTCGCGCACACGTTCAGTATTTGGTGAGTTGTTACCTCAGTATCTGTAAGGCCTCGTGCACATGCTGAGTATTTGGTGAGTTGTTACCTCAGTATTTGTAAGGCCTCGTGCACACGCTGAGTATTTGGTGAGTTGTTACCTCAGTATCTGTAAAGCCTCGTGCACACGCTGAGTATTTGGTGAGTTTTTACCTCAGTATCTGTAAGGCCTCGTGCACACGCTGAGTATTTGGTGAGTTTTTACCTCAGTATCTGTAATACCTCGTGCACACGCTGAGTATTTGGTGAGTTTTTACCTCAGTATCTGTAAGGCCTCGTGCACACGCTGACGCTGCATTATAAGGAGGCGGCTATTATGCCCTGAATGCCCCTGTACACAGAATAAATAACTTATAAAAATCTAGCCCCCTGTATTCTAACCTGTTACCGATCCGGTCTTGCTGGCAGATTGGTCCATTCAGCCTCTCCTCACCGTCCGACGGCCTCTTCTTCTGAATGATATGGAGACGCCTCCTGCGTTATCCACGTCCCACTATCCCATCTCACGTCTGTGCAGACGCCTCTCCAGCTTGGAGCACCGTGCTCTGCCCTACTGCAGCTACAATGTAAACTCCTCTACACATGCGTGACCCGCCGGGGTCTCTGCACATGGCTCCAGGCTCCCAGTCTTCTGCGTGTAATGAATGGTGACATCACTGAGAGTTTACACTTGTAGGATAATCCCATGATGGAGCACATTGCACCTGCACAAGCCGGAGAGGTATGGGCGTAGTGTAGGCAATGGGAACATTGGACGTGGTCACGTGGATAACGCAGGTGGCAGGAGGCATTATCTACATCATTCAGAAGAAGACAATGTCGGACCGCGAGGAGGCGGGAAGGACCGATCTGCAGCACGTCCATCAGACTGGTAACAGGACATTATCATACAGGGGGCACAGCGTGCGAGATATTTATACGTTATTTATTGTGAGTACAGGGGCAGTCAGGGCATAATGGCCGCCTTCTAATGGACTGCTCAATACTAGGGCTTAAAGGGTTTTTTTTCTTCCTAACTGAAGGGTAAATTGACCAGATCAATGGATGTTTGACAAGTTAGAGTTTCACTCAGATTATTACAGAAAAATAGTTGATATTTCAGGTATATTATGACCCCCGTGATCCCGTCACATGACCCCAATCACATGACCTGAGAAGGGGGGCCCACAGAGTCTGAACAGCCCCGGGCCCTGCCTACCCTTAATCCACCCCTGCGAGGTAGACACACAAATGGTTTTCAGTTAAATCCTGCACCGGTTTACTAACCTCTTCACTCCCGAGCCTGTTTTGACCCTAATGACCAGAGCATTTTTTGCAATTCTGACCAGTGTCACTTCATGAGGTTATAGAGATGACGAGGTGCTAGAATTAGCCATGGAGGTGCCGGCACATAGCGAGCAGTCTGCCTTCAATGATATTGACGTGAAGCACCCTGTGGAAGTTATATTGATGATGTGTTCTTGTGATACTTACTGCAAAGATAAGAGATTCCATGCCTTGTCTCCGGAGAAATGAAACTGTATAAGGAACTGTTGCACTGGGGAAACTAGAGGGCCAAGCATTGCTAACCCAGGGCTGCCTCGCCTGCAACTACCGATGCCTCGCACCGGCCCCTCACCATGTGTGTGTGAGAGATAGAGCTGAATGATACTGGGACCCGATGTGTGTGCAAGAGCAAAACGGCGCATGCTCTGGGCGAGAGCCCATCCACTGTCAGCACTTGCCAGGTTGTCAGATGTAATTGTTTAAGGTCTGGTGAGTGTCATTCCCTGAGGAAGGAGCTGGGTATTAGCTCCGAAACGCGTCGGAAAATAAAGCAAAGGATTACTTGGTTCAAAACATTCCGGTGTTTTTGATACTTTATTGGAGCAGCGGCGCGGACTGTAAGACACTTGGTCCCGGATAGATTTTTATGGGTTGTCTGCTTTCTTCTTTTTCTTTCTCAGGTGATGACTGTACGAGAAGCACGCAGAATAATTTCCCTTCATCTTCCTGTCATGAAGCATCAGATAATCAACCACAGATTGGACAAAGTAGCACTGGAAATAGACTTGACATATCAGAATTTTCTGATTGTGGGAAAGAGAAATCTCACCCTCACATAGATGGGAGGCCGTATTCTTGTCCACAATGTGGGAGATGTTTTCAAAAGAGATCGGCTCTCATTGTACATCAGAGAAGACACACAGGGGAGAAGCCTTTTTTCTGTTCAGAATGTGGGAAATGTTTTATCCAGAAATCAGATCTTGTTGATCATCAGAGAAGACACACAGGGGATAAGCCATTTTCGTGTTCAGAATGTGGGAAATGTTTTACCCAGAAATCATGTTTAGTTATACATCAGAGAACTCACACAGGGAGAAGCCTTTCTCATGTACTATATGTGGAAAATGTTTTAAATCTACATCACATATTACAGGACATATGAAAACTCACATAGGGGAGAAGCCTTTTTCATGTTCAGAATGTGGGAAATGTTTTTCCCAGAAATCATATCTTGTTAATCATCAGCGAATTCACACAGGAGAGAAGCCGTTTTCATGTACTATATGTGGGAAATGTTTTGCAACTAGATCACATATGGCAGGACATCGGAGAACTCACACAGGGGAGAAGCCTTTTTCATGTTCAGAATGTGGGAAATGTTTCAGGACTAAATCAGATCTTGATAAACATCAGAGAACACATACAGGGGAGAAGCCATATAGCTGTCCTGAATGTGGAAAAGGTTTGGTGCACAAGACAAGTCTTATAAACCATCTAAGAATTCACACTGGGGAGAGGCCATTTACTTGCTCTGAATGTGGCAAATGCTTTTCTGCTAAAGAACGACTTAAGAGACATCAGAAAACTCACACTGGGGAGAAGTCATTTTCATGTGTGACATGTGGAAAATGCTATATGCGTAAAGAAGATCTTGAGATACATCAGAGAGTTCACACGGGGGAGAAGCCATACTCATGCCCTGAATGTGATAAGTGTTTTAGGCAGAAATCATGTTTTAATGAACATGTAAAAACTCACATCGGGGAGAAGCCGTTTTCATGCTCAGAATGTGGGAAATGTTTTAGTCATAAAGCCATTCTTCTTCAACACCTGAGAACTCACACAGGGGAAAGGCCGTTTTCATGTTCAGAATGTGGGAAATCATTTACTCATAGATCACATCTTGTTAATCATCAGAAGGTACATAAAAGAGAAAACATTCTACCGTTCACATTGTAGGACATTTGAAGGTGTACGGCTCCATTGTGGGAACTGTTGTCTCAGGATGCTTTCCTAATGTATAAATTAAACAAAAAAAATCATTACTTCAACATTTTTGTTTGATCTCCGCAATATCTGTTGAGTGTTCATAGTCCGAGTCATCTGTGGTGTCCCTACGTCTGTTCGCCACAACATGGTATTGCTATAACATCTATGTAATGCCATGTCTGATGGGAATTGGGGTCCCCCTGCTGGATGTCTGAAGTGAACACACACTGCCTAATCCCTTATTAGGAGGCTGTGCACTTGATGCCTGATTTGTGCATGTGTCACATTTCCTGGTTGAGGGAGTGGTTAGTTAGGGTGTAGTAGGACAGAGTAGGTGAAGGAGAGGTCCAGTGAGGGGGCAGCGGGAGCTGCTGTGAAGGGATCAGCTGCAAGGCAGGGTACCAGTCTCTAGGTCACCCAGGCTTATAGGGCCTGGTGGAAAAACTGGATGCTGGTAACTTTCAAGCTTTCCAGCAACTCAAATGGAGTTCTCCGGGGTGTCAGTAGTATAGAGGGTCAGGGAACTGCTATTGGCAAGGATACCCACAGGTATCCAACCTGGCAGGAAGTACAGTCATATGAAAAAGTTTGGGCACCCCTCTTAATCTTACTCATTTTTTTTTGTTTAAAATTGGGTTTTTGCACCAGCTATTTCAGTGTGATCTATGTAATAACTGATGGACACAGTAATATTTCAGTGTGATCTATGTAATAACTGATGGACACAGTAATATTTCAGTGTGATCTATGTAATAACTGATGGACAAAGTAATATTTCAGGATTGAAATGTTTATTGTACTAACCAAAAATGTGCAATATGCATTATTTCAAAATTTGACAGGTGCAAAAGTATGGGCACCCTTCCGATTTTCATGATTTGAATATTCCTAACTACTTTTTACTGACTTACTGAAGCACTAAATTGGTTTGGTAACCTCATTGAGCTTTGTACTTCATAGCCCGGTGTATCCAATCATGAGAAAAGCTATTTCAGGTGTCCACTTGCAAGTTGTTCTCCTAGTTGCATCTTCTCTGAGGAGTGGCATCATGGGCTCCTCAAAACAGCTCTCAAATGATCTTAAAAAAAAGATTGTTCAACATAGTTGTTCAGGGGAAGGATACAAAAAGTTGTCTCAGAAATGTAACCTGTCAGTTTCCACTGTGAGGAACATAGTAAGGAAATGGAAGGCCACAGGGACAGTTCTTGTAAAGGCCAGAAGTGGCAGGCCAACAAAAATATCAGAAAGGCAGAGAAGAAGAATGGTGAGAATAGTCGAGAACAATCCACAGACCACCTCCAAAGACCTGCAGCATCATCTTACTGCAGATGGTGTCACTGTGCATCGGTCAACAATGCAGCACAAGGAGAAGCTGCATGGGAGAATGATGCGAAAGAAGCCGTTTCTGCATGCACGCCACAAACAGAGTCGCCTGAGGTATGCAAAAGCACATTGGACAAGCCAGTTTCATTTTGGAACAAAGTCCTGTGGACTGATGAAACAAAGATTGAGTTGTTTGGTCATACAACAAGGCGTTATCCATGGCGCCACAAAAACACAGCATTCCAAGAAAAGCACTTGCTACCCAGTGTCAAATTTGGGGAGGGTCCATCAAGCTTTGGGGCTGTGTGGCCAATGACGGCATCGGGAAACTTGTTAAAGTTGAGGGTCACATGGATTCCACTCAGTATCAGCAGATTCTTGAGAATAATGTTCAAGAATCAATGTCAAAGTTGAAGTTACGCCGGGAATGGATCTTTCAGCAAGACAATGATCCAAAA
Organism: Allobates femoralis; assembly: GCA_033576535.1. Taxonomy (NCBI): domain Eukaryota; kingdom Metazoa; phylum Chordata; class Amphibia; order Anura; family Aromobatidae; genus Allobates; species Allobates femoralis. Next base: position 748,328,205 of record JARQOC010000002.1, read on the forward strand.
CACCGCTCCAAATCTACTCAGGCATTCATGCAGAGGAACAATTACAATGTTCTGGCATGGCCATCCCAGTCCCCAGACCTGAATATCATTGAACATGTGTGGGATGTTGTGAAGCGGGCTGTCCATGCTTGGCGACCATCAAGCTTAACTGAACTGGAATTGTTTTGTAAAGAGGAATGGTCAAAAATCCCTTCATCCAGGATCCAGGAACTCATTAACAGCTACAGGAAGCCACTAGAGGCAAAAGGTGGATCTACTAAATATTAATGTCACTTTTCTGTTGAGGTGCCCATACTTTTGCACCTGTCAATTTTTGAAATAATGCATATTTCACATTTTCGGTTAGTGCAATAAACCTCATTTCAATCCTGAAATATTACTGTGTCCATCAGTTATTACATAGATCACACTGAAATATTACTGTGTCCATCAGTTATTACATAGATCACACTGAAATATTACTGTGTCCATCAGTTATTACATAGATCACACTGAAATATTACTGTGTCCATCAGTTATTACATAGATCACAGTGAAATATTACTGCGTCCATCAGTTATTACATAGATCACACTGAAATATTACTGTGTCCGTCAGTTATTACATAGATCACGCTGAAATATTACTGCGTCCGTCAGTTATTACATAGATCACACTGAAATATTACTGCGTCCATCAGTTATTACATAGATCACACTGAAATATTACTGTGTCCATCAGTTATTACATAGATCACACTGAAATATTACTGTGTCCATCAGTTATTACATAGATCACGCTGAAATATTACTGTGTCCATCAGTTATTACATAGATCACACTGAAATATTACTGTGTCTATCAGTTATTACATAGATCACAATGAAATATTACTGTGTCCATCAGTTATTACATAGATCACACTGAAATATTACTGTGTCCATCAGTTATTACATAGATCACACTGAAATATTACTGTGTCCATCAGTTATTACATAGATCACACTGAAATATTACTGTGTCATCAGTTATTACATAGATCACGCTGAAATATTACTGTGTTCATCAGTTATTACATAGATCACGCTGAAATATTACTGTGTCCATCAGTTATTACATAGATCACACTGAAATATTACTGTGTCCATCAGTTATTACATAGATCACACTGAAATATTACTGTGTCCATCAGTTATTACATAGATCACACTGAAATATTACTGCGTCCATCAGTTATTACATAGATCACACTGAAATATTACTGTGTCCATCAGTTATTACATATATCACACTCAAATATTACTGTGTCCATCAGTTATTACATAGATCACACTGAAATATTACTGTGTCCATCAGTTATTACATAGATCACACTGAAATAGCTGTTGCAAAAACCCAATTTTAAACAAAAAAAAAATGAGTAAGATTAAGAGGGGTGCCCAAACTTTTTCATATGACTGTAACTCACAGCAACCAAGAGGGAGTACTGGATAGCTAAAGGCACCAAGAAACCTACAACCAAGAGAAGTCAACAGGAAGGCCATATTGTCAACCCAGCAGAGCGGACTACAGTTCTCAACCGGATTACATGACTGATGTTGGTTTGATATCATAGACCAGCTACAACAACCTGCAGTAAAAGGTAGAGCAGAAAGACTGATTCCTGCTGTCTACTTCCTCAACTACACTTTTCACCACTACCCTCATTATCTCCCTGGGAGCCAGCCCTGGTTGGCAAGGGTTAACCACCTGCATTGATGTCACTGACCCACCGCAAGACATTAGGAACTCGGATTCCGGGCGTTGATGCTGGGTGCTGTCACTGGTGGCCAGTGCCCAGGTCCATGGCCCTGGTGGAGGTGTGCTTCGGACCGGGTCGTGGCTGTCTGATTGCTCACGGCCCTCCGGGTTGACAGCTCAGGGCTGAACTCTCCTGCACCGCGCTCGGAGCCAGTTCTCTGTTAATGGACCGGCTCCCCCCAGACCGGTTATCAGGACTGTCTGGTGCCGGTTGTTAGCTGACACCCAAGGATCCCCCTTCTCGTCTGGGTCACCTCTCGTTTTAGATGCCCTCCCTCTGCATCTCTCGCAGGGTCCTCCTCTACTTCCCTCACGGAGTTCCTTTTCTCTTCTCTCTTTCTCGCCCTTCACAACCCACTTATATAACCTCCACATAAGTGATGTCCCTGCCACTATGATGTCATCACTGGTCAGAATCTACTTCCAGCATAAGTGACATCCCTGCCACTATGATGTCATCATAGCCCCGAATCTACTTCCAGCATAAGTGATGTCCCTGCCACTATGATGTCATCACTGGTCAGAATCTACTTCCAGCTTAAGTGATGTCCCTGCCACTATGATCTCATCACTGGTCAGAATCTACTTCCAGCATAAGTGATGTCCCTTCCACTATGATGTCATCACTGGTCAGAATCTACTTCCAGCATAAGTGATGTCCCTGCCACTATGATGTCATCACTGGTCAGAATCTACTTCCAGAATAAGTGATGTCCAGCATAAGTTATGTCCCTGCCACTATGATGTCATTGGTTAGGATCTACATCCAGCATAAGTGATGTCCCTGCCACTATGATGTCATCACAGCCAAGGATCTACTTCCAGCATAAGTGATGTCCCTGCCACTATGATGTCATCACTGGTCAGAATCTACTTCCAGCATAAGTGATGTCCCTGCCACTAGGATGTCATCACTGGTCAGGATCTACTTCCAGCATAAGAGACGTCCCTGCCACTATGATATCATCACTGCCCCGGATCTACGTCCAGCATAAGTGATGTCCCTGCCACTATGATGTCATCACTGGTCAGAATCTACTTCCAGCATAAGTGATGTCCCTGCCACTATGATGTCATCATAGCCCCGAATCTACTTCCAGCATAAGTGATGTCCCTGCCACTATGATGTCATCACTGGTCAGAATCTACTTCCAGCTTAAGTGATGTCCCTGCCACTATGATGTCATCACTGGTCAGAATCTACTTCCAGCTTAAGTGATGTCCCTGCCACTATGATGTCATCACTGGTCAGAATCTACATCCAGCATAAGTGATGTCTCTGCCACTATGATGTCATCATAGCCCCGAATCTACTTCCAGCATAAGTGACGTCCCTGCCACTATGATGTCATCACTGGTCAGAATCTACTTCCAGCTTAAGTGATGTCCCTGCCACTATGATGTCATCACTGGTCAGAATCTACTTCCAGCATAAGTGATGTCCCTGCCACTATGATGTCATTACTGGTCAGAATCTACCTCCAGCATAAGTGATGTCCCTGCCACTATGATGTCATCACAGCCCCGGATCTACTTGCAGCATAAGTGATGTCCCTGCCACTATGATGTCATCACAGCCCCGGATCTACTTGCAGCATAAGTGATGTCCCTGCCACTATGATGTCATCACAGCCCCAGAACTACCTCCAGCATAAGTGATGTCCCTGCCACAGCCTCCTCCAGCCTCACATCCTCACAGCCTCCTCCAGCCTCACAGCCTCCTCCAGCCTCACATCCTCACCCAGCCTCACAGCCTCCTCCAGCCTCACAGCCTCCTCCAGCTTCACAGCCTCCCCATGCTCACAGCCTCCTCCAGCCTCACAGCCTCCTCCAGCCTCACAGCCTCCCCATCCTCACAGCCTCCTCCAGCCTCACTGCCTCCTCCAGCCTCACTGCCTCCTCCAGCCTCACAGCCTCCTCCATCCCCACATCCTCACAGCCTCCTCCAGCCTCACAGCCTCCTCCACCCTCACAGCCTCCTCCAGCCTCACAGCCTCCTCCAGCCTCACAACCTCTCCATCCTCACTGCCTCCTCCATCCTCACTGCCTCCTCCATCCTCACAGCCTCCCCAATCCCATCAGCCTACTCCATCCTCACAGCCTCCTCCATCCTCACAGCCTCCTCCATCCTCACAGCCTCCTCCATCCTCACTGCATCCTCCATCTTCACAGCCTCCTCCGTCCTCACAGCCTCCTCCGTCCTCACAGTCTCCTCCAGCCTCACAGCCTCCTCCTGCCTCACAGCCTCCCCATCCTCACAGCCTCCTCCAGCCTCACAGCCTCCTCCAGCCTCACAGCCGCCTCCAGCCTCACAGCCTCCTCCAGCCTTACAGCCTCCCCATCCTCACACCCTACTCCAGCCTCACTGCCTCCTCCAGCCTCACAGCCTCCTCCAGCCTCACAGCCTCCTCCAGCCTCACAGCCTCCTCCTGCCTTACAGCCTCCTCCAGCCTCACAGCCTCACACCCTCCTCCAGCCTCACAGCCTCCTCCAGCCTCACAGCCTCCCCATCCTCACACCCTCCTCCAGCCTCACTGCCTCCTCCAGCCTCACAGCCTCCTCCTGCCTCACAGCCTCCTCCAGCATCACAACCTCCTCCAGCCTCACAGCCTCACACCCTCCTCCAGCCTCACACCCTCCTCCAGCCTCACACCCTCCTCCAGCCTCACAGCCTCCTCCAGCCTCACAGCCTCCTCCAGCCTCACATCCTCACAGCCTCCTCCAGCCTCACAGCCTCCTCCAGCCTCACAGCCTCCTCCAGCCTCACAGCCTCCCCGTCCTCACAGCCTCCTCCAGCCTCACAGCCTCCTCCAGCCTCACAGCCTCCTACAGCCTCCCCATCCTCACAGCCTTCTCCAGCCTCACTGCCTCCTCCAGCCTCATAGCCTCCTCCATCCTCACAGCCTCCTCACAGCCTCCTCCAGCCTCACTGCCTCCTCCAGCCTCACTGCCTCCTCCAGCCTCACAGCCTTCCCATCCTCACAGCCTCCTCCAGCCTCACAGCCTCCCCATCCTCACACCCTCCTCCAGCCTCACTGCCTCCTCCAGCCTCACAGCCTCCTCCAGCCTCACAGCCTCCTCCTGCCTCACAGCCTCCTCCAGCATCACAGCCTCCTCCAGCCTCACAGCCTCCTCCAGCCTCACTGCCTCCTCCAGCCTCACAGCTTCTTCCAGCCTCACAGCCTCCCCATCCTCACAGCCTCCTCCAGCCTCACACCCTCCTCCAGCCTCACTGCCTCCTCCTGCCTCACAGCCTCCTCCTGCCTCACAGCCTCCTCCAGCATCACAGCCTCCTCCAGCCTCACAGCCTCACACCCTCCTCCAGCCTCACAGCCTCCTCCAGCCTCACACCCTCCTCCAGCCTCACAGCCTCCTCCAGCCTCACAGCCTCTCCATCCTCACAGCCTCCTCCAGCCTCACAGCCTCCTCCAGCCTCACAGCCTCCTCCAGCATCACAGCCTCCTCCAGCATCACAGCCTCACAGCCTCCTCCACCCTCACAGCCTCCTCCAGCCTCACAACCTCCTCCAGCCTCCAGCCTCACAGCCTCCTCTAGCCTCACAGCCTCCCCATCCTCACAGCCTCCTCCAGCCTCACATCATCACAGCCTCCTCCAGCCTCACAGCCTCTCCATCCTCACAGCCTCCTCCAGCCTCACAGCCTCCTCCAGCCTCACAGCCTCCTCCAGCATCACAGCCTCCTCCAGCATCACAGCCTCACAGCCTCCTCCACCCTCACAGCCTCCTCCAGCCTCACAACCTCCTCCAGCCTCACAGCCTCTCCATCCTCACAGCCTCCTCCAGCCTCACAGCCTCCTCCAGCCTCACAGCCTCCTCCATCCTCACAGCCTCCCCATCCTCACAGCCTCCTCCATCCTCACTGCCTCCCCATCCTCACAGCCTCCTCCAGCCTCACAGCCTCTCCATCCTCACAGCCTCCTCCAGCCTCACAGCCTCCCCAGCCTCACAGCCTCCCCATCCTCACAGCCTCCTCCATCCTCACTGCCTCCCCATCCTAACAGCCTCCTCCATCCTCACAGCCTCCAAAGCCTGACACGCCCGCTCACTCCCATTGGCCGCCCCCACTGCCCCTGCAAGCGGATTGGGCGCTGTGTTGTACACACAGGAAGCCCATCGCATTGGCCAGGACTTGGCGTCCTAGACCAATCGGATGGCCGTCCTGTCTTTACCACACACCGCCCAATCCGCTCCTTCCCCTCAGGTCACATGTGTGACCTGAGGGCAAGAACTGATCCCTCTCTGCATCACCCAACCCGCCGCAGAGGACAATGCCGTGTGACTGGGGCTGCGATCAGCCCCAGCACGCAGCCACGTCCTGCTGCCAATCGGTGAAGTTGCCGCTCCAGCCGCATCTCTCCTCACCCCTCCAACCGGACCTCTCCTCACCCCTCCAGCTGAACCTCTCCTCACCCCTCCAGCTGGAACTCTCCTCACCACTCCAGCCTCTGCTCTCCTCACCCCTCCGGCCTCTGCTCTCCTCACCCCTCCGGCCTCTTCTCTCCTCACCCCTCCAGCCGGACCTCTCCTCACCCCTCCAGCTGAACCTCTCCTCACCCCTCCAGCTGGAACTCTCCTCACCACTCCAGCCTCTGCTCTCCTCACCCCTCCGGCCTATTCTCTCCTCACCCCTCCCCTCCAGCCTCCCGCCACATCATACTCTGCTATCCACAGAGCCCCCTCTATACTCTGATACCCACAGAGCCGCCTGTATACTCTGCTACCCACACAGCCGCCTGTATACTCTGCTACCCACAGAGCTGCCTCTATACTCTGCTACCCACAGAGCCGCCTGTATACTCTGCTACCCACACAGCCGCCTGTATACTCTGCTACCCACAGAGCTGCCTCTATACTCTGCTACCCACAGAGCCGCCTGTACAATCTGCTACCCACAGACCCTTCTCTATACTCTGCTACCCACAGAGCCGCCTGTATAATCTGCTACCCACAAACCCGCCTGTATACTCTGCTACCCACAGAGCGCCCTGTATGCTTTCCTACCCACAGAGCCGCCTGTATAATCTGCTACCCTCAGAGCCGTCTGTATACTCTGCTACCCACAGAGCCCCATGTATACTCTGCTAGCCACTCACCCGCCTGTATACACACAATTCATTTCACCGCGCTCCCGATGCAATTGCATCGGGCCTTTTTACTAGTATATAATATTCTGAGGTAGCGCTTGCTTAGGGGACCCGGATGACTCGCTCGGTGTCAGCACAGATGCAACCATTCATGCTTAACAGTAACAGAACGTCCACCAGTTTATTCAATACATCATAAACCAGTTATAATGCACAGTTCACAGGACATCTCACATATCAACAGAACATTATAGACATCTCAGTCTGTTCTAATAGGGGCTATGCCCGCCCAGTAATATTTACATACCGTATATACTCGAGTATAAGCCGACCCGAGTATATAGCCTCCCATCACTGGTATATGTTCCCATCACTGGTACATAGCCCCCATCACTGGTATATAGCAGTCATCACTGTATGCAGCGCCCCTATCACTGGTATATAGCAATCACTGTATACAGCCCCTCATCACTGGTATATAGTCCCCCATCATGGTAAATGGCCCCTCATCCTGGTATATACCTCCCTCGCTGTACATATTCCCCCCATCACTGGTATATAGACTCCCAGCCTGGTATATAGCCCGCATCAAAGGACTAGCGCTCCCATCAATGGTATATGGCCACCCATTCTGGCAATAATGTTATATAGCCCCCATCACTGGTATATACCCCCCTGACTGTACATATTCCCCATCACTAGTATATAGACCCCCCAGCCTGGTTTTTACCCCCCACCACTGGTGTATATAGCCCCCACCACTGGGATATACAGCCCCCCACCACTGGGGTATATAAGCACCCCACCACTGGGGTATATAAGCTCCCCACCCCACCACTGAGGTATATAAGCCCCCCACCACTGGGGTATATAGCCCTCCTATGATCAATATATGCCCCCATGCTGCCGTACACCATAAAATAATAAATCATACATTCTTACTCTCCGTCGCTCTGTGAGCGCTGCCGTCCTCCGGTCTTATTCATGCTTTTGCCAGCGTCATGTGACCGGCACAGCAGCGATAACGTCATCGCTGCTGCGCTGGTCACATGACGCCGGCAAAAGCAGGAAGAAGACCGGAGGACGGCAGCGCTCACAGAGCGACGGAGAGTAAGAATGTATGATTTATTATTTTATGGTGTACGGCAGCATGGGGGCATATATTGATCATAGGAGGGGGTAGCATACACAGTGCAATGGAATATGCACCGCTCCCCCTGATGGACAGGTGGATACAGTGCATATTGCATTGCACTAATGAGCAGGCCCACGTGACCGCCCGCTCCTACTGCAGCCTGCCACAGCCTCCTCCAGCCCCCAGACACCACCCCCCCCCCACACTCAGCCTGTATACTGACTTGAGTGTAAGCCGAGGGGGGCACTTTTCAGCACATGGTGCTGAAAAACTTGGCTTATACTTGAGTACATACGGTAATTCATGATCAACGGAACATATTTACAGAGATCATTAAACACAGAACCCAACATACAGACTTTTACAGACCCACAAGGATCCAGGACACAGCTAGTACACCCCTGTTCACACACACCTGCACAGTCTCCGCCCTATGGCCAGGCTCCTTCCTTGGAAGGGCCAAGTCCATGCCAACAGGCTGTGTTAAATGTCGAGCCCCAGGCCCTGGGGTACTCGGGTATCAGGCTCGGTGGGTGTTTTCATGGGGATGTCACGGGTGGCAGCGCCTGAGCCCGTGGCCTGGGTGACACTTCAATAAGGGGTGTATGTACAGGGGATTAGTTTGTCATGTGACGCCACCTGTAGTACCTCGTGATGGGTCACCAGCGCCGCCACAGTCCGCCGGAGGTCAATGGTATTGCGGCTGAGATGGCAAAGCTCCCTACAGGTGGAGCTGGTCCTCCGGGGCAGCGTAGTGTAAAGGGGCAGCTTGGAGTGGAACTTTAAGTCGGGATGGGGAGTGATGGAGCAGTCTACAAGGGCACCGGGAGCGGAGAGGAAAGACGCACACACACTGTAGAAGTCTCTTTTACCTTTTACTGGTGGTACAGCAGGTAAAGATGTCCAGGCACTGACAGGTGACCAGATGCACAGTGGGTCCCCACAGCAAGTGGGTATAAGGCCTCCTCTGCTTCTCTCTACGGTTCCTGAAGCCCAGTCTGCATGCAGCCAGACCGGCCTCCTCACTTCCTCTGGTCTCTACTTTCCCTCCTCCTGTGCGGTCCACGGGTTACCCTCTCTGATCACTGCTGTAGTACACTGCGGTGTCTGGCTCCCTCTATCTGACCCACAGGGGGACCGGGTGACTGAAGTCTCCATGGTGTGACGGGGTTTTCTGTAGTCTTGAAGTATCCTACAGGTGCGGATCCCCGAAGTCCGGTACTTCTGTGGGTGAACCTTCACTGGTTCCTCACTCCCTTGGTTCTGCTCCTTGCCTTCTGTCCCCACTCCTAGGCTGGCTGGACAGCAGAAGGGCCACTCCGGGTCAGTGGCTCGGGCCTAACCGCGGCACCGACCACCAGGACGTCTTCGCAGCTCTCCTAGCGTCTGCACACTCTAACTCCTCCCCCAGCAGCAGTATTTATAGGGGAACTCACATAAAGTCAGTGAGTCTAGCTCCCCCTACTGTCCCAGGGTGGAAGGTGTTGCATCTAGTAGGTACCAGCTGTGGAAACCCAGCAGTGCTGTAGGGAAGTCTGTGGCTACCTGCGTGAGCAGAGCGCCACATAAACGGCACACAACCACTACACCGAGCTCTTGTTGTTCTATACTGTCCCCAAGCACCTTCTGAGGAATACATACTGGCCTATGCATGTGACACCAGTCAGATCCAGGCCCAAACTAGGGTTTAGCTTCCTGAGCTCCAGGGCAAGCCTGGCATCCCATAAGGACCCCTCACCAAATGTCTTAATAGGTTGGCAGCCACTTCCAAGTCTACCCTACCAGGTAGACCTTCAGGATAGCGGCTGCACCAAACACGCCCAGAGCGTGGCCCTCCAGGTTCTGCAATCTTCCCAACTTCAGGAGCTCCACAACCCTCTGCATCTGACCTCAAGGGTCCTCTTACCAGAGAAACCAGATGTGCTCTGAAATCACAGGCAGACTATATCCCACCTGACACAACCACACCTGGGATGCTGTTATCCAATCAACACACACTCAGACCTAAATGCACTCAACCTTGTGTGCATCGGTCCAAAACCAATCCCACCTGCATTGCAACAGGCCTATGTGAAGTATACCAGCCATGTGCTATATTGCTGGCATACCTCACTGTGTATATATGTATTTATATATACACATACATACATATACATATATATATATATATATATATATACACTAGATGTGGGCCCGATGCTATCGCATCTGGAGGGTGGTGTCTATGTGCTGTCTCTCGACCCTGTGCCTGTCTCCCCCTGTGCACGGTGTCTTCTCTGTGCTGTCCTCGGTCTTCCCCATGTGCGCTGTCTCCCCTGTGTGCGCTGTCTCTGTCTCTCCCCATGTTCCTGCCTCTCTCCCTGAGTCTGTGCCTATCCCCCTATGTCCCCGTGTGTATGACTATTCCCCTGCATCTATGCCTATCCTCCTGTGTCCCCCTGTGTGTATGACTATTCCCCTGTGTTGCGTCCTCCTCCCTCTGTTCTCACCCCTGCCTGGCTCCCCCCCCGCCCCCTCAGCCCTCACCCCTGCCTGGCTTTACCGATGCCGACTGCTGAAGGCTCCAGGAACAAACTTTCACTCTGTGTGGCGTCACATCAGCCCCCCAGCCCGGTCACATGTCCCGCTCCACAGAGTAAAAGTCTGTTCCTGGAGCCTTCAGCAGTCGGCATCGGTAAAGCCAGGCAGGGGTGAAAATGGAGGGGGGGCGAGGGGGGAGGACAGAGGGTGGCAGACGGTGGTTAGGGGTGCCGGCGCTGGTGTTCCGCTGACAGTAGTGTGTGGCAGACAAGACTACCGCCAGCGGACGCCATATTGTTACACCCAAGTGGGTGTATAATTGCCTTCCGGAAGTGACATAGCATTACAACCGGACGGAAGTAGCCACTAGGCAATTATATATATATATATATATATATATAGTATATACATCTCAATGAATTAAAATATCATAAAAGTGTTTTATTTCAGTAATTCAATACATAAAGTGAAACACATATATTATATACAGTCATGGCCAAAAGTTTTGAGAATGACCCCACAATGCTATTTCCCCATGATCTGCTCCCTCTGGTTATTTGTGTTTGTCTGATGTTTCTATCACATACAGAAATATAATTACAATCACATTATGATACCAGAAGGTTCTATAGACAGAATGAGTTACTGCAGCAAGTGAATATGTGCAGTGTTGCCCCTTCTTCTTCAGGACTCTGCAATTCTCCCTGGCTGCTCTCAATCATCTTCTGGACCAAATCCTGACTGATAGCAGTGCATTCTTCCATTCTTCCATTCTTCCATTCTTCTATTCTTCCATTCTTCTATTCTTCCATTCTTCTATTCTTCCATTCTTCCATTCTTCCATTCTTCCATTCTTCTATTCTTCCATTCTTCTATTCTTCCATTCTTCTATTCTTCTATTCTTCCATTCTTCTATTCTTCCATTCTTCCATTCTTCCATTCCTCCATTCTTCCATTCTTCCATTCTTCCATTCTTCCATTCTTCTATTCTTCTATTCTTCCATTCTTCTATTCTTCCATTCTTCCATTCTTCTATTCTTCCATTCTTCCATTCTTCCATTCTTCCATTCTTCTATTCTTCCATTCTTCTATTCTTCTATTCTTCCATTCTTCTATTCTTCCATTCTTCCATTCTTCTATTCTTCCATTCTTCCATTCTTCCATTCTTCCATTCCTCCATTCTTCCATTCTTCCATTCTTCCATTCTTCCATTCTTCTATTCTTCTATTCTTCCATTTCTTCTATTCTTCCATTCTTCCATTCTTCTATTCTTCCATTCTTCCATTCTTCCATTCTTCCATTCTTCCATTCTTCATTCTTCTATTCTTCTATTCTTCCATTCTTCTATTCTTCATTCTTCCATTCTTCTATTCTCATTCTTCCATTCTTCCATTCTTCCATTCTTCCATTCTTCCATTCTTCTATTCTTCCATTCTTCCATTCTTCATTCTTCCATTCTTCTATTCTTCCATTCTTCCATTCTTCTTTCTTCCTTTTCTTTTCTTTTCTTATTCTTCTTTTATTCTCTTTTCTTCATATTCTTTTATTTTCTTCTTTCTTCTTCTTTTTCTTTCTTCTCTTCATTCTCTTTCTATCTTTCTTTTTCTTTCTTCTTCTTTATTTTTCTTTTCTTCTTTACTTTCTTTTATTCTTCTTCTTCTCTCATTTTCTTCTTCTTTTTATTTTCATTTCTTCTTCTTCTTCATTTCTTCCTTATTCTTCATTTTTTTCCTTCCTTCATTCTTCTTTTCTTTTTCTTCCCTTTCTTCTTCTTTTCTTCTCTTCTTTTCCTTTTTCTTCCTTCTTTTTTTCTTCATTCTTCTTTTTCTTCTTTCTCTATCTACCTTCTCATTTATTTCTTTTTCTTTTCTTCTTCATCCCCTTCTTTCTTTTTCCTCTATCTTCCTTCCCTCTTCTTCTTTCATTCATCTTTCATTTTCTTTTCCTTTCTTTTCTATCTTTTTCACTCTCCTTCTCTCTTTCTTCCCTCTTTTTTCTTTTATCATTTTCTCTTTACCTTCCTTCATCTATTTCTCTTCATTTTCATCTATCCCATTCTTATTCTTATTCTCATTTTTTTTTCTCCTTCATTCTCTATATTTTTTTTTCATTCATTATTCATCCCTCTTCTATCTTTTCTCTTCTCTTCTTTTCTTCTTTTTTTTTCTCTTATTCATTCATTTCTTCTATTTCTTTCTTATTTCTTTTTTCATTTTTTCTATTCATTCTATCTTTATTCTTCTTATTTCATTTCTTATTCTTATTTCTTTTCATTTTCATCTCATCCTTTCATTTTCTTCTCATTTCTATCCTTTTTTCTTTTCTTTTCTTCCTCTTATCTATTCTATTATCTTCTTCTCTTCTTCTTTTCTTCTTCTCTTCTCTTCATTTTCACTTTTTCCTTCTTCATTTTCCTTCTTATTTTCTTCTTCTTCTTTCTTCATTCTTCATTCTTTCTCTTCATTCTTTTTTTCTTTATTTCTTTTCTTCTTCTTCATTTTCTTCTTATTCTTCTTTTTATCCCTCTTTTCTCAATTCTTCATTCTTCTTTTCCTTCTTCTTCTTTTTTTTTCATTTCTTTTCCATTCTTTTATTTTCATTTTTTCCTATTCTTCTTCTTCATTTTCCCTCTTCTTCTCCTTCTATTTTCTTCATTTATCTTCCATTCTCTATCTCTTCTTCCTTTTCTCTTTTCATTCTTCTCCTTTCTATTTTTTTCTTCTTCTTCATTTATTCTTTTCTATTTCTTTTTATTTTCATTCTTCATTTTCCTCTTCTTCTTCTCATTCTATTCTCTCATTCTTATCCTATCTTCTTTTCCCATCCTTTTTTTTTCTTCCATTTATTTCCCTTCATTTTTTTCATTTTTCTTTCATCTTCTCTTTCTTTTTCCTTCTTCTTCTTCATTTTTCTTCTTCATTCTTTCTATTTCATTTCTTTTATTCTTCTTTTTCTTATTTATTTCTTTTCTTTTCATTTTCTTCTTCCTTCATTTATTTTTCATTCTTCTCTCATTCTTCTTTTTATTCTTCATTCTTCATTTATTTTCATTTTTTCATTTCTTCTTTTCTATTCTTTCATTTCTTCCTTTTCTATTCTTCATTCTTCATTCTCTTATTCTTCTTCATTCTTCATTTTTCATCTTCCTTTCCATTCTTCTTTTCCTTCTTCCATCTTCATTCTTATTTCTTCTTCTTCATTTTCTATTCTTCTTTATTCCATTCTTCTATTCTTCCATTCTTCCATTCTTCTATTCTTCCATTCTTCTATTCTTTCCATTCCTCCATTCTTCATTCTTCCATTCTTCATTCTTCCATTCTTCCATTCTTCTATTCTTCCATTCTTCATTCTTCCATTCTTCATTCTTCCATTCTTCCATTCTTCTATTCTTTCCATTCTTCCATTCTTCTATTCTTCCATTCTTCCATTCTTCTATTCTTCCATTCTTTCCATTCTTCCTATTCTTCCATTCTTCTATTCTTCCATTTCTTCCATTCTTCCATCCCATTCTTCCATTCTTCTATTCTTCCATTCTTCCATTCTTCTATTCTTCCATTCTTCTATTCTTCCATTCTTCTATTCTTCCATTCTTTCCATTCTTCTATTCTTCCCATTCTTCCATTCTTCCTATTCTTCCATTCTTCCATTCTTCTATTCTTCCATTCTTCCATTCTTCTATTCTTCCATTCTTCTATTCTTCCCATTCTTCTCATTCTTCATTTCTATCCATTCTTCCATTCTTCTATTCTTTCCATTCCTTCCATTCTTCTATTCTTCCATTCTTCCATTCTTCATTCTTCCATTCCTTCCATTCTTCTATTCTTCCATTCTTCTATTCTTCCATTCTTCCATTCTTCTATTCTTCCATTCTTCCATTCTTCTATTCTTCCATTCATTCTTCATTCTCATTCTTCATTTCTTCCATTCTTCCATTCTCTTTTCTATTCTTCCATTCTTCTATTCTTCCATTCTTCCATTCTTCTATTCTTCCATTCTTCTCATTCTTCCTATTCTTCCATTCTTCATTCTTCCATTCTTCCATTCTATTCTCCATTCTTATCTTATTCTTCCATTCTTCATTCTTCATTCTCATTCTTCCATTCTTCCATTCTTCTATTCTTCCATTCCCATTCTTCTATTCTTCCATTCCTTCCATTCTTCTATTCTTCCATTCTTCCATTCTTCTATTCTTCACATTATCTCATTCTTCATTCTTCTATTCTTCTATTCTTCCATTCTCCATCTTCTATTCTTCCATTCTCATTCTTCATTCTTCCATTCTTCTATTCTTCCATTCTTCCATTCTTCTATTCTTCCATTCTTCATTCTTCTATTCTATCCATTCTTCCATTCTCATTCTTCCATTCTTCTATTCTATTCTCCATTCTTCTATTCTTCATTCTTCTATCTTCCATTCTTCCATTCTTCCATTCTTGCATAATCAATGCTGCATTTTGGCAGAATTTGTTGGTTTTGTTTGTCCTCCCGTCTCTTGATGATTGACCACAAGTTCTCAATGGGATTAAGATCTGGGGAGTTTCCAGGCCGTGGACCCACAATCTGTATGTTTTGTTCCCTGAGCCATTTAGTTATCACCTTTGCTTTATGGCAAGGTGCTCCATCAGGCTGGAAAAGGCATTGTTGGGCGCCAAACTGCTCTTGGATGGTTGGGAGAAGTTGCTCTTGGAGGACCTTCTGGTACCATTCTTTATTCATGGCAAGACTGTGAGTGAGCCGATTCCCTTGGCTGAGAAGCAACCGCACACATGAATGGTTTCAGGATGCTTTACAGTTGGCCTGAGACAAGACTGGTGGTAGCGCTCACCTCTTCTTTACTGTAAGAACAGTGAGACTATGGATTATTTACTGTAAGAGCAGTGACATTGTGGATTCTTTACTGTAAGAGCAGTGACACTATGGATTCTTTACTGTAAGAGCAGTGACACTATGGATTCTTTACTGTAAGAGCAGTGAGACTATGGATTCTTTACTGTAAGAGCAGTGACACTATGGATTCTTTACTGTAAGAGCAGTGAGACTATGGATTATTTACTGTAAGAGCAGTGACACTATGGATTCTTTACTGTAAGAGCAGTGAGACTGTGGGTTCTTTACTGTAAGAGCAGTGACACTGTGGATTATTTACTGTAAGATCAGCGACACTATGGATTATTTACTGTAAGAGCAGTGAGACTATGGATTATTTACTGTAAGAGCAGTGACACTATGGATTCTTTACTGTAAGAGCAGTGACACTATGGATTCTTTACTGTAAGAACAGTGACACTATGGATTCTTTACTGTAAGAGCAGTGACACTATGGATTCTTTACTGTAAGAACAGTGACACTATGGATTCTTTACTGTAAGATCAGTGACACTATGGATTCTTTACTGTAAGAGCAGTGACACTATGGATTCTTTACTGTAAAAGCAGTGAGACTATGGATTCTTTACTGTAAGATCAGTGACACTATGGATTCTTTATTGTAAGAGCAGTGACACTATGGATTCTTTACTGTAAGAGCAGTGACACTATGGATTCTTTACTGTAAGAGCAGTGACACTATGGATTCTTTACTGTAAGAGCAGTGACACTATGGATTCTTTACTCTAAGAACAGCGACACTATGGATTCTTTACTGTAAGAGCAGTGAGACTATGGATTATTTACTGTAAGAGCAGTGACACTATGGATTCTTTACTGTAAGAACAGTGACACTATGGATTCTTTACTGTAAGATCAGAGACACTATGGATTATTTACTGTAAGAGCAGTGAGACTATGGATTATTTACTGTAAGAGCAGTGACACTATGGATTCTGTACTGTAAGAGCAGTGACACTATGGATTCTTTACTGTAAGAACAGTGACACTATGGATTCTTTACTGTAAGAACAGTGACACTATGGATTCTTTACTGTAAGAACAGTGACACTATGGATTCTTTACTGTAATAGCAGTGACACTATGGATTCTTACTGTAAGAGCAGTGACACTATGGATTCTTTACTGTAAGAGCAGTGACACTATGGATTCTTTACTGTAAGAGCAGTGACACTATGGATTCTTTACTGTAAGATCAGTGACACTATGGATTCTATACTGTAAGAGCAGTGACACTATGGATTCTTTACTGTAATAGCAGTGACACTATGGATTCTTTACTGTAAGAGCAGCGACACTATGGATTCTTTACTGTAAGAGCAGTGAGACTATGGATTCTTTACTGTAAGATCAGTGACACTATGGATTCTTTACTGTAAGAACAGTGAGACTATGGATTCTTTACTGTAAGAGCAGTGACACTATGGATTCTTTACTGTAAGAGCAGTGACACTATGGATTCTTTACTGTAAGAGCAGTGACACTATGGATTCATTACTGTAAGAGCAGTGACACTATGGATTCTTTACTGTAAGAGCAGTGAGACTATGGATTCTTTACTGTAAGAGCAGTGACACTATGGATTTTTTACTGTAAGAGCAGTGACACTATGGATTCTTTGCTGTAAGAGCAGTGACACTATGGATTCTTTACTGTAAGAGCAGTGACACTATGGATTCTTTACTGTAAGAGCAGTGAGACTATGGATTCTTTACTGTAAGAGCAGCAACACTATGGATTCTTTACTGTAAGATCAGTGACACTATGGATTCTTTACTGTAAGAGCAGAGAGACTATGGATTCTTTACTGTAGAGCAGTGAGACTATGGATTCTTTACTGTAAGAGCAGTGACACTATGGATTCTTTACTGTAAGAGCAGTGACACTATGGATTCTTTACTGTAAGAACAGTGAGACTATGGATTATTTACTGTAAGAGCAGTGACACTATGGATTCTTTACTGTAAGAGCAGTGACACTATGGATTCTTTACTGTAAGAGCATGACACTATGGATTCTTTACTGTAAGAGCAGAGAGACTATGGATTCTTTACTGTAGAGCAGTGACACTGTGGATCTTTACTGTAAGAGCAGTGACACTATGGATTCTTTACTGTAAGAACAGTGAGACTATGGATTATTACTGTAAGAGCATGACACTGTGGATTCTTTACTGTAAGAACAGTGAGACTATGGATTATTTACTGTAAGAGCATGACACTATGGATTCTTACTGTAAGAGCAGTGACACTATGGATTCTTTACTGTAAGAGCAGTGACACTATGGATTCTTTACTGTAAGAGCATGACACTATGGATTCTTTACTGTAAGAGCATGACACTATGATTCTTTACTGTAAGAACAGTGACACAATGGATTCTTTACTGTATAGCAGTGACACTATGGATTCTTTACTGTAAGAGCAGTGACACTATGGATTCTTTACTGTAAGAGCAGCGACACTATGGATTCTTTACTGTAAGACAGTGACACTATGGATTCTTACTGTAAGAGCATGACACTATGATTCTTACTGTAAGACAGTGACACTATGGATTCTTTACTGTAAGAGCAGGACACTATGGATTCTTACTGTAAGAGCAGTGACACTATGGATTCTTACTGTAAGAGCAGTGACACTATGGATTCTTACTGTAAGAACAGTGAGACTGGATTATTTACTGTAAGAGCATGACACTGTGGATTCTTTACTGTAAGAACAGTGAACTATGGATTATTTACTGTAAGAGCAGTGACACTATGGATTCTTACTGTAAGAGCAGTGACACTATGATCTTTACTGTAAGAGCAGTGACACTATGGATTCTTTACTGTAAGAGCAGTGACACTATGGATTCTTTACTGTAAGACAGTGACCTAGATTCTTACTGTAAGACATGACACATGGATCTTTACTGTAAGAGCATGACAGGATTCTTTACTGAACACGACACATGGATTCTTTACTGTAAGATCATGACACTATGGATTCTTTACTGTAAGAGCAGAGAGACTATGGATTTTTACTGTAAACAGTGAGACTATGGATCTTTACTGTAAGAGCAGTGACACTATGGATTCTTTACTGTAAGAGCATGACACTATGGATTCTTTACTGTAAGAGCAGTGACACATGGATTCTTTACTGTAAAGCAGTGACACTATGGATTCTTACTGTAAGAGCAGTGACACTATGGATTCTTTACTGTAAGAGCAGTGACACTATGATTCTTTACTGTAAGAGCAGTGACACTATGGATTCTTTACTGTAAGAGCAGTGACACATGGATTCTTTACTGTAAGAACATGAGACTATGATTATTTACTTAAGAGCAGTGACACTGTGATTCTTTACTGAAGAACAGTGAACTATGATTATTTACTGTAAGAGCGTGACACTATGGATTCTTACTGTAAGAGCATGACACTATGGATCTTTACTGTAAGAGCATGACACTATGGATTCTTTACTGTAAGAGCAGTGACACTATGGATTCTGTACTGTAAGAGCAGTGACACTATGGATTCTTTACTGTAAGACAGTGACACTATGGATTTTACTGTAAAGCATGACACTATGATTCTTTACTGTAAAGCAGTGACACTATGGATTCTTTACTGTAAGAGCAGTGACACTATGGATTCTTTACTGAAGAGCAGCGACACTATGATTCTTTACTAAAGCATACACTATGGATTCTTTACTGTAAGAGCAGTGACACTATGGATTCTTACTGTAAGAGCAGTGAGACTATGGATTCTTACTGTAAAGCAGTGAGACTATGATTATTTACTGTAAGAGCAGTGACACATGGATTCTTTACTGTAAGAGCAGTGAGACTATGGATTCTTTACTGTAAGAGCAGTGAGACTATGAATTATTACTGTAAGGCAGTGACACTATGAATTATTTACTGTAAGAGCAGTGACACTATGGATTCTTTACTGTAAGAGCAGTGACACTATGATTCTTTACTGTAAGAGCAGTGACACTATGGATTCTTTACTGTAAGAGCAGTGAGACTATGGATTCTTTACTGTAAGAGCAGCGACACTATGATTCTTTACTGTAAGATCAGTGACACTATGATTCTTACTGTAAAGCAGAGAGACTATGGATTTTTTACTGTAGAGCAGTGAACTATGGATTCTTTACTGTAAACAGTGAACATGGATTCTTTACTGTAAGAGCAGTGACACTATGGATTCTTACTGTAAGACAGTGAACTATGGATTTTACTGTAAGAGCATGACACTATGGATTCTTTACTGTAAGAGCAGTGACACTATGGATTTATTGCTTTACTGTAAAGCATGACACTATGGATTTTTACTGTAAGAGCAGTGAGACTATGGATTCTTTACTGTAAGAGCATGAACTATGGATTCTTTACTGTAAGAGCAGTGACACTATGGATTCTTTACTGTAAGAGCAGTGACACTATGGATTCTTACTGTAAGAGCAGACACTATGGATTCTTTACTGTAAGAGCAGTGACACTATGGATTCTTTACTGTAAGAGCAGTGACACTATGGATTCTTACTGTAAGACATGAGACTATGGATTTTACTGTAGTGAACATGATTTACTGTTTTTTTTTTTTTTTTTTTTTTTTTTTTTTTTTTTTTTTTTTTTTTTTTTTTTTTTTTTTTTTTTTTTTTTTTTTTTTTTTTTTTTTTTTTTTTTTTTTTTTTTTTTTTTTTTTTTTTTTTTTTTTTTTTTTTTTTTTTTTTTTTTTTTTTTTTTTTTTTTTTTTTTTTTTTTTTTTTTTTTTTTTTTTTTTTTTTTTTTTTTTTTTTTTTTTTTTTTTTTTTTTTTTTTTTTTTTTTTTTTTTTTTTTTTTTTTTTTTTTTTTTTTTTTTTTTTTTTTTTTTTTTTTTTTTTTTTTTTTTTTTTCTGTAAGAGCAGTGACACTATGGATTCTTACTGTAAGAGCAGTGACACTATGGATTCTAGATCAGCGACACTATGGATTCTTTACTGTAAGAGCAGTGACACTATGGATTCTTTACTGTAAGAGCAGTGAGACTATGGAGTCTTTACTGTAAGATCAGTGACACTATGTATTCTTTACTGTTAGAGCAGTGACACTATGGATTTTTTACTGTAAGAGCAGTGACACTATGGATTCTTTACTGTAGAGCAGTGACACTATGGATTCTTTACTGTAAGAGCAGTGACACTATGGATTCTTTACTGTAAGAGCAGTGACACTATGGATTCTTTACTGTAAGAGCAGTGACACTATGGATTCTTTACTGTAGAGCAGTGACACTATGGATTCTTTACTGTAAGAGCAGTGACACTATGGATTCTTTACTGTAAGAGCAGTGACACTATGGATTCTGTACTGTAAGAGCAGTGACACTATGGATTCTTTACTGTAAGAGCAGTGACACTATGGATTCTTTACTGTAGAGCAGTGACACTATGGATTCTTTACTGTAAGAGCAGTGACACTATGGATTCTTTACTGTAAGAGCAGTGACACTATGGATTCTTTTCTGTAAGATCAGCGACACTATGGATTCTTTACTGTAAGAGCAGTGAGACTATGGATTCTTTACTGTAAGATCAGTGACACTATGTATTCTTTACTGTAAGAGCAGTGACACTATGGATTCTTTACTGTAAGAGCAGTGACACTATGGATTCTTTACTGTAGAGCAGTGACACTATGGATTCTTTACTGTAAGAGCAGTGACACTATGGATTCTTTACTGTAAGAGCAGTGACACTATGGATTCTTTACTGTAAGATCAGCGACACTATGGATTCTTTACTGTAAGAGCAGTGAGACTATGGATTCTTTACTGTAAGATCAGTGACACTATGGATTCTTTACTGTAAGAGCAGTGACACTATGGATTCTTTACTGTAAGAGCAGTGACACTATGCATTCTTTACTGTAAGATCAGTGACACTATGTATTCTTTACTGTAAGAGCAGTGACACTATGGATTCTTTACTGTAAGATCAGTGACACTATGGATTCTTTACTGTAAGAGCAGTGACACTATGGATTCTTTACTGTAAGAGCAGTGACACTATGGATTCTTTACTGTAAGATCAGTGACACTATGGATTCTTTACTGTAAGAGCAGTGACACTATGGATTCTTTACTGTAAGAGCAGTGACACTATGGATTCTTTACTGTAAGAGCAGTGACACTATGGATTCTTTACTGTAAGAGCAGTGACACTATGGATTCTTTACTGTAAGAGCAGTGACACTATGGATTCTTTACTGAAAGAGCAGTGACACTGTGGAGGCCTTTACCACATGATGTAATGGTTGATTCACTGAACAAATATAAGGAGATCTGGATGGCCCGGATCGCAGGGAGCACCAGTACGGCGAAATCTGAGGGTCTTCGCATGTTCGCACATGTTTGGATTATGCACGCTCGATCTATGGAGTCAATGCAGAACACAAACTATAACTCTCATCCTCTTTGTTCTCATTCGATAACTTCTAGTGCACAGATAACCCTCATCCTCCGCTGTGCTATGAATGGCGTCCTGTTCTCATGAGCAATGACAATAATTGCCGTGTTTGTTGATTGTGCGGCCAATGCATGTTTTCTTTCAGACATAAAGGTTCTGTTTAATTCCGTTATCGAGGTTCTGCAGCAGCTGAGGTACAAGCTGATCCAGCAGTGGGTGCGATGTTCATGACTGGACACCAGATGGCGTCCAAATCTGCGACAATAAACACCATAATGCGGCTTATAATTATAAACAGTTTTATTGTACATCACACCAGTGTCATGTTATCCAGGGAGCGAATCATCGTGATTTCAGCTCTGAAGGTCGATATTAATGATGTAAAATGAGACGGCTGAGATGGAAGTGAAGGGGAGACTTTCAGGTTTAATTAAAGATTGTGGATCCGGATCTCGAAGGATCACCTAAAATTGTGTGACTGTCCCAATATTCCTGGACACACTGTATTACGACACGTCCTGTATATATGAAGAGACATCGGATCCATCATAGATCTGATCATCTCCCGGGATCCATCATAGATCTGATCATCACCGGGATCCATCATAGATCTGATCATCACCGGGATCCATCATAGATCTGATCATCTCCGGGATCCATCATAGATCTGATCATCCCCAGGATCCATCATAGATCTGATCATCACCGGGATCCATCATAGATCTGATCATCACCGGGATCCATCATAGATCTGATCATCCCCGGGATCCATCATAGATCTGATCATCCCCAGGATCCATCATAGATCTTATCACTGAACTTCCCCTAACTTTACTCCATCAATAACGCTACGTCCGTGGCGCCGCTTATCTCCGATGGTGGCGGATGCGAAGAGTCTCAATTTCCTTCATGAGGCGCAGACAGATCTCATCCTGATAAGGGAGCGCAGCGCACTGGACCGATAGGGGCAAACCCACCCCGCCTTCAACAGCCTGCAAAGAGCAAATATATAGAGTGTCACCAGAGGGAGCAGAAAAGGCGAAACACCAAAATATATACAGGGAGGCACCAGACTGAGCAGAAAGAGCGAAACATTGCAATATGTCAAGAGAGGCATCAGAGGGAGCGCAAGAGGGGAAACACTACAATATATACAGAGACACCAGATGGAGAGGAATAGGTGAAACACTACAATATATACAGAGACACCAGAGGGAGAGGAATAGGGGAAACACTACAATATATACAGAGACACCAGAGGGAGAGGAATAGGGGAAACACTACAATATATACAGAGACACCAGAGGGAGAGGAATAGGGGAAACACTACAATATATACAGACACACCAGAGGAAGAGGAATAGGGGAAACACTGCAATATGTACAGAGACACCAGAGGGAGAGGAATAGGTGAAACCATACAATATATACAGAGAAACCAGAGGGAGAGGAATAGGGGAAACACTGCAATATGTACAGAGACACCAGAGGGAGAGGAATAGGTGAAACCATACAATATATACAGAGACACCAGAGGGAGAGGAATAGGTGAAACACTACAATATGTACAGAGACACCAGAGGGAGTGGAAGAGGGGAAACATGGCAATATACACAGAGGGAGACACCAGAGGGAGCAGAAGAGGCAAAATACTGCAATATATACAGAGAGGAACCAGAGGGGGCAGAAGAGGCAAAATACTGCAATATATATATATATATATATATAGAGAGAGGCACCAGAGGGAGCAGAAGAGGGGAAACAC
Source organism: Allobates femoralis (assembly GCA_033576535.1). NCBI lineage: Eukaryota > Metazoa > Chordata > Amphibia > Anura > Aromobatidae > Allobates > Allobates femoralis. Next base: position 748,351,843 of record JARQOC010000002.1, read on the forward strand.
TGCAATATATACAGAGACACCAGAGGGAGAGGAATAGGGGAAATACTGCAATATGTACAGAGACACCAGAGGGCGAGGAATAGGTGAAACCATACAATATATACAGAGACACCAGAGGAAGAGGAATAGGTGAAACACTACAATATATACAGAGACACCAGAGGGAGAGGAATAGGTGAAACACTACAATATGTACAGAGACACCAGAGGGCGAGGAATAGGTGAAACACTACAATATATACAGAGGCACCAGAGGGAGAGGAATAGGTGAAACACTACAATATGTACAGAGACACCAGAGGGAGAGGAATAGGGGAAACACTACAATATATACAGAGACACCAGAGGGAGAGGAATAGGTGAAACACTACAATATATACAGAGACACCAGAGGGAGGGGAATAGGGGAAACACTACAATATATACAGAGACACCAGAGGGAGGGGAATAGGGGAAACACTACAATATATACAGAGGCACCAGAGGGAGAGGAATAGGTGAAACACTACAATATATACAGAGACACCAGAGGGAGGGGAATAGGGGAAACACTACAATATATACAGAGGCACCAGAGGGAGAGGAATAGGTGAAACACTACAATATATACAGAGACACCAGAGGGAGAGGAATAGGTGAAACACTACAATATATACAGAGACACTAGAGGGAGAGGAATAGTTGAAACACTACAATATATACAGAGGCACCAGAGGGAGAAGAATAGGTGAAACACTACAATATATACAGAGACACCAGAGGGAGAAGAATAGGTGAAACACTACAATATATACAGAGACACCAGAGGGAGAGGAATAGGTGAAACACTACAATATATACAGAGACACCAGAGGGAGAGGAATAGGTGAAACACTACAATATATACAGAGACACTAGAGGGAGAGGAATAGTTGAAACACTACAATATATACAGAGAGGCACCAGAGGGTGCAGAAGAGGTGAAACACTAAGATATACAGAGACACCAGAGGGAGAGGAATAGGTGAAATACTACAATATATACAGAGACACCAGAGGGAGAGGAATAGGTGAAACACTACAATATATACAGAGGCACCAGAGGGAGTGGAAGAGGGGAAACATGGCAATATACACAGAGGGAGACACCAGAGGGAGCAGAAGAGGGGAAACACTGCAATATATACAGAGAGGAACCAGAGGGAGCAGAAGAGGCAAAATACTGCAATAGATACAGAGAGGAGCCAGAGGGAGCATAAGAGGTGAAACACTGCAATATATACAGAAAGAGGCACCAGAGGGGACTGAAGAGGCAAAGCACATCACTATGTGCAAAGATAGGCAACAAGGGGGCAAAAGAGGCAAAACACTACAACATATACAAAAAGCCACCAGAGGAGGAGGAAGAGACATAACACTGATATATACAGACAGAGACAAGAGGGGGCAGAAGAGGTGAAACACCAGAATATATACAGAAAGAGGCACCAGAGGGGGCAGAAGAGGGGAAACACTACAATATATACAGAAAGAGGCACCAGAGAGGGCAGAAGTGAAACACTACAAAACACTACAATATATACTGAAAGAGGCACCAGAGAGGGCAGAAGTGAAACACTACAATATATACTGAAAGAGGCACCAGAGGGGGCAGAAGAGGTGAAACACCACAATATATACAGAAAGAGGCACCAGAGGGGGCAGAAGAGGTGAAACACTAAGATATACAGAGACACCAGAGGGAGAGGAATAGGTGAAACACTACAATATATACAGAGACACTAGAGGGAGAGGAATAGTTGAAACACTACAATATATACAGAGACACCAGAAGGAGAGGAATAGGTGAAACACTACAATATATACAGAGACACTAGAGGGAGAGGAATAGGTGAAACACTACAATATATACAGAGACACTAGAGGGAGAAGAATAGGTGAAACACTACAATATATACAGAGAGGCACCAGAGGGAGCAGAAGAGGTGAAACACTAAGATATACAGAGACACCAGAGGGAGAGGAATAGGTGAAACACTACAATATATACAGAGACACTAGAGGGAGAGGAATAGTTGAAACACTACAATATATACAGAGACACCAGAGGGAGAGGAATAGGTGAAACACTACAATATATACAGAGGCACCAGAGGGAGTGGAAGAGGGGAAACATGGCAATATACACAGAGGGAGACACCAGAGGGAGCAGAAGAGGCAAAATACTGCAATATATACAGAGAGGAACCAGAGGGGGCAGAAGAGGCAAAATACTGCAATATATATATAGAGAGGCACCAGAGGGAGCAGAAGAGGGGAAACACTGCAATATATACAGAAAGAGGCACCAGAGGGGAAACACTACAATATATACAGAAAGAGGCACCAGAGATGGCAGAAGTGAAACACTACAAAACACTACAATATATACTGAAAGAGGCACCAGAAAGGGCAGAAGTGAAACACTACAATATATACTGAAAGAGGCACCAGAGGGGGCAGAAGAGATGAAACACCACAATATATACAGAAAGAGGCACCAGAGGGGGCAGAAGAGGTGAAACACTAAGATATACAGAGACACCAGAGGGAGAGGAATAGGTGAAACACTACAATATATACAGAGACACTAGAGGGAGAGGAATAGTTGAAACACTACAATATATACAGAGACACCAGAGGGAGAGGAATAGGTGAAACACTACAATATATACAGAGACACTAGAGGGAGAGGAATAGGTGAAACACTACAATATATACAGAGACACTAGAGGGAGAAGAATAGGTGAAACACTACAATATATACAGAGAGGCACCAGAGGGAGCAGAAGAGGTGAAACGCTAAGATATACAGAGACACCAGAGGGAGAGGAATAGGTGAAACACTACAATATATACAGAGACACTAGAGGGAGAGGAATAGTTGAAACACTATAATATATACAGAGACACCAGAGGGAGAGGAATAGGTGAAACACTACAATATATACAGAGACACCAGAGGGAGAGGAATAGGTGAAACACTACAATATATACAGAGGCACCAGAGGGAGTGGAAGAGGGGAAACATGGCAATATACACAGAGGGAGACACCAGAGGGAGCAGAAGAGGCAAAATACTGCAATATATACAGAGAGGAACCAGAGGGGCAGAAGAGGCAAAATACTGCAATATATATATAGAGAGGCACCAGAGGGAGCAGAAGAGGGGAAACACTGCAATATATACAGAGAAGGTACCAGAGGGGGCAGAAGAGGTGAACCCCTGCAATATATACAGAGAGGAACCAGAGGGGGCAGAAGAGGCAAAATACTGCAATAGATACAGAGAGGAACCAGAGGGAACAGAAGAGGTGAAACACTGCAATATATACAGAAAGAGGCACCAGAGGGGACTGAAGAGGCAAAGCACATCACTATGTGCAAAGATAGGCAACAAGGGGGCAAAAGAGGCAAAACACTACAACATATACAAAAAGCCACCAGAGGAGGAGGAAGAGACATAACACTGATATATACAGACAGAGACAAGAGGGGGCAGAAGAGGTGAAACACCACAATATATACAGAAAGAGGCACCAGAGGGGGCAGAAGAGGGGAAACACTACAATATATACAGAAAGAGGCACCAGAGAGGGCAGAAGTGAAACACTACAAAACACTACAATATATACTGAAAGAGGCACCAGAGGGGGCAGAAGAGGTGAAACACCACAATATATACAGAAAGAGGCACCAGAGGGGGCAGAAGAGGTGAAACACTAAGATATACAGAGACACCAGAGGGAGAGGAATAGGTGAAACACTACAATATATACAGAGACACTAGAGGAGAGGAATAGTTGAAACACTACAATATATACAGAGACACCAGAGGGAGAGGAATAGGTGAAACACTACAATATATACAGAGACACTAGAGGAGAGGAATAGGTGAAACACTACAATATATACAGAGACACCAGAGGGAGAGGAATAGGTGAAGCACTACAATATATACAGAGACACCAGAGGGAGAGGAATAGGGGAAACACTACAATATATACAGAGACACCAGAGGGAGCAGAAGAGGTGAAACACCAAGATATACAGAGACACCAGAGGGAGAGGAATAGGTGAAACACTACAATATATACAGAGGCACCAGAGGGAGTGGAAGAGGGGAAACATGGCAATATACACAGAGGGAGACACCAGAGGGAGCAGAAGAGGCAAAATACTGCAATATATACAGAGAGGAACCAGAGGGGGCAGAAGAGGCAAAATACTGCAATATATATATATAATATATATTATATATATATATATATATATAGAGAGGCACCAGAGGGAGCAGAAGAGGGGAAACACTGCAATATATACAGAGAGGTACCAGAGGGGGCAGAAGAGGTGAACCCCTGCAATATATACAGAGAGGAACCAGAGGGAGCAGAAGAGGTGAAACACTACAATTTATACAGAGAGGAACCAGAGGGGGCAGAAGAGGCAAAATACTGCAATAGATACAGAGAGGAACCAGAGAGAGCAGAAGAGGTGAAACACTGCAATATATACAGAAAGAGGCACCAGAGGGGACTGAAGAGGCAAAGCACATCACTATGTGCAAAGATAGGCAACAAGGGGCAAAAGAGGCAAAACACTACAACATATACAAAAAGCCACCAGAGGAGGAGGAAGAGACATAACACTGATATATACAGACAGAGACAAGAGGGGGCAGAAGAGGTGAAACACCACAATATATACAGAAAGAGGCACCAGAGGGGGCAGAAGAGGGGAAACACTACAATATATACTGAAAGAGGCACCAGAGAGGGCAGAAGTGAAACACTACAAAACACTACAATATATACTGAAAGAGGCACCAGAGGGGGCAGAAGAGGTGAAACACCACAATATATACAGAGAGGCACCAGAGGGTGCAGAAGAGGTGAAACACTAAGATATACAGAGACACCAGAGGGAGAGGAGTAGGTGAAACACTACAATATATACAGAGACACTAGAGGGAGAGGAATAGTTGAAACACTACAATATATACAGAGACACCAGAGGGAGAGGAATAGGTGAAACACTACAATATATACAGAGACACTAGAGGGAGAGGAATAGGTGAAACACTACAATATATACAGAGACACTAGAGGGAGAAGAATAGGTGAAACACTACAATATATACAGAAAGACACACCAGAGGGGGCAGAAGAGGTGAAACACTAAGATATACAGAGACACCAGAGGGAGAGGAATAGGTGAAACACTACAATATATACAGAGACACTAGAGGGAGAGGAATAGTTGAAACACTACAATATATACAGAGACACCAGAGGGAGAGGAATAGGTGAAACACTACAATATATACAGAGACACTAGAGGGAGAGGAATAGGTGAAACACTACAATATATACAGAAACACCAGAGGGAGAGGAATAGGTGAAACACTACAATATGTACATAGACACCAGAGGGAGGAATAGGTGAAACACTACAATATATACAGAGACACTAGAGGGAGAGGAATAGGTGAAACACTACAATATATACAGAGGCACCAGAGGAGCAGAAGAGGTGAAACACTAAGATATACAGAGACACCAGAGGGAGAGGAATAGGTGAAACACTACAATATATACAGAGACACTAGAGGGAGAGGAATAGGTGAAACACTACAATATATACAGAGGCACCAGAGGGAGTGGAAGAGGGGAAACATGGCAATATACACAGAGGGAGACACCAGAGGGAGCAGAAGAGGCAAAATACTGCAATATATACAGAGAGGAACCAGAGGGGGCAGAAGAGGCAAAATACTGCAATATATATATAGAGAGGCACCAGAGGGAGCAGAAGAGGGGAAACACTGCAATATATACAGAAAGAGGCACCAGAGGGGAAACACTACAATATATACAGAAAGAGGCACCAGAGATGGCAGAAGTGAAACACTACAAAACACTACAATATATACTGAAAGAGGCACCAGAGAGGGCAGAAGTGAAACACTACAATATATACTGAAAGAGGCACCAGAGGGGGCAGAAGAGGTGAAACACCACAATATATACAGAAAGAGGCACCAGAGGGGGCAGAAGAGGTGAAACACTAAGATATACAGAGACACCAGAGGGAGAGGAATAGGTGAAACACTACAATATATACAGAGACACTAGAGGGAGAGGAATAGTTGAAACACTGCAATATATACAGAGACACCAGAGGGAGAAGAATAGGTGAAACACTACAATATATACAGAGACACCAGAGGGAGAAGAATAGGTGAAACACTACAATATATACAGAGACACTAGAGGGAGAGGAATAGGTGAAACACTACAATATATACAGAGACACCAGAGGGAGAGGAATAGGTGAAACACTACAATATATACAGAGGCACCAGAGGGAGTGGAAGAGGGGAAACATGGCAATATACACAGAGGGAGACACCAGAGGGAGCAGAAGAGGCAAAATACTGCAATATATACAGAGAGGAACCAGAGGGGGCAGAAGAGGCAAAATACTGCAATATATATATAGAGAGGCACCAGAGGGAGCAGAAGAGGGGAAACACTGCAATATATACAGAGAGGTACCAGAGGGGGCAGAAGAGGTGAACCCCTGCAATATATACAGAGAGGAACCAGAGGGAGCAGAAGAGGTGAAACTCTACAATTTATACAGAGAGGAACCAGAGGGGGCAGAAGAGGCAAAATACTGCAATAGATACAGAGAGGAACCAGAGGGAGCAGAAGAGGTGAAACACTGCAATATATACAGAAAGAGGCACCAGAGGGGACTGAAGAGGCAAAGCACATCACTATGTGCAAAGATAGGCAACAAGGGGGCAAAAGAGGCAAAACACTACAACATATACAAAAAGCCACCAGAGGAGGAGGAAGAGACATAACACTGATATATACAGACAGAGACAAGAGGGGGCAGAAGAGGTGAAACACCACAATATATACAGAAAGAGGCACCAGAGGGGGCAGAAGAGGGAAACACTACAATATATACAGAAAGAGGCACCAGAGAGGGCAGAAGTGAAACACTACAATATATACTGAAAGAGGCACCAGAGGGGGCAGAAGAGGTGAAACACCACAATATATACAGAAAGAGGCACCAGAGGGGGCAGAAGAGGTGAAACACTAAGATATACAGAGACACCAGAGGGAGAGGAATAGGTGAAACACTACAATATGTACAGAGACACTAGAGGGAGAGGAATAGTTGAAACACTACAATATATACAGAGACACCAGAGGGAGAGGAATAGGTGAAACACTACAATATATACAGAGACACCAGAGGGAGAAGAATAGGTGAAACACTACAATATATACAGAGAGGCACCAGAGGGAGAGGAATAGGTGAAACACTACAATATATACAGAGACACTAGAGGGAGAGGAATAGTTGAAACACTACAATATATACAGAGACACCAGAGGGAGAGGAATAGGTGAAACACTACAATATATACAATGGCACCAGAGGGAGTGGAAGAGGGGAAACATGGCAATATACACAGAGGGAGACACCAGAGGGAGCAGAAGAGGCAAAATACTGCAATATATACAGAGAGGAACCTGAGGGGGCAGAAGAGGCAAAATACTGCAATATATATATAGAGAGGCACCAGAGGGAGCAGAAGAGGGGAAACACTGCAATATATACAGAGAGGTACCAGAGGGGGCAGAAGAGGTGAACCCCTGCAATATATACAGAGAGGAACCAGAGGGAGCAGAAGAGGTGAAACACTACAATTTATACAGAGAGGAACCAGAGGGGGCAGAAGAGGCAAAATACTGCAATAGATACAGAGAGGAACCAGAGGGAGCAGAAGAGGTGAAACACTGCAATATATACAGAAAGAGGCACCAGAGGGGACTGAAGAGGCAAAGCACATCACTATGTGCAAAGATAGGCAACAAGGGGGCAAAAGAGGCAAAACACTACAACATATACAAAAAGCCACCAGAGGAGGAGGAAGAGACATAACACTGATATATACAGACAGAGACAAGAGGGGCAGAAGAGGTGAAACACCACAATATATACAGAAAGAGGCACCAGAGGGGCAGAAGAGGTGAAACTCATTATACACAAGGAAAGTGACCAGAGGGTGCAGCAGAGATTTGGGCTGACCCTCCCGTCTCCTGCCATTGTTCTCACCTTTTTGTACAGCTTGTCCCAGGGGTCGTTGTTGTAGCCTCTGTAACTTTTCAGTTTCTCCTCATCTTCTGCAGTAACAAAACCGAAAGGGACGACTCCTGCCGGGAACTGTAACACGTTGTAGAGCATGGTGTAGGAGAGTGCAGCTGTGGAGACATAAAGACGACATCATCAGATCTACTGCTGGGATTGATGATCTCCTTCATTTTTACCTTCTGGAGCTGGAGGTGGTTATAGATTCCCAGGTCCTTTGGGATTGTGTATAGGGCGGCAGCTCTGTGCTCGGGTGGCAGTGTCTAGGGCCGGTGCCACCTTTCATTTTTGCTTTATATATAACATTTCTATGTTGCATTGTATCAGACACCCCCCCATTACTAACCCAGTAAATCAAAAGGAAAAACACTAAAAATACTTTATTTGAATAAACACTCCCCAACACTTGCAGCCTGACCCAGACCTATGAAGAGTGAGGCTCCATAGTCTGTGCTACAGAATTGATAGATGTTATGGGACCGGCGTGGACTATGTCGGAGCTTCAGGAATTAAAAAAAAATTAATGAATGAGGGTCGGTCTTTTGTGTTTATTTCTTTACCTCTATCAGTTTTATGTCAGGTTCCCATTTGTGGACTACTACGGATTTGGATATTCATGACTAATAATAATAATAATAATAATAATAATATTATTATTATATATTTATAGAGCACTAGTGATTCCATGGTCTGTACATGAGAAGAGGACACATACAAACAAGTTATAAATACAATGAACAAACTAACAGTGACAGATACAGAGGAGAGAGAGGACCCTGCCCTTGTGGGCTTACATTCTACAGGGCAATGGGGAGGAGACAGCCGGTTGGGTCTGCTCTGGTGGCGGGGGAACGCCGGGTCAAGTGGCGGCAGAGTGCCGGGTCCGGTGGCGGCGAGGTGGCATTGTGATCATTGCAGGTTGTAGGCTTTTCTGAAGAGATGGGTTGTCAGGTTCTGCTTGAAGGTTCTGAGTGTGGGGGACAGTCGGGTGAAGTCCTGCAGGCGGTTAGATGAGGAACGTACAAGTGTGGAGGAAAGGAGGAGGAGGTCTGGGGAAGATCGGAGGTTACAAGTTGGATGATATCGTGAGATTAGTTAAGATATATATGGGGGGACAGATTGTGGACGGCTTTGTAAGTCAATGTTAGTAGTGTGAATTGGATACACCGGGGAATTGGGAGCCAGTGGAGGGATTTGCAGAGGGGAGAAGTGACAAATTGGAGAGGTGCAAGAGTGTTAGCAGGGAGGCCACAGAGGAGGAGGTTGCAGTAGTCCAGGCGGGAGATGATGAGGGCATGCACTAGTGGTTTAGTAGATTGAGGGTTGAGGAAGGGACGGATTCTGGAGATATTTTTGAGTTGGAGGCGGCAGGAGGTGGCGAGAGCTTGGATGTGCGGTGTGAAGGACAAGGCAGAGTCATGGGTTACTCTGATGCAGCGGACTTCAGGTACAGGACAGAGTGTGATGTCATTTATTCTGATAGATCAGGTGAGGGAGGTGTGTGAGATGGAGGAAAGTGAGAAGCGAAGAAGGAGGATAAATTGGTGACCTAGGACACAAGTAGGAAGAGAGGCGTTTTTAAAATTAAAATATTTAGGTCTGTGTCCTTTTTTCTTTTCAAAGATAAAAACAGAGACAAACGGGCGCTATGGGTAAAACCTGGTGGTCCAGTAGGGCATATAGGGGGTTTAGATGTGTGCTAACCTTATGGGGTTGTGCACCCCCCTTTTTTTTTTTCTTTTTCTTAACGTCCTTTCTTTTTCTTTTAACTTACTGGGTTAGTAATGGGGCTGTCTTATAGACTCCGCTCCATTACTAACTCCTGAGGTTGAGGCCAGCTGACATCAATCCCATAAACCATTACCACGATTGCGACTGCACCAGAGCAATTGGGAAGAGCCGAGGTGAATGTGATGCTCCATTTCTGGGGTGGCTGTGGGCTGGCATATTTAACCTGGGAACGGGCCGGTAACCATTGACCTTCCCAGCCTGATAATACCAGCCATCAGCTGTCTGCTTTACCTTGGCTGGTTACCAAAAAAGTGGGAGATTCATTGTTTTATTTCATCATAAAAAGCAAAAGAAGAAGCTGGACAGGGAGCAATGTCAGGGGGTTGTGCCATTATGTGTCTGTATGTGTCTATATCTGTCTGTCTATATCTATTATCTAGCTCTATAGCAGTGTTCCTCAACTCCTTGGTAGAGAAAGGATCTGTTGCTGGCCAGGTCCTGGTGCCCATGGATGGACTATAGAGATTGGGGCTGGATACATGTGCTATGGTCGTGATATCCGTCATCTGGATTTGAGGAACTATCCTAAGGACTATTGTTGCCTACTGGAGCTTGATACACACACTACAGTTGTAATATTTGTTGTTTGGAGGATCATAGACTGTGACTGCAGACTATACTGGAGGGAGATGCAAAAGCTGAGGGCCAACCAAAAGTTTGGGAGACAGTGGTTATTGCTTGGTACAGCGGGCATCTCATTGTGGCCATCTACCCAGAGTTGCTGTTGTTGGCGACAAATTTTAGTAAGTCAGTTGGTGCTGTGAATTGGGAGGGTGAGGATCTGTTGCTGTGGCCAGGCTGGATGGACTATGGAGATTGGAGCTGGATACACATGCTACAATCATGATATCCATCATCTGGATTTGAGGAACTACCCTAAGGACTGTTGTTACTGCTGGACACATGCTACGGTCAAGATATTTGTTGTCTGGAGGAACATAAGGTCTATTGTTGCGGATTACACATGGTAAGGTTGTGGCGCCCCTCTGGCTAGGCGCCACAGGGAGGAATTACACCGTGACAACGAATCTGTTCTGTGGAGTCTGTTCTAACGCACACTTAGGACTAGGCCACTTAGAGTAGAGTAGGGGGAACCGGTAATTTAGTAGGTCCCAAAATGGGGTGGAGCCTAGGCTAGAGTGGGAAAACCAGGAAGTTAGTAGAGTTTTACCTCAGACAGTGCTGGGAAGGCAGACAGGTAGGTCAGGCCTGACAGCACAGTTGACAGGAGGGAGCCCCATCTTTAAGTGGGGCCCAGGACAGAAGGCAACGGGCCAGGACTGGTTGGAGCCGGCTGGTAATGTTGGGGAAAAACAACGCGGGAAGCCGAGGCGCTCAGTAGTTCACCTCTGACCGCAGACCGACGAGCTGCGGGCCCATAGTAACCGGGTTGCCGACAGCACCACAAGGACATCTCACCCCTCGGAACAGAAACCGGTTGAGGGCACTAGAGGTTGTGGACTGAATTCCGGTGGAGGGAGAAATTGTGCGCTCCTGCTCCTCCTGTCCGTACCGGTAAGGGACCAACCTGATCGGCTAGTGACAAACCGTAGGACTGGCGGGAGAGCGCTGTGAAGGTGGTAGAGACAGGAAGAATAGGATAGACCACGAAAGACAAAGAGAGTAAACATCCAGAGACTCCATGAGGGGGGACCCTGAACCGGCAACATCCACCCGGTAAACCAAACTGTACCGTGGATCGTTTACCATCTGCCGGTACCCACTAAAGTGGAGTCAGGCTTGAAATGGTCTCCGTTGTTCTTCCCCACTATCACCAGCAGCTCACCAGAGGGGTAAGAGCCATCGCTACAACTCCCCTCATCCTCATCTATCACTGCTGCCCTGAGGTAATAGCTCCACCTGCTGCACCCACCATCACCTCAGCAGCCGGCTTGCAGCGCCGGTACCTATATTACCGGGAACTAAAGGTGGCGTCACGTCCCCTTGTAAATACCCCTCTTCTCTCCCACCGTCTAACAAATGATAACCAGGGCACGGAACCGGTAACCCAACCACCCGTGATCCCCCACTCAAGAAGCCATCAGTCCCGGTGTCCGAGTACCCCTAGCTCTGGCCACATCAAGGTCAGAATATTGGGGGCATCACATTGTGGCCATCTACCTAGAGTTGCTGTTGCTGGCCAGGTCCTGGTGCCCATGAATGGAGTATAGAGATTGGAGCTGGATACATGTGCTATGGTCATGATATTCATCATCTGGAGGAACCGTATGACTCTTGTTGCCGGCTGGTGCTTGGTACATGCGCTGCAGTTATAATATTTGTCATTTGGAGCATGGACTGTCATTCACCATCCACACCGATGGTTGTACCCGGCCACCGCAACTCCTGATAAACCATCGATCTCATGAGGACGTAAACGCTGATCATACATGAAAAGCAAAATGAAGGACGAGATAAGAGAACGTCCCTATAGATTTACCGAGCAGCTTCCCGGGATAACCGATGTTAAAGGCCGGACCGACCATGGGGCAGAGAACGGCGTCCAGACTCAGCTTCCTCCATTCACTGATGAACTCTGCCTGATACTCCTGGAAGAGAGCGAGAACCACAAGAGCTGACAATTAGGGCTCATACAGACGAGGGTATAATTATTCCACATGCACCACGGACCACACACGGACATATGATAGCAAATCTGCCAGTGCACACGGACACACGGACACATGATAGCAAATCTGCCAGTGCACACGGCAACTTTACATGGAGACGGCCTGTCTGCAGGAAAAATACAATCACAGCCGGCTGCACCTTTTTGGGTTTATGGACCAGAATAATGTATGAAAAAGAAACGGCTCCAGGACTGGCCTGCAAGCGGCACACAGACGCACACGGAGCGGCACACAGAGACGCACATGGAGCGACACACAGAGCATCACACAAAGTGGCATACTGAGTGACATATGGAGCAACACATGGAGACGCACATGGAGCGACACACAGAGCGACATATGGAGCAACACATGGAGACGCACATGGAGCGACACACAGATGCTCATGGAGCGACACATAAGAGCAACACATCAAGCGACAAATGAAGCAACACACAAAGTGGCACACCGAGTGACACATGGAGCAACACACAGACGCACATGGTGCGGCACACAGACGCACACGGAGTGACACATGGAGCAACACACAGACGCACATGGTGTGGCACACAGACGCACACAGAGTGACACATGGAGCAACACACAGACGCACATGGTGTGGCACACAGACGCACACAGAGTGACACATGGAGCAACACACAGACGCACACGGTGCGGCACACAGACGCACACACGGAGTGACACATAGAGCAACACACAGACGCACACGGTGCGGCACACAGACGCACACGGAGTGACACATGGAGCAACACACAGACGCACATGGTGTGGCACACAGACGCACACAGAGTGACACATGGAGCAACACACAGACGCACACGGTGCGGCACACAGACGCACACGGAGTGACACATAGAGCAACACACAGACGCACACGGTGCGGCACACAGACGCACACGGAGTGACACATAGAGCAACACACAGACGCACATGGTGCGACACATAGAGCAACACACAGACGCACATGGTGCGACACATGGAGCAACACACAGACGCACATGGTGCGGCACACAGACGCACACGGTGCGGCACACAGACGCACACGGTGCGGCACACAGACGCACACGGAGTGACACAGAGCAACACACAGACGCACATGGTGCGGCACACAGACGCACACAGAGTGACACATGGAGCAACACACAGATGCACACAGAGTGACACATGGAGCAACACACAGACGCACATGGTGCGGCACACAGACGCACACAGAGTGACACATGGAGCAACACACAGACGCACATGGTGTGGCACACAGACGCACACAGAGTGACACATGGAGCAACACACAGACGCACATGGAGCGACATGTGGAGATGCACATGGTGCGACACAGAGCAGCACACGGAGATATAGTAGCGACATATACACATAAAGCGGCATACGCGATTGCACACAGAGCTACGCACAGCGTGGCACGCAAAGACACACATGGAGTGGCACGAGGAGACACACACGAAGCCGTTACATCTGCAATTTGTGGTTGTGTCTCGCTTCGTTTTCAATACAGCAATCTGAACACGGCCTTACACCGACACTGACCCTTACACATGGAGGGGGAATCTGGAACCGGAGCAGAGAGGGCCCCGGCTCCCCTCGTCCGCATATCAGCACATTACAGCAGGTGAATGATGCAAAAAAGCAGATATTCCTGCTGTGTGATCTGCACATTACACATATACGTTATACTCTGTACCTCCATCTTTATCTGCTCGGCCCACAGATCCTTCACTGACCTAGACAGGGAAAAATATGATTATACCAGACTCTGGAGACAGGTACGAGGACAGGAGACACATACAGGTACGAGGACAGGAGACACATACAGGTACGAGGACAGGAGACACATACAGGTACGAGGACAGGAGACACATACAGGTACGAGGACAGGAGACACATACAGGTACGAGGACAGGAGACACAAGTACGAGGACAGGAGACACAAGTACGAGGACAGGAGACACAAGTACGAGGACAGGAGACACATACATGTACAAGGACAGGGCGGGCGGTACGAGGACAGGGCGGGCGGTACAAGGACAGGAGACACATACAGGTACGAGGACAGGGCGGGCGGTACGAGGACAGGAGACACATACAGGTACGAGGACAGGGCGGGCGGTACGAGGACAGGGCGGGCGGCACCAGGACAGGAGACACATACAGGTACGAGGACAGGGCGGGCGGTACGAGGACAGGGCGGGCGGCACCAGGACAGGAGACACATACAGGTACGAGGACAGGGCAGGTGGTACGAGGACAGGGCGGGCGGCACCAGGACAGGGCGGGCGGCACCAGGACAGGGCGGGCGGCACCAGGACAGGAGACACATACAGGTACGAGGACAGGGCGGGCGGTACGAGGACAGGGCGGGCGGCACCAGGACAGGAGACACATACAGGTACGAGGACAGGGCGGGCGGTACGAGGACAGGAGACACATACAGGTACGAGGACAGGAGACACATACAGGTACGAGGACAGGAGACACAAGTACGAGGACAGGAGACACAAGTACGAGGACAGGAGACACATACATGTACAAGGACAGGGCGGGCGGTACGAGGACAGGGCGGGCGGTACGAGGACAGGAGACACATACAGGTACAAGGACAGGGCGGGCGGTACGAGGACAGGAGACACATACAGGTACGAGGACAGGGCGGGCGGTACGAGGACAGGAGACACATACAGGTACGAGGACAGGGCGGGCGGTACGAGGACAGGGCGGGCGGCACCAGGACAGGAGACACATACAGATACGAGGACAGGGCGGGTGGTACGAGGACAGGGCGGGCGGGGACCAGGACAGGGCGGGCGGCACCAGGACAGGAGACACATACAGGTACGAGGACAGGGCGGGCGGTACGAGGACAGGGCGGGCGGCACCAGGACAGGAGACACATACAGGTACGAGGACAGGGCGGGCGGTACGAGGACAGGAGACACATACAGGTACGAGGACAGGAGACACAAGTACGAGGACAGGAGACACATACATGTACAAGGACAGGGCGGGCGGTACGAGGACAGGGCGGGCGGTACGAGGACAGGAGACACATACAGGTACAAGGACAGGGCGGGCGGTACGAGGACAGGAGACACATACAGGTACGAGGACAGGGCGGGCGGTACGAGGACAGGGCGGGCGGCACCAGGACAGGAGACACATACAGGTACGAGGACAGGGCGGGTGGTACGAGGACAGGGCGGGCGGCACCAGGACAGGGCGGGCGGCACCAGGACAGGGCGGGCGGCACCAGGACAGGGCGGGCGGCACCAGGACAGGGCGGGCGGTACGAGGACAGGGCGGGCGGCACGAGGACAGGAGACACATACAGGTACGAGGACAGGGCGGGCGGTACGAGGACAGGGCGGGCGGCACCAGGACAGGAGACACATACAGGTACGAGGACAGGGCGGGCGGTACGAGGACAGGGCGGGCGGCACCAGGACAGGAGACACATACAGGTACGAGGACAGGGCGGGCGGTACGAGGACAGGAGACACATACAGGTACGAGGACAGGGCGGGCGGTACGAGGACAGGAGACACATACAGGTACGAGGACAGGGCGGGCGGTACGAGGACAGGAGACACATACAGGTACGAGGACAGGGCGGGCGGTACGAGGACAGGGCGGGCGGTACGAGGACAGGAGACACATACAGGTACGAGGACAGGGCGGGCGGTACGAGGACAGGAGACACATACAGGTACGAGGACAGGGCGGGCGGGACGAGGACAGGGCGGGTGGTACGAGATGAGGACGGGTCTCACTTTACTCCACACGATGAACTTAGGCTCCTGGAAATTCTGGGAAACTGAGAAGAAAAGAAAGTGATGGAGTCACAGGAAAAACTATCACAACAAAGGACAGAAAATCATCCGTCTCCACTGCGAAGTCACAGAACATTGAATCTACGACCCTCAGCCTCACTGAGTCACGGCTTATTACAGGATTTGTTTGATTTCTGTGGTCCGGTCACGAGACGTGGACCATTATATATCCGGAACGTCATAGTGCTGCAGTATATTACACGGTAGACGTCTCATCTACCAGCGTCCGTGTCCAGAACTATCTCTGATCCCGGTCCGATAGTCTGCAGAAACGTCTGATGACGTAGTAACGGGTTTACGTGTTTTGAGCAGACAATACAGGGTTCCCTGTGGACAGCGCCCTCGGCAGTTTCATCTACTTACGACAGGGTGGAGAATGAGCGCGAGGAACCTCTTGACCACAGTGGACATGTTGAAGAGAAGATAAGAATCTGCCAGGTTGGGGTCCACAATGTTGTTGTCACTGTTGGGAGTAGAAGAGATAGTGGTTATTGTTACAGATGTAATGACTTGAGGTCCCTGATTAGCCAAGTACCCCAGATGGTGAGGAGGTCCGGGTCACCACCCTTTCCCTCAACCCCTCAACCAGTTCTATGCTAGTTCCTCTCACCAACCACAGACCACAGCAGCCACTCCAACAAAACGCAAGACTGCAGCTCAAGCACCGAGTCTACACAGATGTTCGGTCACAGGCAAAGTGAAAACTCTAACAGCGACGCCACCTGGTGGAGGGAGAAGCTATTTAAAGGCCAGGGCGAGGGACTCCAGATGACTCACACTCAGGCTTCCCTTCACCCAGCACCTGAGGACAGCACACAGCAGAACTGACACTAACTCATGTACTCACAGCAGCAGCCAACATAGACTGCAGATAGCGCAAATCAGCGTGTGACAGTTGTGCCCCACTCCTATCCATATCACCAAGGCGTCCGTAGACTGCCACCATCATCTCTGCACCGTTCAGATCCCATCATATCTGCCTTCAGTGATTAAACGTCGGCTGCCTCCCGTTCAGAAAGTGCCCCACCCAGGGGCGTTACTACAATGACTGCAGGGGTCGCAATCGCACCCGGGCCCTACAGTCTAGGGGGCCCTAAAAGTCCCTTTGGCCTATAGAAAAAGACTAATCCTGTTAAAGATTTGCAAAAATTGAGGGCCCCATTGGCACTTTTGCATTGGGGCCCATGAGCTTGAACCCCAGAACAGGACATATGCAATACACACGTACAACTTGGCCCCGAGCGTCCTCCCTCCATCCGCAAGGAGCGCTTTCAAAAACATCTCAAACGCGTTGTTCACCCGCGGAGGCTGGAACGGGATGAGCTGAGGACAAAAAAAACAAGAGTCAAAATGTGGCGCCCACAAAACATCTTCATATATAATGTTCTATATGTGTATTCCCAGCTTTGATGTGAGTTTCTATGTCTCTGCTGTATAACAAGCATCCACACATTTATACCTGCCCCCCTCACTGAGGCTGTGCACTTTTTTGGTTGTGACATGGTCCCTTGGGAGGGCGGAGGTGCTTCATCAGAGAGTGTAGTGAGAAGAAGAGAGTAATGGAGGATGACTGATGGCAGAGGATATGGGCTGCTCTGTGCAGGCATAGCTAAAGGAGCCAGGATCTCAGCTCCTAGGCCGCCCAGGCTTACAGGGTCCGGTGGCAGGCTGAAAAAGACAACAGTGAAGCACTGATTCCCATCATCAGCAGCATAGAAGGGTCAGAAGACAACTATTGAAGTCAAGAGTGTGTCTTCACAGGATCTGCGCTGTCACAGTGTTAGAGAGTGCACAGAGTGAAACTAAGGCAGCATTGAAAGCTTCATGCTACAAGAAACCTATGTCCCAGGATAGGGATTTTATATAGCAGGAAGCCTCGCATTACCACTGAGCAGAGAAGTGAAAATCCCATCGGGCAGGCTAGATTCCTCTACTCTGGACTCTGTATAACCTTCAGTAAAGGTGAAGCTAAAGGCTGTTTTCTGCCTACTCATTCTCGCTTATCAAACTGCATCACTACCCTCATCATCTCCCTGGGGCCAGCCCTAGTTGGGAAGGGTTTTCCATCTGCGCTGCTTACTATCACCTAACCCCAGGGATCATCTGCAGTGCCAACCACATCAGGCTGATTATGCCAACTGGTGTCATGAATAAACTTTATCCCTGTCACTACCCTCATCATCTCCCTGGGGCCAGCCCTAGTTGGGAAGGGTTTTCCATCTGAGCTGCTTACTATCACCTAACCCCAGGGATCATCTGCAGTGCCAACCACATCAGGCTGATTATTCCAACTGGTGTCATGAATAAACTTTATCCCTGTCACTACCCTCATCATCTCCCTGGGGCCAGCCCTAGTTGGGAAGGGTTTTCCATCTGCGCTGCTTACTATCACCTAACCCCAGGGATCATCTGCAGTGTCAACCACATCAGGCTGATTATTCCAACTGGTGTCATGAATAAACTTTATCCCTGTCACTACCCTCATCATCTCCCTGGGGCCAGCCCTAGTTGGGAAGGGTTTTCCATCTGCACTGCTTACTCTTACCTAACCCCAGGGATCATCTGCAGTGTCAGCCATGTCAGGCTGATTATCCCAAGTCTCCTCACATGATTTCCTAAACTACTTGCCTGATCCGGTGGAGATTACAGTAAAAAGTGTCGTGGTAATGGGGACGAGCTGTGCAATCAGCAATTCACAAGATTGTCCAACCCTCACCTGGTGCCCGGCCTCCTCCAGAAGTTGCTTGGCCTCCTGGACAACCCGTCTCATACCGGGATGAGCCTGGAAATATCTGTCCTCCAAATAGTATCCGATGCGGAGAGGAGCGGCAGAGGAGAACGTCTGCAAAACATGGAGGAGGATTGGAAAAACCATCATCTCATGGACTAATTCCCCTGACCTCACTATTCTATAGAAGCCCCATTATCTCTTGGGTTCCTCCTCAAAGGACCCCTTGCCCAAGTCTTCTCACGCTTCCCCTGGAGCTTTCCATGCATTGGATCATTACTTCTTATTACCTTCTCATTGAAATAAATCGGGGGAACATTTGGGTCCAGGTGAAACAACTCATCACACCATAAAGCCTTCATGGCAACCACCAGACTGTCCACGTCTCTCGCCATCGGCCCAGTGCAAGTGGTCACTGAAATGAAAGAGAAACATCAATCTCAGTCCTGCCCCAAGACGCCCAATAGACACCTCAAATGTCACCCCCAACTAGAGCCAAAATACCAGCTCTGACTCCAATGGAGACGTCTCCTATAGAGTGAGAGCTAAACGTCTCAGATACGGTGATGTGATACGGTGATACTGGTGAAGTGGCTCAGATAGTTCTCTAACTTGTGTGATGGTCGGATGAGATGTCTTTGATGACTTGTGTGATGGTCGGATGAGATGTCTTTGATGGCTTGTGTGATGGTCGGATGAGATGTCTTTGATGACTTGTGTGATGGTCGGATGAGATGTCTTTGATGACTTGTGTGATGGTCGGATGAGAGGTCTTTGATGGCTTGTGTGATGGTCGGATGAGATGTCTTTCATGGCTTGTGTGATGGTCGGATGAGAGGTGTTTGATGGCTTGTGTGATGGTCGGATGAGATGTCTTTGATGACTTGTGTGATGGTCGGATGAGATGTCTTTGATGGCTTGTGTGATGGTCGGATGAGATGTCTTTCATGGCTTGTGTGATGGTCGGATGAGATGTCTTTGATGACTTGTGTGATGGTCGGATGAGATGTCTTTCATGGCTTGTGTGATGGTCGGATGAGATGTCTTTGATGACTTGTGTGATGGTCGGATGAGATGTCTTTCATGGCTTGTGTGGTGGTCGGATGAGATGTCTTTCATGGCTTGTGTGATGGTCGGATGAGATGTCTTTGATGGCTTGTGTGATGGTCGGATGAGATGTCTTTGATGACTTGTGTGATGGTCGGATGAGATGTCTCTGATGGCTTGTGTGATGGTCGGATGAGATGTCTTTGATGACTTGTGGATGGTCGGATGAGATGTCTTTGATGGCTTGTGTGATGGTCGGATGAGATGTCTGATGACTTGTGTGATGGTCGATGAGATGTCTTTGATGACTTGTGTGATGGTCGGATGAGATGTTTTGATGACTTGTGTGATGGTCGGATGAGATGTCTTGATGGCTTGTGTGATGGTCGGATGAGATGTCTTTGATGGCTTGTGTGATGGTCGGATGAGATGTCTTGATGACTTGTGTGATGTTTGGATGAGATGTCTTTGATGGCTTGTGTGATGGTCGGATGAGATGTCTTTTATGACTTGTGTGATGGTCGGATGAGATGTCTTTGATGACTTGTGTGATGGTCGGATGAGATGTCTTTGATGCTTGTGTGATGGTCGGATGAGATGTCTTTGATGACTTGTGTGATGGTCGGATGAGATGTCTTTGATGACTTGTGTGATGGTCGGATGAGATGTCTTTGATGACTTGTGTGATGGTCGGATGAGAGTCTTTGATGACTTGTGTGATGGTCGGATGAGATGTCTTTGATGACTTGTGTGATGGTCGGATGAGATGTCTTTGATGACTTGTGTGATGGTCGGATGAGATGTCTTTGATGACTTGTGTGATGGTCGGATGAGATGTCTTGATGACTTGTGTGATGGTCGGATGAGATGTCTTTGATGACTTGTGTGATGGTCGGATGAGATGTCTTTGATGACTTGTGTGTGGTCGGATGAGATGTCTTGATGACTTGTGTGATGGGTGAGATGTGATGGTTCTACTCTGATGACTGTGTGAGATGTCGTGATGAGTGTCTGATGACTTGTGATGGATGGTGAGATGTCTGACGGCTTTTCTATTGCGATGATGGTCTTTGATGGCTTGTGTGAGGTCGATGAGATTGTCTTTGATGCTGTGTGATGGTCGGATGAGATGTCTTTGATGACTTGTGTGATGGTCGGATGAGATGTCTTAGTGATTTGTGTGGATGGTCGGATGAGATGTCTTTGATGACTTGTGTGAATGGTCGGATGAGATGTCTTGATGACTTGTGGATGGTCGGATGAGATGTCTTGAGACTTTGTGATGGTCGGATGAGATGTCTTTGATGACTTGTGGATGGTCGATGAGATGTCTTGATGCTTGTGTGATGGTCGGATGAGATTCTTTGATGACTTGTGTGATGGCGGATGAGAGGTCTTGATAGCTTGTGTGATGGTCGATGAATAGTCTTGATGACTTGTGTATGGTCGGATGAGATGTCTATTGATGACTTGTGTGATGGTCGGATGAGATGTCTTTGATGACTTGGTGATGTCGGATGAGATGTCTTTGATGACTTGTGTGATGGTCGGATGAGATGTCTTTGATGACTTGTGTGATGGTCGATGAGATGTCTTTGATGACTTGTGCGATGGTCGGATGAGATGTCTTTGATGACTTGTGTGATGGTCGGATGAGAGTCTTTGATGACTTGTGCGATGGTCAGATGAGATGTCTTTGATGGCTTGTGCGATGGTCGGATGAGATGTCTGATGACTTGTGTGATGGTCGGATGAGATGTCTTTGATGGCTTGTGTGATGGTCGGATGAGATGTCTTTGATGGCTTGTGTGATGGTCGGATGAGATGTCTTTGATGACTTGTGTGATGGTCGGATGAGATGTCTTTGATGCTTGTGTGATGTCGGATGAGATGTCTTGATGCTTGTGTGATGGTCGGATGAGATGTCTTTGATGGCTTGTGTGATGGTCGGATGAGATGTCTTTGATGACTTGTGTGATGGTCGGATGAGATGTCTTTGATGACTTGTGTGATGGTCGGATGAGATGTCTTTGATGGCTTGTGTGATGGTCGGATGAGATGTCTTTGATGACTTGTGTGATGGTCGGATGAGATGTCTTTGATGACTTGTGTGATGGTCGGATGAGATGTCTTTGATGACTTGTGTGATGGTCGGATGAGATGTCTTTGATGGCTTGTGTGATGGTCGGATGAGATGTCTTTGATGACTTGTGTGATGGTCGGATGAGATGTCTTTGATGGCTTGTGTGATGGTCGGATGAGATGTCTTTGATGGCTTGTGTGATGGTCGGATGAGATGTCTTTGATGGCTTGTGTGATGGTCGGATGAGATGTCTTTGATGACTTGTGTGATGGTCGGATGAGATGTCTTGATGCTTGTGTGATGGTCGGATGAGATGTCTTTGATGACTTGTGTGATGGTCGGATGAGATGTCTTTGATGGACTTGTGTGTGGTCGGATGAGATGTCTTTGATGGCTTGTGTGATGGTCGGATGAGATGTCTTGATGGACTTGTGTGATGGTCGGATGAGATGTCTTTGATGGCTTGTGTGATGGTCGGATGAGATGTCTTTGATGACTTGTGTGATGGTCGGATGAGATGTCTTTGATGACTTGTGTGATGGATGGGTGAGATGTCTGATGGCTTTCTAACTTCCATTATGGTCTGATGGTTGAGATGTCTTCAATGGTTTTCTGACTTGTGCAATGCATGATTGGATAGGTGAGATGTCTGACGGTTTTCTAACTTGCATGATAGATGGGTGAGATGTCTGACGGTTTTCTATCTTGTGTGATGGATGGGTGAGATGTCTGACGGCTTTCTAACTTGATTGATGGCTGGATGGATGAGATGGCTTTGGCAGCTAACTTTTTTGCTGGATGACTGGATGGGTGAGGTGTCTCTGCTTTCTAACTAGTGACGGATGTTTGGATTAGATCAGATGTCTTTGAGGCTTTCTAACCTTTGTCAAGCAATGGGCGAGATGTGGAACAAATCCTGAACATTAGTCAGGAACTCACTGCCAACCCTTTAGGGGTTCTGGTGAGAATACAGAGAATCGTCTGATGGGGGGGGGTGTCACAAACTTAGTCAGCTCTCTGGCGCCCCCTTATCCTGCTGGCCAATGAGAGTATTGACAGAATAAGAAAAGGAGCGCAACTGCTCTAATTTATGTCGACTACTGCAGCGCGTGGCGCGATGGGATGTATATATACCACCAGTTCGTATTTATATACCTCGATCCAGTCACCTTCAGGTACACAATATCACAAATACAAAAATGATGCTGCCACCACCGATCTTTCAGGTGGATCAGAAACCTGTTTAGTAACGTGAAATTTTGGGAGGATGTGGCGGTTCGCTCATAGAACAAGAATGAAAGTAGCAAATTTATACGTTTTACTCCAAAGAAATGTCAGTGTTTACAAAAGTATATAAAATATATCACAAGAGAGACAATTTACATATATGCATAAAGTTATGAAAATAAAAGGATAAAATTAAGAGCCTAAACCTGTGCCACGCGGTGACAATCGCAGATCTAGTGGGGGGAGGAACCCGGAAATGGGTTATGATTCTGCCACACAGCAATAGTGTAATGCCGTCTCCTTCGTCCTCATCAGAATGAAGCACCAAAGATGGACACTCTTGATTTATGGGCTATAACCTCAGGCGCTCCCCCTTTGCTGACCTCACATATGGGCTGTTTTCTTGGAGAACCCCCCCCCCCCATCTTCAAAGTTATCAAAAACTCCTTTTTTTCATATCTTTGGCCTGGAAGCTCCGAGGTCAGAGATATCAGCATCATGTTTTCCCTTGTGATTTTAAGTGTTTTTTGATACCCGGACATGGGCTGTATGTGACTTGCGGCCGGTCAGATATTCGTTTCCCAGGTTTCTGATAGTCTTTAGAGAACGTAAAAAAGCTGCTCTGAAATCCGCAAGTCATCCACACCCCAAAAATCTGATTTATGCATTTGTGGCATTAATGTGTAATGTTAAATTTGACGTTGAGTGTTTGTATCTGAAGAACAAAAGATTTTACCATGTGGGTTTTGGAGCCAGAAACTCCCAGCTCAGTTTTTATGACTCGGCTGGGTTGTAAACACCTGATGGAGGGGGGGGGGGGGGGGGGGAGAGTGAGGGGAGAAGAAAGGACACCCACCTTCCCCCCCAGGGCCACGGGATACTTGGAAAAGGGCTTTGTTACCTTGGGGAGTCACGGGGGTCGAGACCTTGCTCCGTGACCCTGGCGGTGTCAATAGATGTTCGAAGGAGGAATCGGGTTTAGGGATTGGTTGTGTGGCGCCCCTATGGGAAGGTGCTGCAACCCAAACAGGAGGTGTAGTACCTCCGTAGTCAGACATATGTAGTTTCTCACAGAGTCTGTCATAAACACTCATACATTAGGCCACCTTAGGACAGGGGACCATATCCAGTAGGTCCCAGGAGGTGGAGCCTAGAGTAGAGCGGGAGACTTAGAGTGACAGTCAGTCAGGAGGAGAATGGTGCTGAGGAGGCAGCAAGGGCGGACGGGTGAGACAGCATCCGAGACAGGAGTGCACCTCTTTGGAGAGGGGAGACCCAGACACCGAAGGGGACAATCCAGGACCGGTTGGAGCTGGCTGTAGAGTCCAGGTTGACACTGGCATACCGCAGCCGAGGCAGTCAGTTGGTCTACCCCTGACTGCAAACGGACAAGCTGTGGGACCGATATAAGGAAACCATAGCACCACAGACTGACTCTCTACTTCGGTCCCAAATTGGGTCCAGGACACTCTTAGGGAAAGGATCGAATTCTGGTGGCGGGAGGATATATCGGAGCATTCCCATCCGTACTGGTAAGGAACCGACAGTACCTAACGGTAACAGACCAGGGGACCGGTGAAAGGGCTCTTCAGGGTGGTTAGTGAGAGTTGCAGAGGAACCCAGAAAGCTATTGCAAAGATACCACCGACAGACTCTGCAAGATACCTCAAAATCTATGGCTACGTCCCCGCTAAACCAGACTGTACTGTGAACTTTATCATCTACCCACTACAAGAAACGCTTGAGCTGAAGTGGTGTCTGTGATTCTTTTCCTCAACGCCCGGCGGGTACAGTATCATCAGAAGGTGAGGACAACTACTCCCCTCATCCACCCCGCTGCCCTGAGGTAAAGCTCTGCCTGTGGGGAGCTGTACTACCAAAGCTGCACCTCCATCACCTCAGCGGCCGGCCGCAGCGCTGGTGACCTTATTACCAGGTACCACAGGTGGCGTCACGATACCATTCCCCCATCATCATCACCCCCATCCCCGCCATTGAGGGTCCAGGGCACGGAACCGGGAACCGACCAGCCGTGATTCGCCATCGAAATAACCACATGTCCCGGTATCCAAGTACCCCCTACTCTGTCGACCGACTCAGTTGTCATGACGCCACCCGTGGCTGACGCAGCAATGTGGGACCTCTGGGGATGGTGGACTTGCAGCTTTGATGGTTTTGCTCCCTACGGGTGGAGCCGGTCCCCAGGGCAATTGGTGTGATGTTTGGCAGTGGTAGGCCAGCAGGGCTATTCTGGCTAGAGAGGGGAATCGGAGCGTCTCGCAGGCGGGTTTCTGCGGCTTTCATACTTCCACTCCCACATGTGGGAAATATAAAGTCTCACACACAGTTCCGAGTTCTGTACCTGGTTTACTTAGCTTTTCACTTCCGGAGAACAAAGGGTACTGTCCTTCCACAATCGCAGTCTGGATAGTCCTCAGTGAACCGGGATAGTTTCTCCTAGACACCCCCTTTTCCTTCCCTCACGGGTTGATCTCTCAGCGCTGCCAGTCCGCCTCTTCCCTACTCGCAGCCAGCAGCCACGGGTCCTGCCGGGCAACCGCTACCAAGTCCCCTGACCCTAGTACGGCTACCTTCTTGGCGGATGTGTCGGGAGATGGCCACATCTCCTCTAGATCTCGTGGCCTCCGGTTCCGAGGTTGGAGCGTAGAGTCTCCTCGCCACCTTCAGGGCCGGACCCCTGGTTCTCAACCTGCCCCTCCACTTCACTCAGATTCCTGGCACACAGGTGGATGGCTCTCTGCCCGTTGCCCCTGGGGCGCTCTCTGTCCCTCGTTCAGTCGGCTGTTCTCCTTTCACCGCTTCCTCTCGACTGTCCTAAACTAACTTCCGACCCTCCACCTTTCTTCCCCCGCGTCCCACTGACTAACTGAGCCCTTGCTCTATCGGGTCTGCCCACCGTCCCTGGGACCGGGTGTGTTGGGTGCTTTTGTGGGTGTCTGGACTTACCACCCCCGTGGAATGGGTGCAGTACTCCTTTGTGGCAACCAGACCACAGGGGCGCCACAGAAACTCACAGAGAGAGGGGGCTGCTTGTAGAGTTTGTTCTATAGAAACCAGTGGTGGGTGAGTCGTAGGCCAGATCTGGTTGTCTCTGTAAATTCCTGATGGGGGTGTGGGGGGAAATATGCAGAAAAATGAAATCTGGTGAAAGAAAATAGCTCGTCAAGGAAAGGAGGATGTGAACAAGGAAAGGCGAAGAGAAGGGAATGTGAAAAATCGTTCTGATGAAGGATCGGAGAAAGAGGTGAAGAATCGTTCTAATGAAAGTATCAGAGGAGGTTGTGAAGAATCAATTTAGATAACGAGGGGGAAGAGGAGCATGGGAGGAATTGTTTTCATTAAAAAACCTAAGTAAGATATGAGGACGATGTGGGGAAGCGATCTGATGAAAGGGGTCAAAAGAGGCAAAGGAAGGTATGAATTATTGCTCTTATGGAAGGGATAAGAAGACAATGTAAAGATTGTTCTAAAGAAAGGATCAGAGTGAACGCAGAAAATTTCCTGATGAAGGAGTTTAGAGGAAAATGTGAAGAAATGGATGAGAGCAGGATGTGAGGAATCGTAGTGATGAAATGTATTAGAGGAGGGTGTGAAGAACTATTCTGATATAGAGACATCCATTCACATATCAGAGGAGCCAGAACGTGCCAAGGAAACCTTACTCCACCTCTAGCAGCCTGATAAGGAGTCATGAAGTAATAGTAGTGGAGGAAGGTTTTCTTGGGACACTCTGCCTCTTCTGATACCTGTCAGTGGAGGATTCCTGTCAGGCTGGTGGAGGTGCAGTAAGGGAGGAAGGTTTTCTTGGTGCACCCTGCCTCCTCTGATACCTGTGTACAGATAACCCCTTCCTGTCAGGTGTGGAGGTGAGGAAGCTTTCTTCACACTCTGCCTCTTCTGATACCTGTCAGTGAACGATTCCTTCCTGCTGGGCTGGTACAGTAATAGTGGGGAAGGTTTTCTTGGTGCACACTGGGCATGTGTTTGGAGTAGGCCTGGCCCATTGTGTCTGTTATAATGAAGGGATTAAGTGTCTCCTCTTTGGCACATACATTTTGTGGTCGTGCATTGCTCCCAGGAACAGGACAGTGAGATTTCTCCCTTTTCTTCTCAGTCCTGGATGAGATGAGGTTGTAAGTTCATAGCTCGTCCTCCTCCCTCAATGTAATTTTCAAGCTGCACAAGCCGATATTAATCGGTGGAATAAACACCATCATGAATTGCTGCTGGTCTGAAGGGTGAGATCCAATTGGCCAACTGCTGGGGGCTGCAATTCAGGGGCTGTCCTGTGCTGGGGATGTCCTGTGCCGGGCTGCAATTCAGGGGCCGTCCTGTGCCGGGGGCTGTAATTCAGGGGCTGTCCCGTGCCGGGGGCTGCAATTCAGGGGCTGTCCTGTGCTGGGGATGTCCTGTCTGGGGATGTCCTGTGCTGGGGCTGCAATTCAGGGGCCGTCCCGTGCCGGGGGCTGTAATTCAGGGCTGTCCTGTGCTGGGATGTCCTGTGCTGGGGCTGCAATTCAGGGGCCGTCCCGTGCCGGGGGCTGTAATTCAGGGGCTGTCCCGTGCCGGGGGCTGCAATTCAGGGGCTGTCCTGTGCTGGGGATGTCCTGTGCTGGGGATGTCCTGTGCTGGGGCTGCAATTCAGGGGCCGTCCCGTGCCGGGGGCTGTAATTCAGGGGCTGTCCTGTGCTGGGGATGTCCTGTGCTGGGGCTGCAATTCAGGGGTCGTCACGTTCCGGGGGCTGCAATTCAGGGGCTGTCCTGTGCTGGGGATGTCCTGTGCTGGGGCTGCAATTCAGGGGCCGTCCCGTGCCGGGGGCTGTAATTCAGGGGCTGTCCTGTGCTGGGGATGTCCTGTGCTGGGGCTGCAATTCAGGGGCCGTCACGTGCCGGGGCTGCAATTCAGGGGCTGTCCTGTGCTGGGATGTCCTGTGCTGGGCTGCAATTCAGGGGCCGTCACGTGCCGGGGGCTGTAATTCAGGGGCTGTCCTTGTGCTGGGGATGTCCTGTGCTGGGGCTGCAATTCAGGGGCCGTCATGTGCCGGGGGCTGCAATTCAGGGGCTGTCCTGTGCTGGGGATGTCCTGTGCTGGGGCTGCAATTCAGGGCCGTCACTGCCGGGGGCTGTAATTCAGGGCCGTCACGAGCTGGGGCTGTCCTGTGCAGGGGGCTGCAATTCAGGGGACATCCCATGTTGGGGGCTGTAACTCAGGGGCGTCCCGTGCTGGGGGCTGTAATTCAGGGGCCGTCCCGTGTAAGTGGCACAAATCCATGTGCTGAATCGTTTGGCTTTCCCCCCCTCTCATGTGGTTTCCATTTGGGTGGACGGCGGCTGTCAGTTAAGAATCATTTCTACGTCAGCAAAAAAGGTGCAATCAATGAAAAAAGACAGCAAATGATCATTCATTGATTTCTTTTCCTGCTGGAAATCTTCCTGTCAGTTAAAGAGATCGGTGGATAACTCAGGGGAAGCCAAAGAGAATGAAATAAAAAGTCCAGTGGGCGGGTCTACTAGTGATTGACACCTGCACAGGCATACAGGGAAGATGGTCAATCACTGAGTAGGACCGCCCACTGGACTCGCCCATACAAGCGCTAGGAATTTCAATGAATAAAATGCAATTTTTACTGAGACTTTTCCTATGAAAATGTCTCTGTCCAATCAGCTCCATCCGTCCTGGGAGTCAGAATTGTTATCCTTTGATGTTCATATTCACTGCCAGGTACAGCGCACATTGGTAAAGGATTCTTCAGAGATCTTGTCTAACGATCTGAGCATTGATCACTCCGGGTCCTTGGACTGAAGAGTTGTGGGACGATCCCTACACACGGAGGCTGGATCTCTTTTTAACAACTGGTGTTTGGATCTTCTATAGGCATTCTGTGCATCTTGTCCCTTTTCAAGATGGTGTCTGCTGCTTCAATCCTGTTCATGTGATCCTCCTCGCTGCCATTAAACTAGTCTTAGCCATGCTCGAGTATTCAGTGTAAATCCCTGGCTTCCTGTGCTTTACAGTCTTAGCACTTAGCTCCAGACTCCAGCAATCTCACCTGCTTCCCCCCCAGCTGCCTGTACTTAGTTCCCTGACTCTGCTTCTGGTTCATGTAAGCCTCGTGTGTCCTGCCAGCACTTGTTGAACTATTGTTTATTGTGCAGATGCAGCTCTCTGGACATTAAAGGACTCTTGTAAGCTGCACTGCACTAAAAAGTATTGGACTGTTTTTCTCTGTGATTCCTATTCCCAGGTCTCTGGTGTTTATTATTCTTAGACTGTTTATCAATAATTCTCACAGGGAAAAAATGGAGATAGAGATTTTTTTTATTCACGGTATCGTGCTAGAACTACATATTTCCAGAGACTTTCTGTATTACCAGTTTGATAAACTTACTCATTTCCTGCATAATGGCCACATGTGATGAATATAGACTAGTTCACCATTACATTTGGTTTCAGTCTTTCTGTGCTCCCATCTGCTAATAGATCCCTGAGTGATCCTACAGTGCATTACATCTAGATTTTCATTCATGATCGTTTCAGTAACTGTTATTATCATTTATTCATTATGTGAGAATTCATTATAAAACAATCACTGTTACCTGCAGTCATCCCGTCTATGCAGGGGCGGATGCCACACAAGCTGCAAAATAAAGCAAGAGATCACCGTGAGCGCCACATGATGCACCAAAATCACTCATTAACCCTACAGAGTTTGGGTGTCAATCACTGATCACAAAGTCCCCTGTACCTCATCGACAGCACAGTGTGCAGCCTCGCGTACCCCACCGACACCACAGTGTGCAGCCCCGCGTACCCACACGCGACCCCCACAGGTGCAGCCCCGCGTACCCCACCGACACCACAGGGTGCAGCCCCGCGTACCCCACCGACACCACAGTGTGAGCCGCACCCCCCGCACGTACCTCCTACCCACCGACACCACAGTCGTGCAGCCCCGGTACCCCACCGACACCACAGTGTGCAGCCCCGCGTACCCCACCACAGCACAGTGTGCAGCCCCGCGTACCCACCACACCACAGTTGCAGCCCGCGTACCCCACCGACACACAGTTGCAGCCCGCGTCAACCCACACCCACAGACCACAGTGTGCAGCCGCGTACCCCACCGACACACGTGTGCAGCCCGCGTACCCACCGACACCACAGTCTGCAGCCCGCGTACCCCCACCCACATGCACAGTCCCGCCACAGTTCCCCGCGTACCCCACCACACACAGTCTGCAGCCCCGCGTACCACAACCCAGTTGCAGCCCGGTACCCAACGCACCAGTCTGCAGCCCCGCGTACCCCACGACACCACAGTCTGCAGCCCCGCGCTACACACCCACTGCGCCGCACAGCACAGTCTGCGCCCCGCGTACCCCACCACAGCACAGTCTGCAGCCCCGCGTACCCCACCCACAGCACAGTCTGCAGCCCGCGTACCCCACCCACAGCACAGTCTGCAGCCCCGCGTACCCCACCCACAGCACAGTCTGCAGCCCCCTACTCTACTGTCGGTGACAAACACCACCGCACACATTTACTAATGATCAACAGGCAGAAAACTTGCAGTATAAAACCCAATGAGCCTCCGCCAGAGGCTGAGTGCAGATTCAAGTCAAGTGGCCCTGGACCCCGCCATGCCGCCGACCTTTACTAACAAGTGACAGAAGCTGTACAGATGGCGGGGCAGGATAATGCTCCGGGCTGTTATCACTTTTAGCTCCACTTGTAGGAGGGTCTCTAGGGTTTATTTGCCCCCACTTGATAGAATACTGTGTCTGTATGTGTGAGTTATTATGCCTTTATGTCTAGAGTTTTGTGTGTGTGGCCATCTAGTGGCCAAGGTGAGGACTGCTCCCCGATCCCTTAAATATGGAAGTTATTAATAATTACTGATATTTCAGCCAAGTCAACAAAAAGGGCCTGTGGTAAAGACTTAGGAGGAGAGAAGTTTGGAAAAGGACTCTCGGTCTGGAGCCTCTGGGTCACCCCGGGATTCAGACCCAGGATTGGGGATCTGACCATACAGTGAGTGCGCTCCTCCCTGGGTTGGTGCTTGCTCCTTGTCTTTGTGTAGACGGTCACCTGCTAGACTGTCCGTATTCCCTTACAAGGGTATTTTCTTTCTTAGGCATAGTACATACAGAAGTGACACGGGTAATGCACAAGTGAGAAACCACTAAAAGGCAGCCCTGCACCCTGGAAGTATCCCGTCTCAGAGCAATTGATTGACCAACCAGTAGAAGCCCCGTCCCCTGGAGGTAATGTTGACCCTCATATGATTCAGAGTCGGGCCTTGTACCATTGCAAATATGAGCTCAGTAATAATGCAAAGTGACCAAAAACCCGCCCTGAGATCCAGTAGTCTCAAGCGAAAAAGCCGCCCTGAGTAAGAGCAATCCGACCTGAAAATGAGCATTAATAAATGTTCAATCTCGGAGCCATAAGGTGATTTAATAGAACAATGTAATGTTTAGTGAAGTAATGAGCAAAAACAGGATGATTATTTCTGTTTGGAAAAAATCTATATGAACCAAGAGAATGATGTTGGCGCCTTTGTGATCGCCGACCTCTGACCCTGGACAATGGGGACACTCACTTTCTATGTCTTTTGTGTATATGGCTGGTATATGTGCACAGACAGATCTCATGCAACTTGGAACCAAATAGTTCGCTGGGACTTAAAGTACCAGGGTCGATTTCATAGGATGTTCAGAAGAGATGGGAGGGGCTGAACATCCACATACCTCCCATGGGTGTGTCATATCTGTTATAATGCGACTCCTTCCTGGTCACGTGTGGCTAAGTGAGTGTTCCCTAACACGCTCTGTAAGTGCTACCTCGCAAAGGCTACATCCCATCTGACTGTCTGAATGCTACTGTGCCCCTCATTTATTAGTACAGTCCGTCCACCAGGGTGAATAGAGGTCACCCATTCCGCCTTCTACTCAGATAGATAAGGGCCTTAGCTAAAGAGGAGCAGTGACACCAAGATGTAGACCCCTGTGAGGGGAGCCAACGCTGCAGCCGCAGGGGCTTTCATCAGGAGCTTTGCTGCCCCTTGTGGCCGGTATGTGTATAGATTGTACCCGCCATTGACTGTTTGGACATGGTGTGTTTCTGGCTGACCTTTTGTCCCATCCCTGACCTTGATGTATATGTACAAATTCCATGTATACTTTGTATGTTTGCATATAATATATATTTACCTCATTCTGTTCGGAGTCGGCTTGAGTCCAGCGATTCCACAGAAGCTGGACGGGAGCCGGATGCTGCCACCAATGTCCGTTCCTATTCCGAGAAAAGAACCTCCTCCGCCAATCAACGCCCCTTCACCGCCTGTGGATCCTGCCGCCCCCTTGGTCTTGTTGTGGGGGTTCAATGTGTTTCCATATATTGGGTTACTGCTCTCATAGCTGGAAGGAGAAAGTTCACAGGATTATTATGAAATCAGTATTTTCTGTCTTCCTTGGCACCAAGTGTCGTCCATAGTAGAGATGATCCCACCTATAGCTACACCCCAACGTCAGCCCATGTAGAGGAACAGATCGGGACAGCGCAGGGAGACGGGGACAGCGCAGGGAGACGGGGACAGCGCAGGGAGACGGGGACAGCGCAGGGAGACGGGGACAGCGCAGGGAGACGGGGACAGCGCAGGGAGACGGGGACAGCGCAGGGAGACGGGGACAGCGCAGGGAGACGGGGACAGCGCAGGGAGACGGGGACAGCGCAGGGAGACGGGGACAGCGCAGGGAGACGGGGACAGCGCAGGGAGACGGGGACAGCGCAGGGAGACGGGGACAGCGCAGGGAGACGGGGACAGCGCAGGGAGACGGGGGACAGCGCAGGGAGACGGGGGGACAGCGCAGGGAGACGGGGGGACAGCGCAGGGAGACGGGGGACAGCGCAGGGAGACGGGGGGACAGCGCAGGGAGACGGGGGACAGCGCAGGGAGACGGGGGGACAGCGAGGGAGACGGGGGACAAGGCAGGGAGACGGGGGACAAGGCAGGGAGACGGGGACAAGGCAGGGAGACGGGGGAAAGGCAGGGGAGACGGGGGAAAGCAGGGAGACGGGGGACAAGGAGGGAGACGGGGACAAGGAGGGGACGGGGGACAAGGCAGGGAGAGGGGGACAAGGCAGGGAGACGGGAAGGACGGAAGGGGCAGGCAGGAGACGGGGGACAAGGCAGGGAGACGGGGGACAAGGCAGGGAGACGGGGGACAAGGCAGGGAGACGGGGGACAAGGAGGAGACGGGGGAAAGGGAGACGGGGGACAAGGCAGGGAAGACGGGGACAAGGCAGGGAGACGGGGGACAACGCAGGGAGACGGGGGACAACGCAGGGAGACGGGGGACAACGCAGGGAGAGTGCAATGAGATCCAACAACTGGAGGAGACACAAAGAAGAAGATGAGGGAAGAACGAAGGCAATAGTCAATCCAGAGAAGGCGAGGACAACACGAAGAGGACTGGTGACCTGAACACAAAGAACAAAGGTTGTAGGGAGAGCTGAACCGGAAGAGACACATAATGAGGAGGAGGATGATGATGATGAGAATGAGGATGGCGGTGGGGATGAGGATGGTGGCAAGGATGAAGATGGTGGAGATTGGGAAGGTGGCGGGAATGGGGTTGGTGGTTTGAATGAGAATAGCAATGGTGGACGGGATGGGGATGATAGTAGGGATGATGATGTTGAATGTAATGCGCATTGTAGCAGGGAAGAAAATGGCGGTGGGGAAGATAGTTGCTGGAATGGAAATGACGGTGGTGATGGGGAATGAGATGAGGATGGTGACAGACATGGAGATGCGGAAGGCTGATGGTATGGGGATGGCAGCAGGGATGAGGATGGTGGAGGAGATGAGGATGGCAGCTTGGCTGTAGGTGGGTCAGGAGATGCAGATGGCGGTGGGGTGGAGGAAGGTGGAGGAGATGAGGATGGCGGTGGGGATGAGGAAGGTGGAGGAGATGAGGATGGCAGCTTGGCTGTAGGTGGGTCAGGAGATGCAGATGGCGGTGGGGTGGAGGAAGGTGGAGGAGATGAGGATAGCGGTGTGGATGAGGAAGGTGGAGGAGATGGGGATGGCGGTGGGGATGAGGATGGTGGAGGAGATGGGGATGGCGGTGGGGTGGAGGAAGGTGGAGGAGATGAGGATGGCGGTGGGGATGAGGAAGGTGGAGGAGATGAGGATGGCAGCTTGGCTGTAGGTGGGTCAGGAGATGCAGATGGCGGTGGGGTGGAGGAAGGTGGAGGAGATGAGGATGGCGGTGGGGATGAGGATGGTGGAGGAGATGGGGATGGCGGTGGGGTGGAGGAAGGTGGAGGAGATGAGGATGGCGGTGGGGTGGAGGAAGGTGGAGGAGATGGGGATGGCGGTGGGGATGAGGATGGTGGAGGAGATGGGGATGGCGGTGGGGAGGAGG
>JARQOC010000002.1:748986934-749291934 GCA_033576535.1 Allobates femoralis
ATAGAATAAAAGCTGTTTTTACATTATACAGATTGGTCTGGTGTCTTATATACAGTATTTTAGGCCTTCTGGAGGTGGCCACATCTTATAGGGGAAAAAGTGCTGACACGTTCACTTTTACCTTTCCACCCTAGTAATATTGGTTATTTAGAAATATTAATATTAATTAATTAATATTAATATTAGAAATATTAAAAATAATATAATAATAATAATAATAAAACTAATATTAGACACACCTTGAGGGCAAATCATCTGTAATGACTAGAGATGAGTGCGTCTGGATTGTGCATGGGGTTACTGCCCCTAGTGGAGGTAGATTGTATGTGTTGGCAAGGTTAGAGAGGGAGCAGCCTTGCAGCGGAGGGTGGACCAGGAGTGGTAAATCTCGTGTCTGTGGTTGACATGTTAACATGCATAAGAGAATCCACTGTTAATACTTATTATCATTTATTTATATAGCACAATTAATTCTATGGTGCTGATCATGGGAAGGGGTTACATGCAAAATACAGATATAGGTTACTGTACAAATTAACGACAAACAGGTACAGAGGGGAGAGGACCCTGTGCTTGCAGGCTTACATTCTACAGGATAATGGGGAGGAGACAGTAGGTCGGAGGAGCAGCCGCTCCGGTGGCGGTGGGACGGCAGCTCTGGTGGTGGTGGGGGGTCAGCAGCTTTGGTGGTGGTGAGGTGGAGGCTCTGCTGGTGAGGCCGCAGCTCTGGTGGTGGTGAGGCGGTTAGCACCGGTGGCGGTGGGGCAGCAGCTCCGGTGGCAGTGTGGTGGCAGCTCCGATGGTGGTGGGGCGGTGGCTTGGTCACTCCAGTCTGTAGCTTTCCTGCAGAGATGGTTTTCAGGTTCTGTCTGAAGGATCTGAGTGTGGTGGATAATCGGACTTGTTGGGGTGCAGAATTCCAGAGGATGGGGGATATTTAGGAGAAATCTTGGAGGTGGTTGTGTGAGGAACAGATAAGTGAGGAGGAGAGGAGGAGGTCTGGGGGGGATCGAAGATTACATGAGGGGAGATTAGTTCAGATATAGGGAGGGGACAGGTGATGGACGGCTTTGTAGGTCAATGTTAGTAGTGTGAATTGGATTCGTTGTGGAATTGGGAACCAGTGGAGGGATCTGTAGATGGGAAAAGTGGAGGAATAGCGAGGAGAGAGGAGGATTATCCAGACAGCAGAGTTAAGGAAGATTGGAGATGTGTGAGAGTGTTAGCAGGGAGGCCACAGAGGAGGAGGTTGCAGTAGTTGAGGCGGGAGATGATGATGGCATGTACAAGAGTTTTAGTAGATTTAGGACGGATTCTGGAAATATTCTTGAGCTGGAGTTGGCGAGAGTATGGATGTGCGGCTTGAAGGACCAAGGCAGTTGAGTTTCCCCAAGGCAGTGAATTTGAGGTGTGGGAGAACATGATGCCAATTACCATAATAGATAGATCGTGGTAAGGAAGGTAAAAGATGGGATGGAGGTTTTGAG
Source organism: Allobates femoralis (assembly GCA_033576535.1). NCBI lineage: Eukaryota > Metazoa > Chordata > Amphibia > Anura > Aromobatidae > Allobates > Allobates femoralis. The sequence goes on from JARQOC010000002.1 coordinate 748,988,422, forward strand.
TACATAAGCGAGAGGAGGAGAAGGAGGAGGATCTGGCTGATAGACACTCTGGGATTCTGGACAGCAGAGAGGAGGAGGAGGATATGGCTGATAGACACTCCGGGATTCTGGACAGCAGAGAGGAGAAGGAGGATATGGCTGATAGACACTCCGGGATTCTGGACAGCAGAGAGGAGAAGGAGGATATGGCTGATAGACGCTCCGGGATTCTGCACAGCAGAGAGGAGGAGAAGGATATGGCTGATAGACACTCCGGGATTCTGGACAGCAGAGAGGAGAAGGAGGATATGGCTGATAGACACTCCGGGATTCTGGACAGCAGAGAGGAGGAGGAGGAGGATATGGCTGATAGACGCTCCGGGATTCTGCACAGCAGAGAGGAGAAGGAGGATATGGCTGATAGACGCTCCGGGATTCTGCACAGCAGAGAGGAGGAGAAGGATATGGCTGATAGACACTCCGGGATTCTGGACAGCAGAGAGGAGGAGGAGGATATGGCTGATAGACACTCCGGGATTCTGGACAGCAGAGAGGAGAAGAAGGAGGATATGGCTGATAGACACTCCAGGATTCTGGACAGCAGAGAGGAGAAGGAGGATATGGCTGATAGACACTCCGGGATTGTGGACAGCAGAGAGTAGAAGGAGGATATGGCTGATAGACACTCCGGGATTCTGGACAGCAGAGAGGAGAAGGAGGATATGGCTGATAGACACTCCGGGATTGTGGACAGCAGAGAGTAGAAGGAGGATATGGCTGATAGACACTCCGGGATTCTGGACAGCAGAGAGGAGAAGGAGGATATGGCTGATAGACACTCCGGTATTCTGGACAGCAGAGAGGAGGAGAAGGAGGATATGGCTGATAGACGCTCCGGGATTCTGGACAGCAGAGAGGAGGAGAAGGAGGATATGGCTGATAGACACTCCGGGATTCTGGACAGCAGAGAGGAGGAGGAGGATATGGTTGATAGACACTCTGGGATTCTGGACAGCAGAGAGGTGAAGGAGGATATGGCTGATAGACACTCCAGGATTGTGGACAGCAGAGAGGTGAAGGAGGATATGGCTGATAGACACTCCGGATTGTGGACAGCAGAGAGGAGGAGGAGGATATGGCTGATAGACACTCCGGGATTCTGGACAGCAGAGAGGAGGAGGAGGATATGGCTGATAGACACTCCGGGATTCTGGACAGAGAGAGGAGGAGATATGGCTGATAGACACTCGGGATTCTGACAGAGAGAGGTAAGGAGGATATGGCTGATAGACACTCCGGATTTGGACACAGAGAGAGAGGATATGGCTGTAGACACTCGGATTCGGACAGCAGAGAGGAGGAGGAGGATATGGCTGATAGACACTCCGGATTCTGGACAGCAGAGAGGGAAGGAGGATATGGCTGATAGACACTCGGGATTGTGGACAGCAGAGAGGAGAGGAGGATATGGCTGATAGACACTCCGGGATTCTGGACAGCAGAGAGGAGAGGGGATAGGCTGATAGACACTCCGGGATTCTGGACAGCAGAGGGAGAAGGAGGATATGGCTGATAGACACTCCGGGATTCTGGACAGCAGAGAGGAGGAGGAGGATATGGCTGATAGACACTCCGGATTCTGGACAGCAGAGAGGAGAAGGAGGATATGGCTGATAGACACTCCGGGATTCTGGACAGCAGAGAGGGAGGAGGAGGATATGGCTGATAGACACTCCGGGATTCTGGACAGCAAGAGGGAGGAGGAGGATATGGCTGATAGACACTCCGGGATTCTGGACAGCAGAGAGGAGAAGGAGGATATGGCTGATAGACACTCCGGGATTCTGGACAGAAAAGAGTGAAAGGAGAGATATGGCTGATAGACACTCCAGGATTCTGGACAGCAGAAGGAGGTATGATAGCATCGATGGAGCAAGAGATAGGGTTCTGATAGACACCATCCTCGGGAATTCTGTGACAGCAGAGAGGAGGAGGAGGAGGATATGGCTGATAGACACTCCGGGATTCTGGACAGCAGAGAGGTGAAGGAGGAGGATATGGCTGATAGACACTCCGGGATTCTGGACAGCAGAGAGGAGGAGGAGGAGGATATGGCTGATAGACACTCCGGGATTTGGACACAGAGAGGAGGAGGGATATGGCTGATAGACACTCCGGGATCTGGACAGCAAGAGGTGAGGAGGAGTTGGCTGATAGACACTCCGGGATTCTGACAGCAGAGAGGTGAAGGAGGATATGGCTGATAGACACTCCGGGATTCTGACAGCAGAGTGAGGAGGAGAAGGCTGTACTGGATCTGTACATGGAGGTGGGTGTACATGCCCCGTGATTCTGTACAGTAGAATGGTAGAGGAGGATATGTCGCCCCGTGCTGTGTGTAAATGTCGCCCCTGGTGTGTTTGTACAATGTCCGCCCCTGGTGCTGTGGTTGTACAATGTCGCCCCCTGGTGCTGTATTGTACAATGTCACCCCCGTGGTGCTGTGGTTGTACAATGTCGCCCCTGGTGCTGTGGTTGTACAATGTCGCCCCCTGGTGCTGTGGTTGTACAATGTCGCCCCCTGGTGCTTGTTTGTACAATGTCGCCCCCTGGTGTGTGGTTGTACAATGTCGCCCCCTGGTGCTGTGGATTGTACATGTCGCCCCCTGGTGCTGTGGTTGTACAATGTCGCCCCCTGGTGCTGTGGTTGTACATTGTCGCCCCCTGGTGCTGTGGTTGTACAATGTCGCCCCCTGGTGCTGTGGTTGTACAATGTCGCCCCCTGGTGTTGTGGTTGTACAATGTCCCCCCTGGTGTGTGTTGTACATTGTCGCCCCCTGGTGCTGTGGTTGTACAATGTCGCCCCCTGGTGCTGTGGTTGTACAATGTTGCCCCCTGGTGCTGTGGTTGTACAATGTCGCCCCCTGGTCTGTGGTTGTACAATGTCGCCCCTGGTGTTTTGGTTGTACATGTCGCCCCCTGGTGTTGTGGTTGTACAATTGTCGCCCCCTGGTCTGTGGTTGTACATGTCCCCCTGGTGTGTGGTTGTACATTGTCGCCCCCTGGTGCTGTGGTTGTACAATGTCGCCCCCTGGTTGTGGTTGTACAATGTCGCCCCCTGGTGCTGTGTTGTACAATTGTCGCCCCCTGGTGCTTGGTTGACATGTGCCCCCTGGGGCTGTGTTACATGTTCGCCCCCTGGTGCTGTGGTTGTACAATGTCGCCCCCTGGTGCTGTGGTTGTACAATGTCGCCCCCTGGTGCTGTGGTTGTACAATGTCGCCCCCTGGTGTGTGTTGTACATGTCGCCCCTGGTGCTGTGGTTGTACAATGTCGCCCCCTGGTGCTGTGGTTGTACAATTGTCGCCCCCTGGTGCTGTGGTTGTACAATTGTCGCCCCTGTCTGTGGTTGTCAATTCGCCCCTGGTGTTGTGGTTGTACAATGTCGCCCCCTGGTGTGTGTTGTACATGTCGCCCTGGTGCTGTGGTTGTACATTGTCGCCCCCTGGTCTGTGGTTGTCATGTCGCCCTGTGCGTGTTGTACAATGTCGCCCCCTGGTGTTGTGGTTGTACATTGTCGCCCCCTGGTGTTGTGGTTGTACAATGTCGCCCCCTGGTGCTGTGGTTGTACAATGTCGCCCCCTGTGTTGTTTGTACAATGTCGCCCCCTGGTGTTGTGGTTGTACATGTCGCCCCCTGGTGTTGTGTTGTACATTGTCGCCCCCGGTGTTGGTTGTACAATGTCGCCCCCTGGTGCTGGGTTGTACAATGTGCCCCCTGGTGCTGTGGTTGTACATTGTCGCCCCCTGGTGTTGTGGTTGTACAATGTCGCCCCTGGTGTGTGTTTGTACAATGTCCGCCCTGGTGCTGTGGTTGTACATTGTCGTCCCCTGGTGTTGTGGTTGTACAATGTCGCCCCCTGGTGTTGTGGTTGTACAATGTCGCCCCCTGGTGCTGTGGTTGTACATTGTCGCCCCCTGGTGTTGTGGTTGTACAATGTCGCCCCCTGGTGTTGTGGTTGTACAATGTCGCCCCCTGGTGTTGTGGTTGTACAATGTCGCCCCCTGGTGTGTGGTTGTACAATGTCGCCCCCTGGTGCTGTGGTTGTACGATGTTCGCCCCCTGGTGCTGTGGTTGTACAATGTCGCCCCCTGGTGCTGTGGTTGTACGATGTTGCCCCCTGGTGCTGTAGTTGTACAATGTCGCCCCCTGGTGCTGTGTGTTGTACAATGTCGCCCCCTGCGTGTTTGATAATAAGATGATGAGATGAGCGGCTGCCACATTCCCCACATTCATATCTGCTCCAATAATCCCATTGTTCTTCTATATTCAGCGTAACCTTTATGAACAATGGAGCGATTCAGTGCGATCTGTGGAGGGACGGAGGCTTCCATAGACCGGACCCTGCCGCACCCGCCTGAGAGACCCTCAATAATCAGGTGAGACCCTTTATATCAGCCAACCCCTGTAATAGCCCAAACCCAGAGAAATAGACATATACATATCACCCAGGGACCCCTCCAGCCCAGCAGGAGTCATCATCCAGCCCAGCAGGAGTCATCATCCAGCCCAGGACCACGTTCCCCTATCCCCATCAGTTACATTGCAGGTTTTATCATCCTCAGCTATTCACATACTTCATGTCAAACATGCAGCTTCATTGTGATATGATTTTGCATTATTTGTTTTTTATTTTCTGTATTTTTTTGTATTTTTTTGTATTATTCTTTTCTATTTCTTCTATTATTATTTTTTAATTTTTTGCATTTTTTATTTTTTGCATAATTTGTTTTTTATTTTCTGTATTTTTTTTTTGTATTATGCTTTTTTTATTTCTTCTTTTTTTATTGTTCGTATTATTCTTTTTTATTTTTTGCATTTGTTTTTTTTGCATAATTTTTTATTTTTTGCATAATTTTTTTTGCATTATTCCTTTTTATTTTTTGCATTATTTTTTTTGCATTATTCCTTTTTATTTTTTGCATTATTCCTTTTTATTTTTTGCATTATTCCTTTTTATTTTTTGCATTATTCCTTTTTATTTTTTTGCATTTTTTTTATCTTTTGCATTTTTTTTTTGCATTTTATTTTTTATTTTTTGCATTATTCCTTTTTATTTTTTGCATTATTCCTTTTTATTTTTTGCATTATTCCTTTTTATTTTTTTGCATTTTATTTTTTGCATTATTCCTTTTTATTTTTTTGCATTTTTTTTATCTTTTGCATTTTTTTTTTGCATTTTATTTTTTATTTTTTGCATTATTCCTTTTTATTTTTTGCATTATTCCTTTTTATTTTTGCATTATTCCTTTTTATTTTTTTGCATTTTATTTTTTGCATTATTCCTTTTTATTTTTTTGCATTTTTTTTGCATTTTATTTTTTATTTTTTGCATTATCCTTTTTATTTTTGCATTATTCATTTTTTATTTGTTTTATTCCTTGTTTTATTCTTTTTTCTCCTCTTTTACATTTTTTTGCTGACATCGGAGAGAAATCAAACAAAAGAGACAAAAATGAAGGACTGGCGCAGAGAGAATAACAATGGTGATAATGATAGAATGATGGGATGAAAGAGAAACTCCAACAACAAACGACTGAAAGACGACAAGAAATCAGGAAAAAAAGGAACATAAGTTTATTAGGACAAATCATATATAGACACATGTAGGAATCAGACCGAGCACTAGAGGGCGACACAGAGCAGAGGATCATCAGTCACCAAATATCAGCATGGAAATGTCATATAAATATCACATATATAATGTATACAGGAAGAAAAAATAATAATAGGGAAATATAATAATAATAATATATAATGTCTGCAGGAAGAAGAAATAATAGGTGCAAACATAATACTACTAATAATAATATATATGACTGGATGGTGGCCCGATACTAACATATTGGGAATTGTCGAAAATACCTTGTAAACCGGAATGAAGTGCGTCACACTATGACGCAGCATTCAAATCATGCGCCAAGCCGCACGCCGCAGCAACCAATGAGCGACGCGGCATTCAAACTGCGCGCCAAGCCGCACGCCGCAGCAGCCAATGAGCGACGCGGCATTCAAACTGCGCGCCAAGCCGCATGCCGCAGCAACCAATGAGCGACGCGGCATTCAAACTGCGCGCCAAGCCGCATGCCACAGCAACCAATGAGCGACGCGGCATTCAAACTGCGCGCCAAGCCGCACGCCGCAGCAACCAATGAGCAACGCGGCATTCAAACTGCGCGCCAAGCCGCATGCCACAGCAACCAATGAGCGACGCGGCATTCAAACTGCGCGCCAAGCCGCATGCCACAGCAACCAATGAGCGACGCGGCATTCAAACTGCGCGCCAAGCCGCACGCCGCAGCAACCAATGAGCGACGCGGCATTCAAACTGCACGCCAAGCCGCACGCCACAGCAACCAATGAGCGACGCGGCATTCAAACTGCGCGCCAAGCCGCACGCCGCAGCAACCAATGAGCGACGCGGCATTCAAACTGCGCGTCAAGCCGCACGCCGCAGCAACCAATGAGCGACGCGGCATTCAAACTGCACGCCAAGCCGCACGCCACAGCAACCAATGAGCGACGCGGCATTCAAACTGCACGCCAAGCCGCACGCCGCAGCAACCAATGAGCAAGGCAGCATTCAAACTGCGCGCCAAGCCGCACGCCGCAGCAACCAATGAGCGACGTGGCATTCAAACTGCGCGCCAAGCCGCATGCCACAGCAACCAATGAGCGACGCGGCATTCAAACTGCGCACCAAGCCGCACGCCGCAGCAACCAATGAGCGACGCGGCATTCAAACTGCACGCCAAGCCGCACGCCACAGCAACCAATGAGCGACGCGGCATTCAAACTGCATGCCAAGCCGCACGCCACAGCAACCAATGAGCGACGCGGCATTCAAACTGCGCGCCAAGCCGCACGCCGCAGCAACCAATGAGCGACGCGGCATTCAAACTGCGCGCCAAGCCGCACGCCGCAGCAACCAATGAGCGACGCGGCATTCAAACTGCGCGCCAAGCCGCACACCGCAGCAACCAATGAGCGACGCGGCATTCAAACTACACGCCAAGCCACACACCGCAGCAACCAATGAGCGACGCGGCATTCAAACTGCGCGCCAAGCCGCACGCCGCAGCAACCAATGAGCGACGCGGCATTCAAACTGCGCGCCAAGATTCACGGCGCAGCAACCAATGAGCGACGCGGCATTCAAACTGCGCGCCAAGCCACGTGCCGTATCCGTCATTGGTTGGCGCGGCCGTAGCGACCAATGACGGATGCTGCGCGCAGTTTGAATGCTGCATCTCAAATTAGTTGCTGCGGCGTGCGGCTTGGCGCGCAGTTTGAATGCCGCGTCTCTCATTGGTTGCCGCGGCACGCGGCTTAGCGCGCAGTTTGAATGCCGCGGCGACCATTGAGAGACGCGACATTCAAACCGCGCACCAAGGCGCGCTACTTCTCTGATTGGTCGCTGTAGCCGCACCGACCAATCAGCTAAGCGGCGCGGCTTGGCGGGATATATGAATCCCGCACCGCTGATTGGTCGTTGCTGAGAGCGGTGACCAATCGCTGCAGCCGCGCCGACCAATCGGAGAAGTAGTACGGCTTGGCGCGTGGTTTGAATCCCACTTGGGTACTACTGCAGCGGGTAGCTGTGAGATGACCGGCTGACGGTCACCACCAGTGTAGTATATATTAACTATGTTTTAATGCGACATTAGGTCATCAGGGATGTATATATAACTTACATTTAATAAGACACCAGGCCACCAGGGATGTATGAATTAACCACTTCACCATTGTAGACCACCATAGACTTATGTTTTGCACTATAGACTATTATATGAGCTGCTTTATTTTCTCTTTGATAGGACATCTCTGCTGTGTGATCCTGGGAGAAGAGGATGATCCTGGTGGCCGTCACTGTGCTCTGCCTCTACTCACTATCTCGGGTATCTATTATCTATGGTTGGAGTAATGCTCCGGGGGCCACAGTCTGCACAGGATCACTCCTGCATCCACAGATGGAGATGATCAGGGGCGGAAAGACCATTGGTGGAACCATTACAGCCACACAGGGGCCCAAGAGGCCAGGGGGCCACATCAATCTCCAGAGCAGCTGGGATTGTACAGCAGAGGACCCATATATTCCTCTTCTCCTCCTATGATGAGCCGTGTCCTCTTCCACAGCTGGTGCAGGGGGTGAGGGGCCACATGGCAGTGCTGTCTTGTGCTGCCAGCGATGGGCCCGCCGATGTGAGCTGCCTGTGATAGGTCGGTATCATGTATCACTATTGCGGTGCAGGGAGCCGGTGGTTCTCTGCTCTGCAATACCCCTAGAGACACATTCAGCTGAGAAAGGCATTGGCAGCCCCCGTCTCCTCGGGACCATGATTGTCACATCTATCCCTGTATCATCTATCAATCTATCATCCTTCTCTTTCATTCTTTGCAGAATTCCTGCTGGTCGATAGATCTGTCCATGATGGCGGACGCGTTTGACGATCAGTACATCGGCTGCACTCGGCAGATGGAGAGGGAAATGCCGGATGTTTTGGCCAATGAGAAGAGATATAAGCAATTTGCCATCATGTGGCTTCTGGCAGAACAGGCCTGGACGAGGATAAAGCCGTACAGCATCTTCCCGCGGGACTTTAAGGATGAGTATGGGATCGCGGTGATCCTGTACACTCAGGAGAGTCCGTTCCCCATCTACCAGCAGCTGAACCGGAACGTGTCGGTGGCTGGCCGCTCCCGGGACCACTACATGAACCGCTTCCATTTCAAGGCCCTGCACTACTACCTGACCAGAGCCATACAGGTCCTGAGCGGCGGTCCTGCGTGTGACGAGAGGTCCCAGGTCTACCGGGGCTCCTGGATGACGTACCGGGACGTGTCCCCCGACGTACGTTTCGGTCACTTCGCATCTTCTTCTCTAAACTGGAAAATCGCTCAGAGGTTTGGAACAAAGACTCAGTTCACCATATTCAGCTGCTTCGGGGTCGACATCGAGATCTTCTCCGACTTCAAAGAAGAAGAAGTTTTAATTCCCATAACCGAGAAATTTACCGCCATTCAAAGATCCGACCACTCCTATGTCCTAAGGAGCAGCGGGCAGCACTGCAGCTACTACAACTGCGCCTACCTGGGAGGTGAGTGCCCCGACGAGCCGCCACCGGAGTGTGCAAGGCAGAGACAGGCTCTAACCTTCACCATAGCAGAATATTATCCAGCACTCCCAAGGCTGCAGTAGAGTATTCCTCCATACTTTTCCATCCTAAGACTTTTTCCTAACCTATAGATAAAAATTGTCAGCCTCCTCTCTACCTTGTGTCATGCCCCAGGATTCGACCCGGCGGCCCTGTGCCAGGCTCGGTCTCTGTTCCAGTGCTGATTATTTTTTGCTTTAATTTCTTTCTTTTTGGTGAGCAGGTGTTTCCATTTATCATTTGGTCTGTCCTATCACATGTGGGTGCGGCTATTTATACCTCACCCTTGCTGGTCTTCTCTGCTGGCTATATTCCATTGTGGATCCCATGTAGGAGTTCCCGCCTCATTGCCAAGGATTTGTTGCCTGCAAAATGAGTCCAGCATGATCTTCTCTTACTTGTCTCACTTGTCTACCTACACCTTTGTTTCCTCTATATTAAGTTGTTGTAGGTGAATCTTTCTTGCAGAAGTTATTTCTCCCTTTTTCCATTTGTGAACATGCTTATGTTTCCGGGACCTCTCCTACCTCTGCACGCTTTCCCAGGTAGGGTTATAGTGCTCTTGCTATTTCCCTCTGGTTCCAAAGGAGGTATCACAACCTATTAGGCCAGCTGTCGCAGTTGCAAGGGCCGGTACTCGGTAGCTGGACAGGCAGTGGCTACCTATATCACGGTGGTGAATGCCCAGCACCGTGGCCCTGACCGACATGTAAAAGGGGGAATATTTACAGGGGTTAAAGTTAGTAGTTTGTGACGCCAGCTGAGGGATCTGGACAGGAGTGACCAATGCTGGATGTAGTGGACTCCCAGGGATAGATGGTGATACAGTAAGGTGTATTACTCCCCTCAGCAGGAGCAGGCCCTTAGGAGTTGTGTAGTAATGAATGGAGTGGAGGTTGTGGGAGTGGTAGGTGCAGAGTGGTCGCAGGTGGAATCAAGGAGACAGTCTCTGTTGTTTACCTTTTTAAATTATATTGCAGTTCATCGCAGATCCAGGGTGCTGGTTCACTGGGCCGGTGATCTGGTCAGTCTGAGAAGAATTAGGGACCACTACGATGGATAGGTATATGGCCTACCAGCTGACTTCTCCTTAGGTTAAAGGTTCTAGGTACTTTCAGCTTCCCTATCTGTCTCTTCCCTCCTCATGGCTACCAGCAGGTAAGCTATTCGGACTTGTGGAGACGCCGGACCCATACCGGTTCTCTGCCCTTTGACAGTCACTGTGCCTCTGGTAGTCCCACAGTGTGGCTACTAAGCTTGCAGCCCAGCAGCCTCCAGTTTACTGCCAGTCATGAAGTCCTGACAGCTTGGGGTCCTGCACCTTTCAGCAGCTCATGCTCTGCACAGTCCAAAAGCTGTCAGCAGAACTCTAACTCCTCTAGGCGCTCCCTGCAACCAGTGTCTATCACAGCCCTAAACAGGTTATTTGTGCTTAGGCCCACTTGATCAGAGTTTGGGAAGTGTGTGCATGTATAGGAAGTCCAATGGAATCGTTTTTTAAGCCACTTAAATTCCGGTCACTTTTTCTTTTTACCAACTTGGAAACGTTCTTCCTCTTTTACACTAAACGATAAAGTGAACGACGTCATCCAAACCACAGCAAAAAACCCTCGTCCAGGGACATGGTCAGAACGAGAGGAAGCAAAGGCTAGAGGAAAGGAAAGCACAAAAACGAAACTCGTCAGTGGGGAAGGGGTTAATGAAAGGGAGACGTTTTTTATTAATTTCTTTATTTTTTTTTATTTACAGGAGAAAAACGGCCGGCTCCGCTCTGCAGCTCCGGTAAGACCCCGCCACTATTCCATGATTATTGGGGAATTCCCCATCGTTTTCTGTTATTTCAGGATCTTCACCTTCATTGTTTGTGGAGGGAGATAACGAATCTTCTGTCCTTTTCATGTAATGAGCAAATAGGTCCAGAGTCCGTAACATACAAACATGGCGAGTGCGGGGTTAACAGGAGGAACAGCGGAGGTCATTCATCAGGAGGCCACACTGACCCGAAAATACAGACAAACCGGGACAAATCCGCCAGGACGGCCCCCAAAACCCAGAAATCAAACACTGCAAACACTGCGGAGGAAACAGTCTCCAGAGAGACCCCCCTGGACTAAAGTAACCCCCAAATAAAGACACAAACAACTTGTGTTATATAAACAGTAACATGGAGGGGCCACCAGGGCAGTTGTCTAGGGAGCCAAATTTTGGGGCGTCATCAAGATGCTGAAGGAAGGTTGCACTGCGCACTCACACTATCTTCTCATTTTTCAAGAGGAGAAACCTAAAGGGAATCTGTCAGGAGTTTTTCTAATATACTACTAATAGTATATGTAAGCAGCTCTTTCAGGATCAGTAACTTTTATTGCTGGACCTTCTCCTGTTATCTTGTTGTTGTAAGTTCCGGACAATTCAGCGTTACATGCCGGCTAGGCAAGCAAATGTATATCCAAATGACATATTCACTGCTCCCCCCACCCACCTGTCAGTGCTGACAACAGTGATAGTAAATACACATGACATATTCACTGCTCCCCCCACCCACCTGTCAGTGCTGACATCAGTGATACGGTAGTAAATACACATGACATATTCACTGCTCCCCCCACCCACCTGTCAGTGCTGGCATCAGTGATAGTAAATACACATGACATAGTCACTGCTCCCCCCACCCACCTGTCAGTGCTGGCATCAGTGATAGTAAATAAAAATGACATAGTCACTGCTCCCCCCACCCACCTGTCAGTGCTGACAACAGTGATAGTAAATACAAGTGACATATTCACTGCTCCCCCAACCCACCTGTCAGTGCTGGCATCAGTGATAGTAAATACACATGACATATTCACTGCTCCCCCCCCCACCTGTCAGTGCTGACAAAAGTGATAGTAAATACACATGACATATTCACTGCTCCCCCCACCCACCTGTCAGTGCTGACATCAGTGATACGGTAGTAAATACACATGACATATTCACTGCTCCCCCCACCCACCTGTCAGTGCTGGCATCAGTGATAGTAAATACACATGACATAGTCACTGCTCACCCCACCCACCTGTCAGTGCTGGCATCAGTGATAGTAAATAAAAATGACATAGTCACTGCTCCCCCCACCCACCTGTCAGTGCTGACAACAGTGATAGTAAATACAAATGACATATTCACTGCTCCCCCACCCACCTGTCAGTGCTGGCATCAGTGATAGTAAATACACATGACATATTCACTGCTCCCCCCTCCCACCTGTCAGTGCTGGCATCAGTGATAGTAAATACAAATGACATATTCACTGCTCCCCCCACCCACCTGTCAGTGCTGACAACAGTGATATTAAATATTAATGACATATTCACTGCTCCCCCCACCCACCTGTCAGTGCTGACATCAGTGGTAGTAAATACACATTACATATTCACTGCCCCCCCACCCACCTGTCAGTGCTGACATCAGTGATAGTAAATACACATGCCATATTCACTGCTCCCCCCACCCACCTGTCAGTGCTGGCATCAGTGATAGTAAATATACATGACATATTCACTGCTCCCCCCACCCACCTGTCAGTGCTAGCATCAGTGATAGTAAATACACATGACATATTCACTGCTCCCCCCACCCACCTGTCAGTGCTGGCATCAGTGATAGTAAATACACATGACATATTCACTGCTCCCCCCACCCACCTGTCAGTGACAGGATTATCACTGGTGAGAGTGAGTATGTGACTCACCGTGGCCGGGACACCGGGGGAACAGGCGTTTCGTCTTCCTCCTTGTCACGGGGTGCCGCGCCTGCCGGTAGTGGGGCCTGGTGGGTACAGATCAAAAGTTGAAGACGTCTGTAGTACAACAGTTTAGGGGTTAAATTGTTTCGTGATGCCACCTATGAGTGTTCCGGTAACTTTACCGGCGCTGCGGCGCCTCCGGGGGATGGAATGCAGCAAGATGGAACGCTCCCCACAGGCTAAGCGATGATCCCTGGAGCCAGGAGCTGCACAAGATGTTCTGAGGCAGCTGTGGTTACCTTCGCATGCGGATGAACAGTTCATAAGGAAGCACAGACACTGGAGGTCTCTGTAACGGGTAATTTACTGTAACCAGCAGGCAGTACATGGTATACAGATTACGGGTAGTAGACCGGGTGGACTCAGCAGTGACCAGTGTTCCTCAGAGATCCGCGGTGTTCCTCCATTCTAACTAATTGTGTTGCCGTTGTCGCCCAGGAATACCAGATTGGGTAGGGCATTGAAGCAGCCTCCCTGTACCCAGAGTATACGTTATGGGTGTTTTGGGGAGCCTTGGGTCCCTCGGTGGGTACACCGCTGGCTAGACGACTGTGTGTGGCGGTGGTGGGGTGCTCCTGTAAAGCGGTCCCTCCACTCCTCTGGTTCGCGTAGAAGTGATAAACGACGCCTAGCTTCGGTACCAGCAAACTGGCTGTAGATGGGCACGTGATGATTTTTGACCCGCATGTTGATGCCCGTAGATCGGTTGTAGAAGCACCGGGAATAATGCCGCGCAACCGGGGTGATGGCCAGGGAAACGGCCGGGGGGCCGCACGGGACTGTGCAGCCCCCTCTCCTACGTTATTGTTACTCCACTCTCCTCAGTGACTCGACTCTCACTCCTATTTGTTCTAAACTTTCCACTACACACTACCCTTGCACTCCGCCCACCAGGACCTGATTGCCCCTCTATGGTAGGTGATGCATGCAGGGTATGGATCTCTGAGTTAACTGTGTGATTGCTGGGCCAGAGAATATTGCTGCTGCAGTTTTGGCTGCAATACCCTCCTATGACGCACTCGTTGCGGGGCGCCACATATGCATGGGGGCAGTGAATATGCAGGACCTCCAGGGACTAGATAAAGAGTAGGAGTAAGGTCATAGCCAGGACTAGTGTTATGGCCACTTTACACGCAGCTACATTTCTAGCTTATCCACAGGTAACTTACTGGCTGCAGTGAAATCATGGAGACATGGTTCTATCTTGTTGCTGTGTACAAATGGAACTATGTCTCCATGATTTCACTGCAGCCAGTAAGTTACCTGTGGAGAACCTGTTACCTGTAGCTGCGTGTAAAGGGGCCATTAGGGATAGCATTGGATTTAGGGTAATAAAATTAATAGATAAAAATAACCAAAATGTAATAAAAAATGACAATGTGTAAGTCTATTTTTAAAGCTTTATGGCCAGGGTCACATTTCCGTTTTTGTTGCAAAATCCTGATCCGGTTTTGAGCTTTAAAAAAGCTCAAAACCGGACCAGGAAACGCTCCTCATAGGAGCCTATGCAAAACACCGGATGGCTTCACAAGCCATCCGGTGGCCGGATCCGGCACTGCTGCCTGCGTTAAAAATCATGCAGGCAGCAGTTTTCGCAGCGTTTACCGGGACCGCACTGCGGTCACCGGATGGCTCAGGATGTGTAATCAGGATGTGTAATCCCTGAGCCATCCGGTAACTGCCGAGGTTGCGGTTCCCGGCTATTGGCGGGATCCGCAACCTTAATAAAGAGTTAAATTGTTGATCTAAATGACTTTTTAAGGTCTGTAGGGGGGCTTAGACCCCCCTACAGACCGGCCGCCCACTTCTATAGTGTACTTCAGCTATATCTCACGGGGCACGGGCTCCCCGGAGCAAAGTGCCCCCCCCCCGTATCACTATACAGGGGTGCCTACACCCCTCTATTACAATGATGCTTTAATGATGTCCAAAAATGCATTCCAAAAAGGATTTGATCACTCGCAGAGTCGCAATGTAAGTTTATACTTACATGCTGTTGTAGGCAGAGTCCCGAGAAAACCATGGGCGGGGCTGTGTGCAGCAGCCTCCGCCCACTCCTTCTTGATGCCCGCCCCCTCTGGCCGTAATCCACTGTTGTGAGGGCGGGAACATCGTTAAAGGGGCGTGGCTAACCGCGACAAATAGTTAGCCACGCCCCTTTAACGACGTGCCCGCCCTCACAACAGTGGATTACGGCCAGAGGGGGCGGGCATCAAGAAGGAGTGGGCGGAGGCTGCTGCACACAGCCCCGCCCATGGTTTTCTCGGGACTCTGCCTACAACAGCATGTAAGTATAAACTTACATTGCGACTCTGCGAGTGATCAAATCCTTTTTGGAATGCATTTTTGGACATCATTAAAGCATCATTGTAATAGAGGGGTGTAGGCACCCCTGTATAGTGATACGGGGGGGGGGCACTTTGCTCCGGGGAGCCCGTGCCCCGTGAGATATAGCTGAAGTACACTATAGAAGTGGGCGGCCGGTCTGTAGGGGGGTCTAAGCCCCCCTACAGACCTTAAAAAGTCATTTAGATCAACAATTTTACTCTTTATTAAGGTTGCGGATCCCGCCAATAGCCGGGAACCGCAACCTCGGCAGTTACCGGATGGCTCAGGGATTACACATCCTGATTACACATCCTGAGCCATCCGGTGACCGCAGTGCGGTCCCGGCAAACGCTGCGAAAACTGCTGCCTGCATGATTTTAAACGCAGGCAGCAGTGCCGGATCCGGCCACCGGATGGCTTGTGAAGCCATGCGGTGTTTTGCATAGGCTTCCATCAGGAGCCTTTCCTGGTCCGGTTTTGAGCTTTTTTAAAGCTCAAAACCGGATCAGGATTTTAAACAAAAAACGCCAATGTGACCCTGGCCTAAGTGCACAAACTGTTTCCTACATCCTAGCTGCTAACGGAAGATAGGAGCAGAGATAAACACCAGCTAGTCTTACACTGACTGGCATATATAACAGCAGTATGGCTGGACATCCACATGAAAATATCACCAGCAGGAAATACCAGCAGGGGGAAGGTATCTGATTAAATAGACAAATGGATAAACAAGAACACCTGTCAACCTAAAAGACTAAAGCAAGGATAACAAGAAAAAAGGCCAATCTGCTGGGGCTCAGTGGAAAAACAAGGCGACCCCGGAGCACAGGGTCACGGGGTTTGTCCCCCAATGCATGACAGTTCCCTGCCCCAGCTCTCTCTTTCTTGTAAGCAGCTCTAGGTCTGTAATTACAAGATATTAAAGGCCCGTACAGGTAGAACAATGATGGCACCAGACTGCTCTGCCTCTGCCGGGCCGCTCGAGTGCAGGGGGACAACATGTTGCACTGAGATCAGATTCAACCACCAGCTTAGTATGAGTATCACTCTGCCCATGCCACCTTCTTATTGTATAGCAGAGCCTTCTCCAGTCCTTACATGTATCAGTGACATCGTCTTTTGTTCTCCGCTCTACAGTCTTTGGCTCTTTCCCCATTTCTTTCCATGTAGATGACATAATCCCAGGCTCCGCAGAGTCCACAGTTCAGGGTGCACCTCCGGCGCCATCCACAGGTTGGGACTGGACGCTCAGCAGAGCCAAGTCGTCACGTGTTGACCGCCCTGCAGTCCATGTGAAACACTCTGCTGTAGGTGAATAGGGGCAAATTTCCTTTGGCACAAGTAATGTTGTCTATGGGTTTAAGGCTCTACAGGTGCAGGTGAGCTGCTCGGTGTGTCAGATGCCTGAAGTCCAATCCCCCAGTCTTTACATCATACTGTGATGGAGCAGTGTGGGGACATCATACTGTGGTGGAGCAGTGTGGGGGCATCATACTGTGATGGAGCAGTGTGGGGGCATCATACTGTGGTGGAGCAGTGTGGGGGCATCATACTGTGGTGGAGCAGTGTGGGGGCATCATACTGTGGTGGAGCAGTGTGGAGGCATCATACTGTGGTGGTGCAGTGTGGGGGCATCATACTGTGGTGGAGCAGTGTGGAGGCATCATACTGTGGTGGAGCAGTGTGGAGGCATCATACTGTGGTGGAGCAGTGTGGAGGCATCATACTGTGGTGGAGCAGTGTGGAGGCATCATACTGTGGTGGAGCAGTGTGGAGGCATCATACTGTGGGGGAGCAGTGTGGGGCATCATACTGTGGTGGAGCAGTGTGGGGACATCATACTGTGGTGGAGCAGTGTGGGGGCATCATACTGTGATGGAGCAGTGTGGGGGCATCATACTGTGGTGGAGCAGTGTGGGGGCATCATACTGTGGTGGAGCAGTGTGGGGCATCATACTGTGGTGAGCAGTGTGGGGGCATCTCTGTGTGGAGCAGTGTGGGGACATATACTGTGGTGGCAGTGTGGGGGCATCATACTGTGGTGGAGCAGTGTGGGCATCATACTGTGGTGGGCAGTGTGGGGCATCATACTGTGGTGGAGCAGTGTGGAGGCATCATACTGTGGTGGAGCAGTGTGGGGGCATCATACTGTGTGGAGCAGTGTGGGGGCATCATACTGTGGGGAGCAGTGTGGGGGCATCATACTGTGGGGAGCAGTGTGGGGCATCATACTGTGGGGAGCAGTGTGGGGCATCATACTGTGGTGGAGCAGTGTGGGGGCATCATACTGTGTGGAGCAGTGTGGAGGCATCATACTGTGGTGGAGCAGTGTGGAGGCATCATACTGTGGTGGAGCAGTGTGGGGGCATCATACTGTGGGGAGCAGTGTGGGGATCATACTGTGGTGGAGCAGTGTGGGGGCATCATACTGTGGTGGAGCAGTGTGGGGGCATCATACTGTGGTGGAGCAGTGTGGGCATCATACTGTGGTGGAGCAGTGTGGGGCATCATACTGTGGTGGAGCAGTGTGGGGCATCATACTGTGGTGGAGCAGTGTGGGGCATCATACTGTGGTGGAGCAGTGTGGGGCATATACTGTGGTGGAGCAGTGTGGGCATCATACTGTGGGGAGCAGTGTGGGCATCATACTGTGGTGGAGCAGTGTGGGGCATCATACTGTGGTGGAGCAGTGTGGGGGCATCATACTGTGGTGGAGCAGTGTGGGGGCATCATACTGTGGTGGAGCAGTGTGGGGCATCATACTGTGGTGGAGCAGTGTGGGGGCATCATACTGTGGTGGAGCAGTGTGGGGCATCATACTGTGGTGGAGCAGTGTGGGGGCATCATACTGTGGTGGAGCAGTGTGGGGCATCATACTGTGGTGGAGCAGTGTGGGCATCATACTGTGGTGGAGCAGTGTGGGCATCATACTGTGGTGGAGCAGTGTGGGGATATACTGTGGTGGAGCAGTGTGGGGCATCATACTGTGGTGGAGCAGTGTGGGGGCTCATACTGTGGTGGAGCAGTGTGGGATCATCATACTGTGGGGAGCAGTGTGGGGGCATCATACTGTGGTGGAGCAGTGTGGGCATCATACTGTGGTGGAGCAGTGTGGGGGATCATACTGTGGTGGAGCAGTGTGGGGGCATCATACTGTGGTGGAGCAGTGTGGGGGCATCATACTGTGGTGGAGCAGTGTGGGACATCATACTGTGGTGGAGCAGTGTGGGGCATCATACTGTGGTGGAGCAGTGTGGGGGCATCATACTGTGGTGGAGCAGTGTGGGGCATCATACTGTGGTGGAGCAGTGTGGGGGCATCATACTGTGGTGGAGCAGTGTGGGGGCATCATACTGTGGTGGAGCAGTGTGGGGCATCATACTGTGTGGAGCAGTGTGGGGGCATCATACTGTGGTGGAGCAGTGTGGGGCATCATACTGTGGTGGAGCAGTGTGGGTGCATCATACTGTGGTGGAGCAGTGTGGGGGCATCATACTGTGGTGGAGCAGTGTGGAGGCATCATACTGTGGTGGAGCAGTGTGGGGGCATCATACTGTGGTGGAGCAGTGTGGGGCATCATACTGTGGTGGAGCAGTGTGGGACATCATACTGTGGTGGAGCAGTGTGGGGCATCATACTGTGGTGGAGCAGTGTGGGGGCATCATACTGTGGTGGAGCAGTGTGGGGGCATCATACTGTGGTGGAGCTAGGTGTGGGCATCATACTGTGGTGGACAGTGTGGGGGCATACATACTGTGGTGGAGCAGTGTGGGGGCATCATACTGTGGTGGAGCAGTGTGGGGGCATCATACTGTGGTGGAGCAGTGTGGGGCATCATACTGTGGTGGAGCAGTGTGGGCATCATACTGTGGTGGAGCAGTGTGGGGCATCATACTGTGGTGGAGCAGTGTGGGGCATCATACTGTGGTGGAGCAGTGTGGAGGCATCATATGTGGTGGAGCAGTGTGGGGGCATCATACTGTGGTGGAGCAGTGTGGGGGCATCATACTGTGGTGGAGCAGTGTGGGGCATCATACTGTGGTGGAGCATGTGTGGGGCATCATACTGTGGTGGAGCAGTGTGGGGCATCATACTGTGGTGGAGCAGTGTGGGGCATCATACTGTGGTGGGAGCAGTGTGTGGGAGGCATCATACTGTGGTGGAGCAGTGTGGGGCATCATACTGTGGTGGAGCAGTGTGGGGGCATCATACTGTGGTGGAGCAGTGTGGGGGCATCATACTGTGGTGGAGCAGTGTGGGGCATCATACTGTGGTGGAGCAGTGTGGGGGCATCATACTGTGGTGGAGCAGTGTGGGGCATCATACTGTGGTGGAGCAGTGTGGGGGGCATCATACTGTGGAGCAGTGTGGGGCATCATACGTGGTGGGCATGTGGCATATACTGTGGTGGAGCAGTGTGGACATCATACTGTGGTGGAGCAGTGTGGGGGCATCATACTGTGGTGGAGCAGTGTGGGGGCATCATACTGTGGTGGAGCAGTGTGGGGCATCATACTGTGGTGGAGCAGTGTGGGGCATCATACTGTGGTGGAGCAGTGTGGGGGCATCATACTGTGGTGGAGCAGTGTGGGGGCATCATACTGTGGTGGAGCAGTGTGGGGCATCATACTGTGTGAGCAGGTGGGGCATCATCTGTGTGGACAGTGTGGACATCATACTGTGGTGGAGCAGTGTGGGGCATCATACTGTGGTGGAGCAGTGTGGGGGCATCATACTGTGGTGGAGCAGTGTGGGGGCATCATACTGTGGTGGAGCAGTGTGGAGCATCATACTGTGGTGGAGCAGTGTGGGGCATCATACTGTGGTGGAGCAGTGTGGGGGCATCATACTGTGGTGGAGCAGTGTGGGATCATCATACTGTGGTGGAGCAGTGTGGAGGCATCATACTGTGGTGGAGCAGTGTGGGGGCATCATACTGTGGTGGAGCAGTGTGGGGGCATCATACTGTGGTGGAGCAGTGTGGGGCATCATACTGTGGTGGAGCAGTGTGGGATCATCATACTGTGGTGGAGCAGTGTGGGGGCATCATACTGTGGTGGAGCAGTGTGGGATCATCATACTGTGGTGGAGCAGTGTGGGCATCATACTGTGGGGAGCAGTGTGGGCATCATACTGTGGGGAGCAGTGTGGGGGCATCATACTGTGGGGAGCAGTGTGGGGATCATACTGTGGGGAGCAGTGTGGGGGCATCATACTGGGTGGAGCAGTGTGGGGGCATCATACTGTGGTGAGCAGTGTGGGCATCATACTGTGGGGAGCATGTGGGGCATCATACTGTGGTGGAGCAGTGTGGGCATCATACTGTGGGGGAGCAGTGTGGGGCATCATACTGTGGGGAGCAGTGTGGGGCATCATACTGTGGTGGAGCAGTGTGGGGCATCATACTGTGTGGAGCAGTGTGGGCATCATACTGTGGGGAGCAGTGTGGGATCATCATACTGTGTGGTTGGGCAGTGGTGGGGTGGGCATCATACTGTGGTGGAGCAGTGTGGGGCATCATACTGTGGTGGAGCAGTGTGGGGCATCATACTGGGTGGAGCAGTGTGAGGCATCATACTGTGGTGGAGCAGTGTGGGGCATCATACTGTGTGGGGAGCAGTGTGGGGCATCATACTGTGGTGGAGCAGTGTGGGGCATCATACTGTGGTGGAGCAGTGTGGGGCATCATACTGTGGTGGAGCAGTGTGGGGCATCATACTGTGGTGGAGCAGTGTGGGGCATCATACTGTGGTGGAGCAGTGTGGGGGCATCATACTGTGGTGGAGCAGTTGTGGGCATCATACTGTGGTGGAGCAGTGTGGAGGCATCATACTGTGGTGGAGCAGTGTGGAGGCATCATACTGTGGTGGAGCATGTGGGGGCATCATACTGTGGTGGAGCAGTGTGGGGGCATCATACTGTGGTGGAGCAGTGTGGACATCATACTGTGGTGGAGCAGTGTGGGGCATCATACTGTGGTGGAGCAGTGTGGGGGCATCATACTAGTTGTGGAGCAGTGTGGGGGCATCATACTGTGGTGGAGCAGTGTGGAGGCATCATACTGTGGTGGAGCAGTGTGGGCATCATACTGTGGTGAGCAGTGTGGGGGCATCATACTGTGGTGGAGCAGTGTGGGGGCATCATACTGTGGTGGAGCAGGTGGGGGCATCATACTGTGGTGGAGCAGTGTGGAGGCATCATACTGTGGTGGAGCAGTGTGGGGGCATCATACTGTGGTGGAGCAGTGTGGGGGCATCATACTGTGGTGGAGCAGAGTGGGGCATCATACTGTGGTGGAGCAGTGTGGGGCATCATACTGTGGTGGAGCAGTGTGGGGCATCATACTGTGGTGGAGCAGTGTGGGGGCATCATACTGTGGTGGAGCAGTGTGGGGCATCATACTGTGGTGGAGCAGTGTGGACATCATACTGTGGTGGAGCAGTGTGGGGCATCATACTGTGGTGGAGCAGTGTGGGGGCATCATACTGTGGTGGAGCAGTTGGGGCATCATACTGTGGTGGAGCAGTGTGGGGCATCATACTGTGGTGGACAGTGGGGGCATCATACTGTGGTGGAGCAGTGTGGGGCATCATACTGTGGTGGAGCAGTGTGGGGCATCATACTGTGGTGGAGCAGTGTGGAGGCATCATACTGTGGTGGAGCAGTGTGGGGCATCATACTGTGTGGAGCAGTGTGGGGGCATCATACTGTGTGGGAGCAGTGTGGGGCATCATACTGTGGTGGAGCAGTGTGGGGCATCATACTTGGTGGAGCAGTGTGGGGCATCATACTGTGGTGGAGCAGTGTGGGGCATCATACTGTGGTGGAGCAGTGTGGGGGCATCATACTGTGGTGGAGCAGTGTGGGGGCATCATACTGTGGTGGAGCAGTGTGGGGCATCATACTGTGGTGGAGCAGTGTGGGGCATCATACTGTGGGTGTGGGGGCATCATACTTGTGAGCAGTGTGGGGCATCATACTGTGGTGGTAGCAGTGTGGGGCATCATACTGTGGTGGAGCAGTGTGGAGCATCATACTGTGGTGGAGCAGTGTGGGGGCATCATACTGTGGTGGAGCAGTGTGGGGCATCATACTGTGGTGGAGCAGTGTGGAGGCATCATACTGTGGTGGAGCAGTGTGGGGGCATCATACTGTGGTGGAGCAGTGTGGGGGCATCATACTGTGGTGGAGCAGTGTGGGGGCATCATACTGTGGTGGAGCAGTGTGGGGCATCATACTGTGGTTGGAGGCAGTGTGGGGGCATCATACTGTGGTGGAGCAGTGTGGGGGCATCATACTGTGGTGGGAGCAGTGTGGGGCATCATACTGTGGTGGAGCATGTGGGGCATCATACTGGGTGGAGCAGTGTGGGGCATCATACTGTGGTGGAGCAGTGTGGGAGGCATCATACTGTGGTGGAGCAGTGTGGAGGCATCATACTGTGGTGGAGCAGTGTGGGGGCATCATACTGTGGTGAGAGCAGTGTGGAGGCATCATACTGTGGTGGAGCAGTGTGGGGCATCATAACTGTGGTGGGCAGTGTGGAGGGCATCATACTGTGGTGAGAGACAGTGTAGGGGGGCATCATACTGTGGTGGAGCAGTGTGGGGCATCATACTGTGGTGAGCAGTGTGGGGCATCATACTGTGGTGGAGCAGTGTGGGGCATCATACTGTGGTGGAGCAGTGTGGGGCATCATACTGTGGTGAGCAGTGTGGACTCATACGTGTGTGAGCAGTGTGGGGCATCATACTGTGGTAGTGGGAGGCAGTTGTGGGCATGGGCATCATACTGTGCTGTGGAGCAGTGTGGGTGGGGGCATCATACTGTGTGTGGACTAGTGGTGGGGGCATCATACTGTGGATGGAGCAGTGTGGGCATCATACTGTGGTGGAGCAGTGTGGGGGCATCATACTGTGGTGGAGCAGTGTGGGGGCATCATACTGTGGTGGAGCAGTGTGGGGGCATCATACTGTGGTGGAGCAGTGTGGGGGCATCATACTGTGGTGGACAGTGTGGGGGCATCATACTGGTTGTGGAGCAGTGTGGAGGGCATCATACTGTGGTGGAGCAGTGTGGGGGCATCATACTGTGGTGGAGCAGTGTGGGGATCATCATACTGTGGTGGAGCAGTGTGGGGGCATCATACTGTGGTGGAGCAGGTGGGGATCATCATACTGTGGTGGAGCAGTGTGGGGGCATCATACTGTGGTGGAGCAGTGTGGAGGCATCATACTGTGTGGTGGAGCAGTGTGAGGGTGCATCATACTGTGGTGGGAGCAGTGTGGTGGGGCATCATACTGTGGTGGAGCAGTGTGGGGGCATCATACTGTGGTGGAGCAGTGTGGAGGCATCATACTGTGGTGGAGCAGTGTGAGGCATCATACTGTGGTGGAGCAGTGTGGGGGCATCATACTGTGGTGGAGCAGTGTGGGGGCATCATACTGTGGTGGAGCAGTGTGGGGCATCATACTGTGGTGGAGCAGTGTGGGAATTCATACTGTGGTGAGCATGTGTGGGGGCATCATACTGTGGTGGAGCAGTGTGGGGCATCATACTGTGGTGAGCAGTGTGGGGCATCATACTGTGGTGGAGCAGTGTGGGGCATCATACTGTGTGGGAGCAGTGTGGGGCATCATACTGTGAGTGGAGCAGTGTGGGGGCATCATACTGTGTGGTGGAGCAGTGTGGGGCATCATACTGTGGTGGAGCAGTGTGGAGGCATCATACTGTGGTGGAGCAGTGTGGGGGCATCATACTGTGGTGGAGCAGTGTGGGGGACATATACTGTGGTGGAGCAGTGTGGGGCATCATACTGTGGTGGAGCAGTGTGGGCATTATACTGTGGTGGAGCAGTGTGGGGGCATTATACTGTGGTGGAGCAGTGTGGGGGCATCATACTGTGGTGGAGCAGTGTGGGGGCATCATACTGTGGTGGAGCAGTGTGGGGGCATCATACTGTGGTGGAGCAGTGTGGGGCATCATACTGTGGTGGAGCAGTGTGGGGCATCATACTGTGTGGAGCAGTGTGGGGCATCATACTGTGGTGGAGCAGTGTGGGGCATCATACTGTGGTGGAGCAGTGTGGGGCATCATACTGTGGTGGAGCAGTGTGGAGGCATCATACTGTGGTGGTAGCAGTGTGGGGGCATCATACTGTGGTGGAGCAGTGTGGGGCATCATACTGTGGTGGAGCAGTGTGGGGGCATCATACTGTGGTGGAGCAGTGTGGGGCATCATACTGTGGGGAGCAGTGTGGGGCATCATACTGTGGTGGAGCAGTTGGAGGGGCATCATACTGTGGTGGAGCAGTGTGGGGGCATCATACTGTGGTGGAGCAGTGTGGGGCATCATACTGTGGTGGAGCAGATGTGTGGGAGCATCATACTGTGGTGGAGCAGTGTGGGGCATCATACTGTGGTGGAGCAGTGTGGGGCATCATACTGTGGTGGAGCAGTGTGGGGCATCATACTGTGGTGGAGCAGTGTGGGGCATCATACTGTGGTGGAGCAGTGTGGGGGCATCATACTGTGGTGGAGCAGTGTGGGGGCATCATACTGTGGTGGAGCAGTGTGGGGCATCATACTGTGGTGGAGCAGTGTGGGGGCATCATACTGTGGTGGAGCAGTGTGGGGCATCATACTGTGGTGGAGCAGTGTGGGCATCATACTGTGGAGCAGTGTGGGGGCATCATACTGTGGTGGAGCAGTGTGGAGGCATCATACTGTGGTGGAGCAGTGTGGAGGCATCATACTGTGGTGGAGCAGTGTGGGGGCATCATACTGTGGTGGAGCAGTGTGGGGGCATCATACTGTGGTGGAGCAGTGTGGGGGCATCATACTGTGGTGGAGCAGTGTGGGGGCATCATACTGTGGTGGTGCAGTGTGGGGGCATCATACTGTGGTGGAGCAGTGTGGGGGCATCATACTGTGGTGGAGCAGTGTGGAGGCATCATACTGTGGTGGAGCAGTGTGGGGGCATCATACTGTGGTGGAGCAGTGTGGGGGCATCATAGTGTGGTGGAGCAGTGTGGGGGCATCATACTGTGGTGGAGCAGTGTGGGGGCATCATACTGTGGTGGAGCAGTGTGGGGGCATCATACTGTGGTGGAGCAGTGTGGGGGCATCATACTGTGGTGGTGCAGTGTGGGGTCATCATACTGTGGTGGAGCAGTGTGGGAGCATCATACTGTGGTGGAGCAGTGTGTGGGCATCATACTGTGGGGGAGCAGTGTGGGGGCATCATACTGTGGTGGAGCAGTGTGGGGGCATCATACTGTGGGGGAGCAGTGTGTGGGCATCATACTGTGGGGGAGCAGTGTGGAGGCATCATACTGTTGGGAAGGAATCATTGTGTGGTCTAGCAGTGTGGGGGCAATATGCTGTGTGGCAGATACACTGTAGGGGCTTTGCCAGAGGGGAACTTTTGAGGCATTATTGTATTTTGCAACACGAAACAGCCAGGTCTTGGCAGGATGACGTGCTGGGCAGGGGACACAAGTTTCAGGGTGGAAGACACAGGGTTCTAGGTGCCCGTTCAAATTAAAAAATATATATAATAAATATGTATGAGGAGTCAGAATCAGATTCTGTTCATGTTTGTTTAATTAAAATCTCTTTTATGCACCTAAGCCTTTATCCCTGATTTTTTGTAGGCTTTTACATTAACTTTCAATCGCCATTTCTCAGCCCGATCCTCCAAGTTACATAAATCCTCCTGTAATATAAAATTGTCGTCCTCTGTATTGATTATCATGAAGAGTTTAGTGTCATCTGTAAATATTGAGATTCTACTCTGTATGCCCCCAAACAAGGTAATTAATAAATGTGTTAAAAAGAAGACGGCCCAATACTGACCCTATGGAACGCCCCTGTTACCTGTGAGCCAGTCCTCCTGTGTGTTGATTACCCTACAGAGTTTAGTGTCATCTGCAAATATTGAGATTCTACTCTGTATTATCCCTATGAGGTTATTAATAAATAAAAAAGAAAAGGGCCCAATACTGACGCCTGTGGTACCCCATTATTACCTTTGACCCATCCTGAGTGCATTCCATTAATAAGCACCCTTTGTTTCCTGTCACTGAGCCAGTTCTTAACCCACTTACATATATTTTCCCCTGTTCCCATTATTGTTATTTTATGTACCAACCTTTTGTGTGGCCCCGTATCTAATGCCTTTGATAATTCCGTATAGACAATATCCACTTTTCCCTTGTCCCGTCTTGAATTTACCTCTTCATAGAAGATGATCAGATGAGTCTGACACGTATACCTCAGCCCTCACCATGGCCACTCTCCCCCAGGTCCTCCGATCAGCTCCTCGTCCTCCAGGTCTTGAGTTGGCGGTGGCACCAGGCTGTGCTTCATTTCTTGACTGTCAGTGATTGATTCAATGTTTCCAGACCTCACACTTCTCCATCTTTGTCTCTGCAGCTGCAGGATCCTTCACCAGGTTCGGACCCCTGCTATCAGTCAGTGAATGGACCATCCTCTTGTATTTCTGCCTCATATGGTGACGTCCTGACCCTTTGTACCTGGACACTGCTAATATCCGGCACAAACCCCTCAAGTATCAACCAGACGAACCATCTGAGCTTCTCACACCCCGGCTGACACCTCAGGACTACTGAATCTTGCATTTGTCAGCGGTATCCTGGAAACAGTCAACAAGACGGAAGGACACGTGAGGTCATCATGGAGGAGCCGGGCCACATCTCAGAATAACCACATTTTTGTGCCTCATTGTGTCTCTACAGGGAGGATTCCCCTTTAAGGCTGACCCTGTCTAATCCCACCCCCGAGGACCCGGATAATTTCTATTTATCCCCCTTTCATTTTTTATTCCTTCTTCCAGAAGAAGGTAAAAAACTTTTTTCATAACCTTTTTTATTTTTCTGTCTACATATATTTTGTCAGACGAGTTATAGTTTTGAATGACCCCATTTACGTTAACATATAAAGAACTTAAAGTGTAATCGCGGTTTACATTTTTTGGCAATAATAATGTAGAGCAAGTGATTATAATAAACTTTCTAATATAATGTATTAATGGTATATGGTTGAAAACCGTTCGTAAACCTTCCACAAGGTGTCCCCACTAGACTGTGTGTGAAGCTCATTCTCAGTCAGATCTGTCTTCACACTGAATACGGGGCATATAACCATATAAGGTAAAGGGGGTTTGTCCTTCACTGCTGACTGCAGCTGATGAGGTGACAATGTATCAGATTGCCTCAGTCTACAGCACAGTTGCAGAGCAATGCCAGAGTGTCAGGATCACTGCAAACTCCTCTTTCCTTGGCACAAGTTTCTGATCTGTCATGTGGCTCCACATAGTTCAGTCACAATCTTTGTTAACCCGTTCTCTGCTATCACATTGCACTGCTCCCTATCAGCTGATTGCCATGCCCACACAGCCATAAAAAGCAGTTTTTAAAAGAGCAAAGAAAAATGTGAGAAAATAAGTCGTATGGTACAAAAAAGCATTATCTTAGCTGCTCTGTGACCCATCATTAATAACCAGTGTAGGATTGTGGGGATTTCCTTTTAATGAAAGGACATTTACACTTTAAAAATGAAAAATAAAATTCTAAGAGCAGAAAAGTGGTGAAAAATGCACTTTTTCGATTTTTTTGGTGGGGGTTTGTTTTCACTGAGGTCATTTTGGTAGATATGAAAAAAAAATGCGACACTCAATCCTATAGCGTGCACAGGTGCAATGCCAAAAGTAAAACTAAAACAGCGTGGATATTGTCTTTAAGGACTTTTCAAAGACTTTTGATATGGTCCCACACAAAAGGTTGTTACA
Source organism: Allobates femoralis (assembly GCA_033576535.1). NCBI lineage: Eukaryota > Metazoa > Chordata > Amphibia > Anura > Aromobatidae > Allobates > Allobates femoralis. Next base: position 749,016,537 of record JARQOC010000002.1, read on the forward strand.
TAAAATGAGAATAATGGAAACTGATTAACAACTCGTTTAATGAATGCAAAAAAAGGTCAATTTGGACTGGGTCACAGGTAACAGTGGGGTACGGCAGGGATCAGTATTGTGCCCTCTTCTTTTTCCGACATATAATTGAATATAGAATTGTGGCGCCCCTAGCGTCCAGGTGCCACAGTGATGTTGCCTTCTTCACCGGGGTAATGTCATGCCTGGGAGACCCCACACCAGGTACTCCACACATACATACACCTTTCTCAACTCCAGACCAGAAGGGGGCGCTCAGGACCCGAGTTCAAGGGAGCTGCTCTGACTCTGTCAAGGAGGAGGGGTTAGGAGTAGAAAAGAGTGGGGAGGGAGAAACAAGAGAAGAGTCTAGACAAGGAATCTAGGAGCAGGACAACGAGGAAGGACCTGGAGAGTGGAGCCGCTGAGAGGCTCACTCCAGGCTGTGCTAAGGAAGGATGCCAGAGTCCTGGGTCAGTCGGGACCTGCAAGAACCGCTGACCACTTCTGGAGGGCGGGAGACTTCATGGGGTTCACAGCAAAGCGAGGAGAGAGAGAGGGCCACAGAGTAGCACCAAAACACTGGGACCCTGAACTGGAGAAGCACAGCAGGCAGACCTCAAACACACCTGGCAGGGTGGAATCCAACTACTCCCTGGCTGCTTGGATACTCTTGGGCCTGGTTATCAGCTCCCCGGACTGCATCACGTGGTTACAAGTAAAAGGTACAGAAACTGAAAATCCCCATGTCTTCCAGTTATTTCCCGCACTCTCCTTTCCGCTTTCCAACTGTGACCCCAACTACTATCACCACTATCTCCCTCTAAGCCTTTCCCATCACCATCACTGTCACCCTGCTCTACCTGTGGGGAGTAATACCATCCAGGCTGCCACCCCATCAGCCCCAGAGGTCCCAGAGCAGTGCTGGTCACCCTGACCAGACTAACCACAGGTGGCATCACAAACTATTCCCTTGCAAATAATCCCCTTTTTCTCCGTGCCAGGGCCAAGGAGCCGGGTCACCACCACCGTAACCTCCCACCGAACCGACCGGCCCGGTTACTGAGTACCCCACGGCCCTTGTGGGTGTCGCAGAACAATATTATAACTAAGGAGAAATTAAAAAATGAGACACTTAGCTTATAAATATATAGAAAACCGCCCAGTAGCCACGTTGAGGTGTGTCTCATATACTGGGTCCGTACACTCAGTCACAGCCTCTATTTGCATGAAATAACTATTTTATGGGCGAGTAGGAACCTGCTAACAGTGAACAATAGTATAATGGGCCAATAAGGGAGGGGAAAGGTGCACAACAGGGGGTGGTGACCACATATACTAAGCAAGAAAAATAATGTGGCACTCAACCCTATAGTGTGCATAGGAGCAACACTGAACACCATACAATGTAACAAGACAATAGCAGCCGTGTGGATACTAAGGCATGTAATAGAATATAGAACTATATAATAGGAGAAAGAAAAAAGAGACCCTTAGATTATAAACATGGCCATATCCATAACCGCCCAGAAGCTACATCAAGGCGCCTCTTATACTGAGCCCTACACTCAGTCACTGCCTCAATCTGGAGTAAAATTCTCCTATTTTATGGGCGAGTAGGAACCTGCTATCAGAGAACAATAGCATAATGGACCAATGAGGGGGAAGGTGCACAACAGAGGGTGTGACCCCATAATCAAAGCAAGAAATAATCTGCACACTCCTACAGTATAGTGTGCACAGGTGCAACGTCGAACACAATACATTGTAACAAGAAAACAGCGGCGCTCTGGAATACGGAGACATGTAATAGAATAAAGAACAATATTATCCTATTATTACACAGCGTCCGTCCAGGGTTTATTCTTTTATTTTGGTATTTCCCTCTTCTTTCTATTCTTCATTGTCTCGTGATTCCTGTATTTGCTCCTCTGTCGGGAATTCAAGAAATATCCAGGAATGAAAGAGTTAAAGTACATACAACAGAGGGAAAAAGCACAAAAGTTACAGGGGTCAAAAATCACAAAGGTCACCGACAAAACCCGGAGCAGAAATCACAGAGCGCCGACCTCACCGGACCAAACCGTCCCCTCCGGACCACCGATCCGGATACCAGTAAGTGCAAGAATATCTAACTGAATAGATCAGAACTGACCAGGAATAGTGAGTGCAGCTCTGGAGTATAATACAGGAGGTAACTCAGGATCAGTAATGTAATGTATGTACACAGTGACTGCACCAGCAGAATAGTGAGTGCAGCTCTGGAGTATAATACAGGAGGTAACTCAGGATCAGTAATGTAATGTATGTACACAGTGACTGCACCAGCAGAATAGTGAGTGCAGCTCTGGAGTATAATACAGGAGGTAACTCAGGATCAGTAATGTAATGTATGTACACAGTGACTGCACCAGCAGAATAGTGAGTGCAGCTCTGGAATATAATACAGGAGGTCACTCAGGATCAGTAATGTAATGTATGTACACAGTGACTGCACCAGCAGAATAGTGAGTGCAGCTCTGGAGTATAATACAGGAGGTAACTCAGGATCAGTAATGTAATGTATGTACACAGTGACTGCACCAGCAGAATAGTGAGTGCAGCTCTGGAGTATAATACAGGAGGTAACTCAGGATCAGTAATGTAATGTATGTACACAGTGACTGCACCAGCAGAATAGTGAGTGCAGCTCTGGAGTATAATACAGGAGGTAACTCAGGATCAGTAATGTAATGTATGTACACAGTGACTGCACCAGCAGAATAGTGAGTGCAGCTCTGGAGTATAATACAGGAGGTAACTCAGGATCAGTAATGTAATCTATGTACACAGTGACTGCACCACAGAATAGTGAGTGCAGCTCTGGAGTATAATACAGAGGTAACTCAGGATCAGTAAGTAATGTATGTACACAGTGACTGCACACAGAATAGGAGTGCAGCTATGCAGAAATAATCGTAACTGATCATATGAATTTCACAGTGACTGCACCAAGAATAGTGAGTGCAGCTCTGGAGTATAATACAGGAGTAACTCAGGATCAGTAATGTAATGTATGTACACAGTGACTGCACCAGCAGAATAGTGAGTGCAGCTCTGGAGTATAATACAGGAGGTAACTCAGGATCAGTAATGTAATGTATGTACACAGTGACTGCACCAGCAGAATAGTGAGTGCAGCTCTGGAGTATAATACAGGAGGTAACTCAGGATCAGTAATGTAATGTATGTACACAGTGACTGCACCAGCAGAATAGTGAGTGCAGCTCTGGAATATAATACAGGAGGTAACTCAGGATCAGTAATGTAATGTATGTACACAGTGACTGCACCAGCAGAATAGTGAGTGCAGCTCTGGAGTATAATACAGGAGGTAACTCAGGATCAGTAATGTAATGTATGTACACAGTGACTGCACCAGCAGAATAGTGAGTGCAGCTCTGGAGTATAATACAGGAGGTAACTCAGGATCAGTAATGTAATGTATGTACACAGTGACTGCACCAGCAGAATAGTGAGTGCAGCTCTGGAGTATAATACAGGAGGTAACTCAGGATCAGTAATGTAATGTATGTACACAGTGACTGCACCAGCAGAATAGTGAGTGCAGCTCTGGAGTATAATACAGGAGGTAACTCAGGATCAGTAATGTAATGTATGTACACAGTGACTGCACCAGCAGAATAGTGAGTGCAGCTCTGGAGTATAATACAGGAGGTAACTCAGGATCAGTAATGTAATGTATGTACACAGTGACTGCACCAGCAGAATAGTGAGTGCAGCTCTGGAGTATAATACAGGAGGTAACTCAGGATCAGTAATGTAATTATGTACACAGTGACTGCACCAGCAGAATAGTGAGTGCAGCTCTGGAGTATAATACAGGAGGTAACTCAGGATCAGTAATGTAATGTATGTACACAGTGACTGCACCAGCAGAATAGTGAGTGCAGCTCTGGAGTATAATACAGGAGGTAACTCAGGATCAGTAATGTAATGTATGTACACAGTGACTGCACCAGCAGAATAGTGAGTGCAGCTCTGGAGTATAATACAGGAGGTAACTCAGGATCAGTAATGTAATGTATGTACACAGTGACTGCACCAGCAGAATAGTGAGTGCAGCTCTGAGTATAATACAGGAGGTAACTCAGGATCAGTAATGTAATGTATGTACACAGTGACTGCACCAGCAGAATAGTGAGTGCAGCTCTGGAGTATAATACAGGAGGTAACTCAGGATCAGTAATGTAATGTATGTACACAGTGACTGCACCAGCAGAATAGTGAGTGCAGCTCTGGAGTATAATACAGGAGGTAACTCAGGATCAGTAATGTAATGTATGTACACAGTGACTGCACCAGCAGAATAGTGAGTGCAGCTCTGGAGTATAATACAGGAGGTAACTCAGGATCAGTAATGTAATGTATGTACACAGTGACTGCACCAGCAGAATAGTGAGTGCAGCTCTGGAGGATAATACAGGAGGTAACTCAGGATCAGTAATGTAATGTATGTACACAGTGACTGCACCAGCAGAATAGTGAGTGCAGCTCTGGAGTATAATACAGGAGGTAACTCAGGATCAGTAATGTAATGTATGTACACAGTGACTGCACCAGCAGAATAGTGAGTGCAGCTCTGGAGTATAATACAGGAGGTAACTCAGGATCAGTAATGTATGTACACAGTGACTGCACCAGCAGAATAGCGAGTGCAGCTCTGGAGTATAATACAGGAGGTAACTCAGGATCAGTAATGTAATGTATGTACACAGTGACTGCACCAGCAGAATAGTGAGTGCAGCTCTGCAGTATAATACAGGAGGTAACTCAGGATCAGTAATGTAATGTATATATACAGTGACTGCACCAGCAGAATAGTGAGTGCAGCTCTGGAGTATAATACAGGAGGTAACTCAGGATCAGTAATGTAATGTATGTACACAGTGACTGCACCAGCAGAATAGTGAGTGCAGCTCTGGAGTATAATACAGGAGGTAACTCAGGATCAGTAATGTAATGTATGTACATATTGACTGCACCAGCAGAATAGTGAGTGCAGCTCTGGAGGATAATACAGGAGGTAACTCAGGATCAGTAATGTAATGTATGTACACAGTGACTGCACCAGCAGAATAGTGAGTGCAGCTCTGGAGTATAATACAGGAGGTAACTCAGGATCAGTAATGTAACGTATGTACACAGTGACTGCACCAGCAGAATAGTGAGTGCAGCTCTGGAGTATAATACAGGAGGTAACTCAGGATCAGTAATGTAATGTATGTACACAGTGACTGCACCAGCAGAATAGTGAGTGCAGCTCTGGAGTATAATACAGGAGGTAACTCAGGATCAGTAATGTAACGTATGTACACAGTGACTGCACCAGCAGAATAGTGAGTGCAGCTCTGGAGTATAATACAGGAGGTAACTCAGGATCAGTAATGTAATGTATGTACACAGTGACTGCACCAGCAGAATAGTGAGTGCAGCTCTGGAGTATAATACAGGAGGTAACTCAGGATCAGTAATGTAATGTATGTACATAGTGACTGCACCAGCAGAATAGTGAGTGCAGCTCTGGAGTATAATACAGGAGGTAACTCAGGATCAGTAATGTAATGTATGTACACAGTGACTGCACCAGCAGAATAGTGAGTGCAGCTCTGGAGTATAATACAGGAGGTAACTCTGGATCAGTAATGTGATGTATGTACACAGTGACTGCACCAGCAGAATAGTGAGTGCAGCTCTGGAGTATAATACAGGAGGTAACTCAGGATCAGTAATGTAATGTATGTACACAGTGACTGCACCAGCAGAATAGTGAGTGCAGCTCTGGGGTATAATACAGGAGGTAACTCAGGGTCAGTAATGTATGTACACAGTGACTGCACCAGCAGAATAGTGAGTGCAGCTCTGGAGTATAATACAGGAGGCAACTCGGGATCAGTAATGTAATGTATGTACACAGTGACTGCACCAGCAGAATAGTGAGTGCAGCTCTGGAGTATAATACAGGAGGTAACTCAGGATCAGTAATGTAATGTATGTACACAGTGACTGCACCAGCAGAATAGTGAGTGCAGCTCTGGAGTATAATACAGGAGGTAACTCAGGATCAGTAATGTATGTACACAGTGACTGCACCAGCAGAATAGTGAGTGCAGCTCTGGAGTATAATACAGGAGGCAACTCGGGATCAGTAATGTAATGTATGTACACAGTGACTGCACCAGCAGAATAGTGAGTGCAGCTCTGGAGTATAATACAGGAGGTAACTCAGGATCAGTAATGTAATGTATGTACACAGTGACTGCACCAGCAGAATAGTGAGTGCAGCTCTGGGGTATAATACAGGAGGTAACTCAGGATCAGTAATGTAATGTATGTACATATTGACTGCACCAGCAGAATAGTGAGTGCAGCTCTGGAGTATAATACAGGAGGTAACTCAGGATCAGTAATGTAATGTATGTACACAGTGACTGCACCAGCAGAATAGTGAGTGCAGCTCTGGAGTATAATACAGGAGGTAACTCAGGATCAGTAATGTAATGTATGTACACAGTGACTGCACCAGCAGAATAGTGAGTGCAGCTCTGGAGTATAATACAGGAGGTAACTCAGGATCAGTAATGTAATGTATGTACACAGTGACTGCACCAGCAGAATAGTGAGTGCAGCTCTGGAGTATAATACAGGAGGTAACTCAGGATCAGTAATGTATGTACACAGTGACTGCACCAGCAGAATAGTGAGTGCAGCTCTGGAGTATAATACAGGAGGTGACTCAGGATCAGTAATGTAATGTATGTACACAGTGATGGATGTTCTCTATTGTCTTGCAGAGATGCTTGTCTCCGGTGCTGTCCTCTGGGTTATTGCTGCTTGTCAGTGTGCACAGGTATAATAGTACTGATATAACCTGCTTGTGTGATGTTCCATTATATGAATAGGAGTGGTCACTTTTCTCCATCTTCATATTAATATGATTTACATAAACCCCGGAGCCGCTCCTCATCATTCTCTGCATTGTAAACCTTGGACTGTGATCAGTCACCAGATACCACAATACTGTCCTGCAGATGTACGGTCAGCGCTGACAGTGGGGTCATCCTTGAATTTGTTACAGAAAATGAACTATTTCTCCACAATACTCTCACAATCCCCCATGGTTTGTTATACACAGGAGTACTTCCTTCGTGTTTATTGGAACAACACAAAAAAAACTGAAAAAAGTGAAAATTTCACACAAAAATAGTCTGGAAAAAATTGTTAACACTTTTCCAAAATTGCGGGTAACATCTTTGTTTCCAGCATGTGGCGCTCGTTCACACTCACCTGTGACAAATAACAGGAGAGGGCAATATGGAAATCACACCTGAGACCAGAGAAAAAGGGGAGAAGTTGCCTCAATCTTTGCATTGTGTCTGTGTGCCGCACAAAGCATGGAGAACAGAAAGAGAAGAGAACGATCTGAGGACGAGAACCAAAACTGTGGAATAATATCAACAATCTCAAGTCCATCTCCAGAGATCATTATGTTCCTTTGTCCACAGAAGTTTACACCCCATGGCACTGTAGCTAATCTCCCTGGATGTGGACAGCAGGGAAAAATTGATGAAAGGTTGTAACGCAGGATAGTCCGGATAGTGGATAAGCTCCAATCAAGGTCCAGAGGAATTCAAGCCATCCTGCAGGCTCAGGGGCATCAGTGACAGCATAAACTATCCATCCACATATGAATGACATGAAACACTAAGGAGGAAACCCAGGAGGATCCACTGCTGATACAGGACAGAAAAAAGCCAAATATACGAGATGAGACAAGATAGAGCTTTATTGCAAAGCAAATCATTCTACTGTTTAATGAAAACAGTATAAGGCCAACAACCAAAAGAGCACAGGACCTACAGTCACATATGGGGTAGGGCAGAGAAAAGAGCACAGGACCTACAGTCACATATGGGGGAGGGCAGAGAAAAGAGCACAGGACCTACAGTCACATATGGAGGAGATCAGAGACAAGAGCACAAGACCTAGAGGCACATATGCGGGAGGACAGAGAAAAGAGCACAGGACCTACAGTCACATATGAGGGAGGTCAGAGAAAAGGGCACAGGACCTACAGTCACATATAGGGGAGGTCAGAGAAAAGAGCACAGGACCTACAGTCACATATGGGGGAGGACAGAGAAAAGAGCACAGGACCTACAGTCACATATGGGGGAGGTCAGAGAAAAGGGCACAGGACCTACAGTCACATATAGGGGAGGTCAGAGAAAAGAGCACAGGACCTACAGTCACATATGGTGGAGGTCAGAGAAAAGAGCACAGGACCTACAGTCACATATGGGGAGGTCAGAGAAAAGAGCACAGGACCTACAGTCACATATAGGGGAGGTCAGAGAAAAGAGCACAGGACCTACAGTCACATATGAGGGAGGTAAGAGAAAAGAGCACAGGACCTATAGTCACATATGGGGGAGGTCAGAGAAAAGAGCACAGGACCTATAGTCACATATGGGGAGGTCAGAGAAAAGAGCACAGGACCTACAGTCACATATGGGGGAGGACAGAGAAAAGAGCACAGGACCTACAGTCACATATGGGGGAGGACAGAGAAAAGAGCACAGGACCTACAGTCACATATGGGGGAGGGCAGAGAAAAGAGCACAGCACCTACAGTCACATATGGGGGAAGTCAGAGATGTTTTGGGTGATTTGCCACCTCTGGCACTGGGGGTCTTGACTATGTACAAGATATCATGAAATATGAAGATATCAGAGGATTTTGGGTGACAATGTAGAGTCTGGTGTGACAATCCTGGGGACGTCCTAGGTCAGGGGTCTCCAGCAGGACAATGACCCCAAACATCAAGTAGCCATGTGGTCATGTTCTTGTGTATATATATATATTTTTGTCCTATATGCCATGAGGTATTTTTATTATTATTATTATTATATATTTATATAGCGCCATTAGATTCCACGGCGCTTTACATATGGAAAGGGCAGACGAGGACAAGTACAATATATATGGACAGTCAAGTTGTACAGATACCATAGGGGAGGGAATCCTGTCCGTGAGGGCTCACAGTCTACGAGGGGCGGGTGGGGATACAGTAGAAGGGGGAAATTCCAGTCGTGAGGCGGTGTGGTGGACCGGGTCTCATTGCAGGCTGTAGACTTGTCGGAAGAGGTGGGTCTTCAGGTTTCCTTTGAAGGTTCCCAGGGTAGGAGAATGTCTGATGTGTTGGGGCAGTGAGTTCCAGAGTACAGCGGATGCACGGGAGAAATCCTGTATGCGGTTGTGAGAGGAGGAGATGAGGGGGGAGTAGAGGAGAAGCTCTTGGGAGGATCGCAGGTTGCGTGAGGGTAGGTATCGGGAGACCATGTCAGAGATGTATGGAGGGGACAGGTTGTGGATGGCTTTGTATGTCATGGTTAATGTTTTAAACCGGGATCTCTGGGAAGTAGGGAGCCAGTGAAGGGCTTGGCAGAGGGGGGAAGACAGATGGATTACTCAGGCAGCGGAGTTTAGGATAGATTGGAGAGGTGCAAGGGAGGTAGCAGGGAGGCCAGTAAGTAGGAGGTTGCAGTAGTCAAGGTGGGAGATGATGAGAGCATGAATGAGTGTTTCAGCAGTTTCGTGGTCAAGGAAAGAGCGGATTCGGGAAATGTTTTTGGAGTCGGCAGGAGGTCGAATACACACTTACTGGAAACGTGTTGTCTTTTAATACATCAATGAATAAGTATGGATTTTAATTCAGAAATCCTTTTGTCCCTTGCACTTTTCTACCTAAACGTCTTCAAACTTTGTGTTGGCTCCTAATTAAATTATAGAGACCACGTATGTACAAATATGGAGAGAGCCATATATATATATCCCATTAGCTAAATGCTATGGTAGTATCCTTTGCACCCAGCTGTAACAGTCTGGGGGTTGACTTACACTTCTTAAGTTTCACATTCCTAAATTTCTTAGTTTTGTTTTAAACAAAAGAAATCATGTGAGGTTTTGATCTACAATAATCCGTCTTCTCCATTAGGGCCACGTCACACCTGGTGACCTCGCCGGAGATGTCGGCGGCGATAGGCACACGCCCCCAGCGTCACCTAAAAAAATCGGCGCCAGCATCGCCAGGTGTGACGGTACCCTTACAGGATGGAATCTAGACAAGATTTAATAGATCCTGCTCTCACAATTTTGCTCCCAGTCTTTGAAGGAATTCAGCAGGGGGATTGTTCCCGGCATCTTACACGAAAAGACAGAAGGATCTGAACAAGCCTCATACACAGTAGATCTGGGGTCGGGGTCTCAGATACCAGGCGAGATCCTTTAACACGTGTGTATGTGTGCACCTATATATGTAAATTGCCTCTTCCAAAAGGAATTACACTTTATCTATTGGATGGAGCAATCCTAAAGTCAACATCAACCCTTTAACGAGCCACATGACTTAGGATAACAAGCCAAAGCAGACACTCTATGACAAGGTTGGAACTGACTCTTCTATTCTCGTCCATTCCAGGTTTACAGTGAAGACTATGGAACGTTCCCTAATCCCAACGTGTTTGATGACCAATACATCGGCTGCTCGGAGAAACTCCTGAAGAAGGTCATGCCCAAGGTGCTGCAGAAAGAGAAGGAAAACCGGCAATTTAAGGAAGCCTGGACCGTGGCCACCGAGTGGTGGTACGATGTAAAGGACGAGCTGGACCTTCCGGAAGGGTTTGAGGATGAGTATGGAATCGCTCTACTGACTTTCTCCAACAAGTATCCGGCCGGAGACCCCATCTACCAGCAGCTGAATGGAAACCTGTCCATAGCGGGAGCCTCCCGGAGAGATTACATGGAGAAGTTCCACTTCAAAGCCCTTCACTTCTATCTAACGAGAGCTCTACAGATCCTGAAACCCAACTGTGAGGAGCGCTACACCACCTACAGAGGAAGCCCACACTCCCACCACGTAAAGCCGCTCTCCATGTTCGGGGCATTCACCTCGTCCACGCTGAGCCTGGAGGCGGCACAGGTTTTCGGCACGGAGTCGCTCTTTCAGATCACTTCTTGCTTTGGTGCCAAAATTGGTAAATTCTCCTTTTATTCATTGAAAGATGAAGTTCTGATTCCTCCGGGAGAAAAGTTTTTGTCTCTTACGAAAGAGAATTCGATCCACATTGTGAGAAGCACCGGAGAGATGTGCAGCTACTTCAACTGCGCCTACCTACAAGGTAAACGTCCCATCATGTTACAAGATGGTCAAAGGTAAAATCCGGGAGGGGAGATAGGTTTCACTGAGGTTTTTGGCTTTGGTGATGTGAAGCCTGGAATGTAAGCTCTAGGTGGGTCAAAGAGATAGGTGGGACGGCTGTCCACATATCTCCCCCTAGGGTGCGGTAAAACAGGTAAAGTGAAAGCCCCTGGATTCATTCAGTGATCTGTGTATGGAGGTAGCAGACCTCCAGCGCTGTGCTCTTGTGGTGAATAGCAGTAAACCCACAACTATAATGGACTATGGGATGCCATTTTACTTTCTACATGCCTAAAAGGTTGTTTTTTCTTTGTTTTGCTTTGCTTGGGCTGATTTATAAACCAACTGAGAATGTAAATAAGAAGCAGTGGTGTATCAGGAGACACGGACGAGGCGGTTAGGGCTATTGTCTGGCCAAACAGCCAAAACCCTGAATTGTGGTTCTGTCCCTTTAAGAGGTATTTCTCTGCTTGGTGATAGCTGGAGGTCACTAGGACCCAGCTGGTCACCTTCCTGCCGACCTTTCAGCTGTCTCTGTTTATACCCCTTGGCTCTCATGATGCATTGCTGGTGACAGCAGGATTGGAGTTGGTGGTGCTTCCTGGCTCAGTGGTGCATTGTGGACTTCCAGTGTACTTTGCTGTCTGATCTCCGTTCACTAAGTGTTTCTCTATCTCTCCTTGGTGTTTTCCTTTAGTGCTTGCCTGGGTTGACCAGTGTCCACTCTGTCTGATCCCTAAGTAGTCCTAGTTGTGGGACATACAGGGAAGAGGTATCCTGCTCGGCGACAGTTGTGGAGACTGTATAGGGTTGTCAGAGGAGTCAGGTGTCAGCGCTAGTGTTTCTAGGGGTGACCAGTCCACCTTTTTCCCTTAGCATCAGGGACTTGTTTGTTCAGCATGACAGCAGCTGAGTGAGCCGATCTACCACGATGTCCAGAGAGAGGCGAACCATAAAAAGATCCCTCACACTCATAGGGTATCCCTCCCCCACAACATGGGCATGATCAATTGAGTGTGTGGGGAATATGAATCAAGAATCAATGTCCACATGTCTTCATTTTATTAGAAGGCATCAATCCTGCTCCTGATCATTGCTGCATTCATTCTATCATCTTGACGGAATCCAGATCACAATCTTAAACTGAGATAGGAAAAATGTATCCTGTAAACAGAACGATGCCAGACGAGTAGAGAACAAAGGGAGATAAAGGAGATTGCAACATTGTATCACTATCGATACGTCAGATCGTGTCTGTATTTGAGGCAGGAAAATGTCTTCAGAGAAAAATCCAAAAAGTTCCACCGTGAATAGTAAAATGTTTCCAATCGCCACCTCTAATAGGTATGTGAAACACTGCAATCCCAGTAAAATGGAAACGCGTCATCGCTATTGTGCTGATTACTGTCAGGTGCTTCCAATATTGTGCCATTACAGAACATGTGATTCCACATTGATCACTGTTTAATCTCAGTCTACAGAGCAGAGAAAGAGATACACAGAATTTCCTCCATCACAAGCTCCAGGCCAAACCCTGTGTTCCTCCTTCTGTGATGCAATGCAACACTCATATAGACCGTAATGCAAAACACAACTGAGGAGCACATTATGGATCCAGGGCTCCGAGGGGGCGGGACATGTCATTCCCACCAATCACCGACTCCTCCACTCAGTGCAGATTGTTACATGTGTCACATGATCTAATTCCATCACTGTATCTGTAAATCCGCAGGTTCTATGTATCTGATGCCGACATTTATAGAAGCCCCACGCTCCCCACTGCTCTCTATTCACAGAGTCATAGACATAGCGGCCACAATCACCCCGAGCCCTAGAAATGGCTACACAGGATGTATGTATAACATGAACGGTCTTATGTCGTGCCCATCCTCCCCGGCAGAGAAAGATGGCAGAACGGTGGATCCAAAAAGACTCCGGATAGAGAGGAGCGTGGAGGGACGTCACTGCCAGGGGCATAACTACAATAGGTGCAGGGGTTGCGATCGCACCAGAGGCCCTGCAGCCTAGGGGGCCCCAAAAGTCCCTCTGGCCTATAGAAAAGTCTATTGCTATTAAAGATTTGCAATAATTGGGGGCCCCATTGGAGCCTTCGCATCGGGGCCCCTGGGCCTGAAGTTACGCCACTGGTTACAGACACGGCACCGGATGGGTCAGGCTGTGTTCACATGAGTCTTTCATGAGTTTTCTGCAAATTAAAGTTGCTTTTTACAGAACCAACAAATGCTGCGATGCAGCAGTTTTTCACCATTGGAAGCAACAAGAAAGTGCAAATCGCTGCGAATTTGTTGCTTTTGTGTTGAACGAAAACAACTTTATTAAACATGTACTGTAGACAAATGACACAAAAAAACAGACAAAAATGCAGCAAAATGCAACAAAAATGCAGCAAAACCTGCTGTTTGGAAGCAGCTACTGTCACTGCTGGCGGCTTCACACCACGGTTGTGTGCTGTCAGGTTGGATGCTGTTTTTTGCAGGATCCACCGCACAGAACCTGACAGGATGTGCACAAAGTGTGGCCAAATATGGTGTTTTGCAGGATTTGTTTTCTGCTGCTGTCCATGGTGCTGAAGTCTGCCTGTGTCTGCTCTGCCGCTGTCCATGGTGCTGAAGTCTGCCTGTGTCTGCTCTGCTGCTGTCCATTGTGCTGAAGTCTGCCTGTGTCTGCTCTGCTGCTGTCCATGATGCTGACGTCTGCCTATGTCTGCTCTGCTGCTGTCCATGGTGCTGACGTCTGCCTGTGTCTGCTCTGCCACTGTCCATGGTGCTGACGTCTGCCTGTGTCTGCTCTGCCGCTGTCCATTGTGCTGAAGTCTGCCTGTGTCTGCTCTGCCGCTGTCCATGGTGCTGACGTCTGCCTGTGTCTGCTCTGCCACTGTCCATGGTGCTGACGTCTGCCTGTGTCTGCTCTGCCGCTGTCCATGGTGCTGACGTCTGCCTGTGTCTGCTCTGCCGCTGTCCATGGTGCTGACGTCTGCCTGTGTCTGCTCTGCCGCTGTCCATGGTGCTGAAGTCTGCCTGTGTCTGCTCTGCTGCTGTCCATGGTGCTGACGTCTGCCTGTGTCTGCTCTGCTGCTGTCCATGATGCTGAAGTCTGCCTGTGTCTGCTCTGCTGCTGTCCATGGTGCTGACGTCTGCCTGTGTCTGCTCTGCTGCTGTCCAGGGTGCTGAAGTCTGCCTGTGTCTGCTCTGCCGCTGTCCATGGTGCTGAAGTCTGCCTGTGTCTGCTCTGCCGCTGTCCATGGTGCTGACGTCTGCCTGTGTCTGCTCTGCTGCTGTCCATGGTGCTGAAGTCTGCCTGTGTGTGCTCTTCTGCTGTCCATGGTGCTGAAGTCTGCCTGTGTCTGCTCTGCCGCTGTCCATGGTGCTGATGTCTGCATGTGTCTGCTCTGCTGCTGTCCATTGTGCTGAAGTCTGCCTGTGTCTGCTCTGCTGCTGTCCATTGTGCTGATGTCTGCCTGTGTCTGCTCTGCTGCTGTCCATTGTGCTGAAGTCTGCCTGTGTCTGCTCTGCCGCTGTCCATGGTGCTGACGTTTGCCTGTGTCTGCTCTGCTGCTGTCCATGGTGCTGACGTCTGCCTGTATCTGCTCTGCTGCTGTCCATGGTGCTGAAGTCTGCCTGTGTCTGCTGTGCTGCTGTCCATGGTGCTGAAGTCTGCCTGTGTCTGCTCTGCTGCTGTCCATGGTGCTGAAGTCTGCCTGTGTCTGCTCTGTCGCTGTCCATGGTGCTGATGTCTGCATGTGTCTGCTCTGCTGCTGTCCATTGTGCTGAAGTCTGCCTGTGTCTACTCTGCTGCTGTCCAGGGTGCTGAAGTCTTCCTGTGTCTGCTCTGCTGCTGTCCATTGTGCTGAAGTCTGCCTGTGTCTGCTCTGCCGCTGTCCATGGTGCTGACGTCTGCCTGTGTCTGCTCTGCTGCTGTCCATGGTGCTGACTTCTGCCTGTATCTGCTCTGCCGCTGTCCATGGTGCTGAAGTCTGCCTGTGTCTGCTCTGCTGCTGTCCATGGTGCTGAAGTCTGCCTGTGTCTGCTCTGCTGCTGTCCATGGTGCTGAAGTCTGCCTGTGTCTGCTCTGTCGCTGTCCATGGTGCTGATGTCTGCATGTGTCTGCTCTGCTGCTGTCCATTGTGCTGAAGTCTGCATGTGTCTGCTCTGCTGCTGTCCAGGGTGCTGAATTCTTCCTGTGTCTGCTCTGCTGCTGTCCATGGTGCTGAAGTCTGCCTGTGTCTGCTCTGCCGCTGTCCATGGTGCTGACGTCTGCCTGTGTCTGCTCTGCTGCTGTCCATGGTGCTGAAGTCTGCCTGTGTCTGCTCTGCTGCTGTCCATGGTGCTGAAGTCTGCCTGTGTCTGCTCTGCTGCTGTCCATGGTGCTGAAGTCTGCCTGTGTCTGCTCTGTCGCTGTCCATGGTGCTGATGTCTGCATGTGTCTGCTCTGCTGCTGTCCATTGTGCTGAAGTCTGCCTGTGTCTGCTCTGCTGCTGTCCAGGGTGCTGAAGTCTTCCTGTGTCTGCTCTGCTGCTGTCCATTGTGCTGAAGTCTGCCTGTGTCTGCTCTGCCGCTGTCCATGGTGCTGACGTCTGCCTGTGTCTGCTCTGCTGCTGTCCATGGTGCTGAAGTCTGCCTGTGTCTGCTCTGTCGCTGTCCATGGTGCTGATGTCTGCCTGTGTCTGCTCTGCTGCTGTCCATTGTGCTGAAGTCTGCCTGTGTCTGCTCTGCCGCTGTCCATGGTGCTGACGTCTGCCTGTGTCTGCTCTGCTGCTGTCCATGGTGCTGACGTCTGCCTGTGTCTGCTCTGCTGCTGTCCATGGTGCTGAAGTCTGCCTGTGTCTGCTCTGCTGCTGTCCATGGTGCTGAAGTCTGCCTGTGTCTGCTCTGTCGCTGTCCATGGTGCTGATGTCTGCATGTGTCTGCTCTGCTGCTGTCCATTGTGCTGAAGTCTGCCTGTGTCTGCTCTGCTGCTGTCCAGGGTGCTGAAGTCTTCCTGTGTCTGCTCTGCTGCTGTCCAGGGTGCTGAAGTCTGCCTGTGTCTGCTCTGCTGCTGTCCATTGTGCTGAAGTCTGCCTGTGTCTGCTCTGCCGCTGTCCATGGTGCTGACGTCTGCCTGTGTCTGCTCTGCTGCTGTCCATGATGCTGAAGTCTGCATGTGTCTGCTCTGCTGCTGTTCATGGTGCTGACGTCTGCCTGTATCTGCTCTGCCGCTGTCCATGGTGCTGAAGTCTGCCTGTGTCTGCTCTGCTGCTGTCCATGGTGCTGAAGTCTGCCTGTGTCTGCTCTGCTGCTGTCCATTGTGCTGAAGTCTGCCTGTGTCTGCTCTGCCGCTGTCCATGGTGCTGAAGTCTGCCTGTGTCTGCTCTGCTGCTGTCCATGGTGCTGATGTCTGCCTGTGTCTGCTCTGCTGCTGTCCATGGTGCTGATGTCTGCCTGTGTCTGCTCTGCTGCTGTCCATGGTGCTGAAGTCTGCCTGTGTCTGCTCTGCTGCTGTCCATGGTGCTGAAGTCTGCCTGTGTCTGCTCTGCTGCTGTCCATGGTATTGATCTGTGGACAGCAGGATTTCTGAGCATGCTCTGTTGAAAAAATTGGATCCGGGAAACGATCTGATTTTTTTCACGGATCTGGCGCTTATAGACTCCCATTATATGGGAACCGGATTCTGGTTCTGTCCAATTTTGTCCGATTTTAGCACTGGAGACAAAAATTGCTGCGGGCTCTGATTTTAGGGCCGGTGAAAAACTTGACAAAACCGGATCAGGCACAGAATACAGAAAACCTGATGGCCAAATAGGACCAATCCGGCACCATAGAGATACATGGGAGGCAAAACCGGATCAGGCTCTGTCCGGTTCAAACTGGACAGAGGGCCTGGATCACGGCTCGGCCTCCCCAGAAGTGGTCGGGGCCATGAACATCTATGAGCAGTTTAGATGATTGAGTGACTGCAGCAACGATCAAGACCGATAGGTGGAAACCAGTGGGATACAATGTTGGGAGTTGTAGATCTGTATTGATGGCTCTCTTAGACTCGGATCTCTAGTAATCCGCCGTTGGTGATCAGTTACACAACTTCTTTCTCCGTTTTGAAACAACTGATTCCTGCAGGATCGGTTGTGTAACATTGGAGTCTATGGAGAGCGGATCCGGTAACTGATCACTATGGAGAGCGGATCCGGTAACTGATCACTATGGAGAGCGGATCCGGTAACTGATCACTATGGAGAGCGGATCCGGTAACTGATCACTATGGAGAGCGGATCCGGTAACTGATCACTATGGAGAGCGGATCCGGTAACTGATCACTATTTATCCGCTGTTTTTCTGTTGTTTGTAAAGGATCTTATTTTTTCTTACTGGATCAGTTGGATGTGGACCTTTCACATCAGCCGCATCGTGGCAGATCCCCATAACGGCTGACCTGTGGTGTTTGGAATCCAGGGGGATGCGAGTAAAGCCGGCATCAGAATCCCCCCTAATTGATGAACTGGATGCCCCCACAGCGGTGTTATCACTGGAACGCCTCACGTCTACTGATCAGACATGATCCAGGTGCGGGAGCAGATACTTGATCCAGTTGATTACCTTTTTACACGGACATGGTGGATAATGACATGACCCCAGGGGACGGGTCATTTCAGACTTAGTTTTGGGCATGCTCAGATCACAAATCCGGATCCAGTGTCCAGATCCAGCGGGATCCGGATCCGGGTTCAATAGAGCCCCATTGTATTGTTGCAGGCATTGCCTGGATCCGGGTGTTCACAACTTTGTCACAGAGACCAAAATGGATCCAAAATAAGTGCAAAAAAAAGGGGGACGCCCGGATCAGGGGGAAACGGGAAGAACCGGCTGCACACACGAGCGCCTGCGCGGCCCCATAGAAAGTCAATGGGGCCGGATACAAATGTGGGTGCAGAGCGGGTGGATCCGATGTAACGGACGATGAATTCCTCCAGCACCGGATCTTCTGATCGTTTGTATCTTCAGCCTCCCGCCGTCTGTTCCGGTGAC
Source organism: Allobates femoralis (assembly GCA_033576535.1). NCBI lineage: Eukaryota > Metazoa > Chordata > Amphibia > Anura > Aromobatidae > Allobates > Allobates femoralis. Next base: position 749,034,823 of record JARQOC010000002.1, read on the forward strand.
TGTGACGTTCCTAAATCATCTCCATTTACATTAATTTAATGTGTTTTTAACTTTCAGGAGAAAAGAGAAGGTCCCCCATATGTCGCTCAGGTAAGAAGAAGCTTTAGAGGCGTCACTGGGAAATCGGGGACCCCAAAGTATCATCTCCAGCTATCAGGGGTCTATAATAGTAATAGTCTGTTCACAGGTCCGTGTGGCCCCCCCTGGTGACAGTGTAACCCCTGCACCCATTACAGTTACACCCCTGTCTCTGGGCTATTAATGCTGCAATCATGGAGGTTTGGGGGTGCGGGTGATCAGCCAACACAACACTCCGATCAGGCAGATCACCGTGATCAGGTAGAGCGGCCCATAATCACCCTATGACTAGAGATGGACCAACCTCAATGGGAAAGTTTTGGGTTCGTACCGGACACATGGTCCCCGGTGCTCAGACCCAAACACAGACTGAGTTCAGAGTGTTCGAATGCTAATAAAGTTTGTTGACGCATCAATCAACAAGCTTTCAACATGTAAAAGATGCCTGTACACTGCTGTGAACAAGACATTAAAAAAATATTATGCGGGTTACCCCCATTACTAATAACCGGTGCAGGTAAAGCTGACAGCTGCAGGCTGATATCATCATGCTGGGAAGGTCCATGGTTATTGGTCCCTTCCCAGCCTAAGTATACCAGCCCACCTCAGCTCTTCCCAATTGCCCTGGTGCGGTGGCAATCAGGATAATGGTTTATGGGGTTAATGTCAGCTGTAAATTGTCAGCTGGCATCAACCAAAGTTGTTAGTAATGGAGAGGCGTCTAGCAGACACCCCCCATTACTAACCGAGTAAGTGTATTGTGAAGCTGACAGCTGCAGGCTGATATCATCAGGCTGGGAAGGTCCATGGTTATTGGTCCCTTAGTACAGTGTTTCCCAACTCCAGTCCTCAAGGCACACCAACAGGTCATGTTTTCAGGATTTCCTTATCATTAGACAGATGATGGAATTATCCCCTGTGCAAGTGATTAAATTATCACCTGTGCAATCCTAAGGAAATCCTGAAAACATGACCTGTTGGTGTGCCTTGAGGACTGGAGTTGGGAAACACTGCCTTAGTAAGTATACCAGACTGCAGCCCAGAAATGCAGCATCACATTCACCTCAGCTCTTCCCAATTGCCCTGGTGCGGTGGCAATCAGGATGATGGTTTATGGGGTTAATGTCAGCTGTAAATTGTCAGCTGGCATCAACCAAAGTTGTTAGTAATGGAGAGGCGTCTAGCAGACCCCCCCCCCCATTACTAACCCAGTAAGTGTAGTGTTAAAACACACAGACAGGGAAAGAACTAATTTATTTGAATGAAGACTCCCCCACACTTTCCCTCATTCACCAAGTTATTAAAATGAATGTCCCCACAAAGATCCTACGTAGTCCAATATACATGACTTCTAGCAGTAAAGTACAGCTATTCACAGGCATCAGAGCTGTTGGGTCTCTGTAAGCGTCCATGATGAGAGTTATAGTCGTTCCCTGTGAGTAGCTGTACTTTACTACCTGCAGCCGTGGATTGTCGACTACGCCAGAGCTTCGTGGTCACATTTTTTTTAGTAAATTGGTGAATGAGGGAAAATGTGAGAGAGTCTTTATTCAAATAAACTATTTTTTCCTGTGTGGGTGTTTTTAACTTTACACTTGCTGGGTTAGTAATGTGGGTGTCTGGTAGATCGTTCTCCATTACTAACCCCTGGGATTGATACCAGCTGACAATTCACAGCTGACATTAACCCCACAGACCATTACTCTCAATACCAAAGTGCCAGGGCGATCAGAAAGAACCGAGGCAGAGCGCCAGAATATATTGTGATGTGTGATGCAAAGGTGACCTCGCCTGAACTTGGTTTGTAGAGTTCCCCCTTCAGGTCTGGAGTGGAAGGTGTTGTGTGTGGGCTTACCTGATGTAGAGATCCTTCCCTGCCCTGGGTGTATCTGTGGCAACCAAACCCTGGTGTGCCACAGAATCTTATCATGTATCTCTGTATACAGGGAGCTCCCCCTAGTGGTGACTGCAGACAGGATCTTATCATGTATCTCTGTATACAGGGAGCTCCCCCTAGTGGTGACTGCATACAGGATATTATCATGTATTTCTGTATACAGGGAGCTCCCCTAGTGGTGACTGCAGACAGGATCTTATCATGTATCTCTGTATACAGGGAGCTCCCCCTAGTGGTGACTGCAGACAGAATCTTATCATGTATCTCTGTATACAAGGAGCTCCCCCCAGTGGTGACTGCAGACAGGATCTTATCATGTATTTCTGTATACAGGGAGCTCCCCCTAGTGGTGACTGCAGACAGGATCTTATCATGTATCTCTGTATACAGGGAGCTCCCCCTAGTGGTGACTGCAGACAGAATCTTATCATGTATCTCTGTATACAGGGAGCTCCCCCTAGTGGAGACTGCAGACAGGATCGTATCATGTATCTCTGTAAACAGGGAGCTCCCCCTAGTGGTGACTGTAGACAGGATCTCATGTATCTCTGTATACAGGAAGCTCCCCCTAGTGGTGACTGCAGACAGAATCTTATCATGTATCTCTGTATACAGGAAGCTCCCCCTAGTGGTGACTGCAGACAGGATCTTATCATGTATCTCTGTAAACAGGGAGCTCCCCCTAGTGGTGACTGCAGACAGGATCTTATCATGTATCTCTGTATACAGGGAGCTCACCCTAGTGGTGACTACAGACAGGATCTTATCATGTATCTCTGTATACAGGGAGCTCCCCCTAGTGGTGACTGCAGACAGGATCTTATCATGTATCTCTGTATACAGGGAGCTCCAACCAGTGGTGACTGCAGACAGGATCTTATCATGTATTTCTGTATACAGGGAGCTCCCCCTAGTGGTGACTGCAGACAGGATCTTATCATGTATCTCTGTATACAGGGAGCTCCCCTAGTGGTGACTGCAGACAGAATACTATCATGTATCTCTGTATACGGGAGCTGCCCCTAGTGGTGACTGCAGACAGAATCTTGTATCTCTGTATACATGGGAGCTCCCCTAGTGGTGACTGCAGACAAGATCTTATCATGTATCTCTGTAAACAGGGAGCTCCCCCTAGTGGTGACTGCAGACAGAATCTTATCATGTATCTCTGTATACAGGGAGCTCCCCCTAGTGGTGACTGCATACAGGATTTATCATGTATTTCTGTATACAGGGAGCTCCCCCTAGTGGTGACTGCAGACAGGATCTTATCATGTATCTCTGTATACAGGGAGCTCCCCTAGTGGTGACTGCAGACAGAATCTTATCATGTATCTCTGTATACAAGGAGCTCCCCTAGTGGTGACTGCAGACAGGATCTTATCATGTATTTCTGTATACAGGGAGCTCCCCCTAGTGGTGACTGCAGACAGGATCTTATCTGAATCTCTGTATACAGGAGCTCCCCTAGTGGTGACTGCAGACAGAATCTTATCATGTATCTCTGTATACAGGGAGCTCCCCCTAGTGGAGACTGCAGACAGGATCGTATCATGTATCTCTGTAACAGGGAGCTCCCCTAGTGGTGACTGTAGACAGGATCTCATGTATCTCTGTATACAGGAAGCTCCCCTAGTGGTGACTGCAGACAGAATCTTATCATGTATCTCTGTATACAGGAAGCTCCCCCTAGTGGTGACTGCAGACAGGATCTTATCATGTATCTCTGTAAACAGGGAGCTCCCCTAGTGGTGACTGCAGACAGGATCTTATCATGTATCTCTGTATACAGGGAGCTCACCCTAGTGGTGACTACAGACAGGATCTTATCATGTATCTCTGTATACAGGAGCTCCCCCTAGTGGTGACTGCAGACAGGATCTTATCATGTATCTCTGTATACAGGGAGCTCCCCCCAGTGGTGACTGCAGACAGGATCTTATCATGTATTTCTGTATACAGGGAGCTCCCCTAGTGGTGACTGCAGACAGGATCTTATCATGTATCTCTGTATACAGGGAGCTCCCCCTAGTGGTGACTGCAGACAGAATACTATCATGTATCTCTGTATACTGGGAGCTGCCCCTAGTGGTGACTGCAGACAGAATCTTGTATCTCTGTATACTGGGAGCTCCCCCTAGTGGTGACTGCAGACAAGATCTTATCATGTATCTCTGTAAACAGGGAGCTCCCCCTAGTGGTGACTGCAGACAGAATCTTATCATGTATCTCTGTATACAGGGAGCTTCCCCTAGTGGTGACTGCAGACAAGATCTTATCATGTATCTCTGTATACAGGGAGCTCCCCTAGTGGTGAAGGCAGACAAGATCTTATCATGTATCTCTGTATACAGGGAGCTCCCCTAGTGGTGACTGCAGACAGGATCTTATCATTATCTCTGTATACAGGGAGCTTCCTAGTGGTGACTGCAGACAGAATCTTATCATGTATCTCTGTATACAGGGAGCTCCCCTAGTGGTGACTGCAGACAGGATCTTATCATGTATCTCTGTATACAGGGAGCACCCCCTAGTGGTGACTGCAGACAGGATCTTATCATGTATCTCTGTATACAGAGAGCTCCCCCAGTGGAGACTGCAGACAGGATCTTATCATGTATCTCTGTATACAGGGAGCTCCCCTAGTGGTGACTGCAGACAGGATCTTATCATGTATCTCTGTATACAGGGAGTTCCCCCAGTGGTGTCTGCAGACAGGATCTTATCATGTATCTCTGTATACAGGAGGCTACCCCTAGTGGTGACTGCAGACAGGATCTTACCATGTATCTCTGTATACAGGGAGCTCACCCTAGTGGTGACTGCAGACAGAATCTTATCATGTATCTCGGTATACAGGGAGCTCCCCTAGTGGTGACTGCAGACAGAATCTTAGCATGTATCTCTGTATACAGGGAGCTCCCCCTAGTGGTGACTGCAGACAGGATCTTATCATGTATCTCTGTATACAGGGAGCTCCCCTAGTGGTGACTGCAGACAGGATCTTATCATCTATCTCTGTATACAGGGAGCTCCCCTAGTGGTGACTGCACACAGGATCTTATCATGTATCTCTGTATACAGGGAGCTCCCCCTAGTGGTGGCTTCAGACAGGATATTATCATGCATCTCTGTATACTGGGAGCTCCCCTAGTGGTGTCTGCAGACAGAATCTTATTTTGTATATCTGTATACAGGGAGCTCCCCCTAGTGGTGACTGCAGACAGGATCTTATCATGTATCACTGTATACACGGAGCTCCCCCTAGTGGTGACTGCAGACAGGATCTTATCATGTATCTCTGTATACAGGGAGCTCCCCCTAGTGGTGACTGCAGACAGGATCTTATTATGTATCTCTGTATACAGGGAGCTCCCCCTAGTGGTGACTGCAGACAGGATTTATGTATCTCTGTATACAGGGAGCTCCCCCTAGTGGTGACTGCAGACAGGATCTTATCATGTATCTCTGTATACAGGGAGCTTCCCCTAGTGGTGACTGCAGACAGGATCTTATCATGTATCTCTATATACAGGGAGCTCCCCCCAGTGGTGACTGCAGACAGGATCTTATCATGTATTTCTGTATACAGGGAGCTCCCCCTAGTGGTGACTGCAGACAGGATCTTATCATGTATCTCTGTATACAGGGAGCTCCCCTAGTGGTGACTGCAGACAGAATCTTATCATGTATCTCTGTATACAGGAGCTCCCCCTAGTGGAGACTGCAGACAGGATCTATCATGTATCTCTGTAAACAGGGAGCTCCCCCTAGTGGTGACTGTAGACAGGATCTCATGTATCTCTGTATACAGGAAGCTCCCCTAGTGGTGACTGCAGACAGAATCTTATCATGTATCTCTGTATACAGGAAGCTCCCCTAGTGGTGACAGCAGACAGGATCTTATCATGTATCTCTGTATACAGGGAGCTCACCCTAGTGGTGACTACAGACAGGATCTTATCATGTATCTCTGTATACAGGGAGCTCCCCTAGTGGTGACTGCAGACAGGATCTTATCATGTATCTCTGTATACAGGGAGCTCCCCCAGTGGTGACTGCAGACAAGATCTTATCATGATTTCTGTATACAGGGAGCTCCCCCTAGTGGTGACTGCAGACAGGATCTTATCATGTATCTCTGTATACAGGGAGCTCCCCCTAGTATGACTGCAGACAGAATACTATCATGTATCTCTGTATACGGAGCTGCCCCTAGTGGTGACTGCAGACAGAATCTTATCATGTATCTCTGTATACTGGGAGCTCCCCCTAGTGGTGACTGCAGACAAGATCTTATCATGTATCTCTGTAAACAGGGAGCTCCCCCTAGTGGTGACTGCAGACAGAATCTTATCATGTATCTCTGTATACAGGGAGCTTCCCCTAGTGGTGACTGCAGACAGGATCTTATCATGTATCTCTGTATACAGGGAGCACCCCCTAGTGGTGACTGCAGACAGGATCTTATCATGTATCTCTGTATACAGAGAGCTCCCCCAGTGGAGACTGCAGACAGGATCTTATCATGTATCTCTGTATACAGGGAGCTCCCCTAGTGGTGACTGCAGACAGGATCTTATCATGTATCTCTGTATACAGGGAGTTCCCCAGTGGTGTCTGCAGACAGATCTTATCATGTATCTCTGTATACAGGAGCTCCCCTAGTGGTGACTGCAGACAGGATCTTACCATGTATCTCTGTATACAGGGAGCTCACCCTAGTGGTGACTGCAGACAGAATCTTATCATGTATCTCGTATACAGGAGCTCCCCCTAGTGGTGACTGCAGACAGAATCTTACATGTATCTCTGTATACAGGGAGCTCCCCCTAGTGGTGACTGCAGACAGGATTTATCATGTATCTCTGTATACAGGGAGCTCCCCTAGTGGTGACTGCAGACAGGATCTTATCATTATCTCTGTATACAGGGAGCTCCCCCTAGTGGTGACTGCAACAGGATCTTATCATGTATCTCTGTATACAGGGAGCTCCCCCAGTGGTGGCTGCAGACAGGATATTATCATGATCTCTGTATACGGGAGCTCCCCCTAGTGGTGCTGCAGACAGATCTTATGTGTATATCTGTATACAGGGAGCTCCCCCTAGTGGTGACTGCAGACAGGATCTTATCATGTATCACTGTATACACGGAGCTCCCCTAGTGGTGACTGCAGACAGGATCTATCATGTATCTCTGTATACAGGGAGCTCCCCTAGTGGTGACTGCAGACAGGATCTTATTATGTATCTCTGTATACAGGGAGCTCCCCCTAGTGGTGACTGCAGACAGGATCTTATAGTATCTCTGTATACAGGAGCTCCCCTAGTGGTGACTGCAGACAGATCTTATCATGTATCTCTGTATACAGGGAGCTTCCCCTAGTGGTGACTGCAGACAGGATCTTATCATGTATCTCTATATACAGGGAGCTCCCCCTAGTGGTGACTGCAGACAGGATCTTATCCTATATCTCTGTATACAGGGAGCTCCTCCTAGTGGTGACTGTAGACAGGATCTTATCATGTATCTCTGTATACAGGGAGCTCCCCTAGTGGTGACTGCAGACAGGATCTTATCATGTATCTCTGTATACAGGGAGCTCCCCCTAGTGGTGACTGCAGACAGGATCTTATCATGTATCTCTGTATACAGGGAGCTCCCCCTAGTGGTGACTGCAGACAGGATCTTATCGTGTATCTCTGTATACAGGGAGCTCCCCCTAGTGGTGGCTGCAGACAGAATCTTATCATGTATCTCTGTATACAGGGAGCTCCCCCTAGTGGTGACTGCAGACAGAATCTTATCATGTATCTCTGTACACAGGGAGCTCCCTCTAGTGGTGACTGCAGACAGGATCCTATGTATCTCTGTATACAGGGAGCTCCCCCTAGTGGTGACTGCAGACAGGATCTTATCATGTATCTCTATATACAGGGAGCTCCCCCTAGTGGTGACTACAGACAGGATCTTATGTATCTCTGTATACAGGGAGCTCCCCCTAGTGGTGGCTACAGACAGAATCTTATCATGTATCTCTGTATACAGGGAGCTCCCCCTAGTTTGTGACTGCAGACAGGATCTTATGTATCTCTGTATACAGGGAGCTCCCCCTAGTGGTGACTGCAGACAGGATCTTATGTATCTCTGTATACAGGGAGCTCCCCCTAGTGGTGACTGCAGACAGGATCTTATCATGTATCTCTGTATACAGGGAGCTCCCCCTAGTGGTGACTGCAGACAGGATCTTATCATGTATCTCTGTATACAGGGAGCTCCCCCTAGTGGTGACTGCAGACAGGATCTTATCATGTATCTCTGTATACAGGGAGCTCCCCCTAGTGGTGACTGCAGACAGGATCTTATGTATCTCTGTATACAGGGAGCTCCCCTTAGTGGTGGCTACAGATAGAATCTTATCTCTAATTCTTCACATTTTCTCTGATTTGAAGACATGACTCAAACAATTGAAGATTCAGCAGATGCCCGTGATCCTCTGGATACTTCTGAGCTGGAGGAGAGGATGCGAGTCCTGGAGAAACAGATCAGCCAGAGTCACCTGTACTGGGACGAGTATCGCAACGATCTGGAAACCATTAAATTTCACCTATCTGATGATGCCAATAAGACCTCGCTGTACCAATCCCTGAACAGACTGGCGGCCCGGATGAGGGGTGAGGGCGGCTCTCATCACTCCGGGGCGTGAAGATGTCGGAATTCGCTAATTTCTTACTCTTTTGTCTTCTCAGATCTGAGGAACGTGACTATCTCCATTGAGAATCAGCTGAAGGTGGTGATGGAGGACGAGGGAAGGTGATCGAGCTGATCACTTTCCATGAGTCAATCTTCGAAGAGATCAAGAAAGATCTGAGGAAACAGCAAGGTAAGAAGCAACATCAGGTCATAACAGCCAGAGGGTCAACAGGTCATAACAGCCAGTGGGTCATCAGGTCATAACAGCCAGAGGGTCATCAGGTCATAACAGGTAGAGAGGCAGCAGATCATAACAGCTAGAGAGGAAGAAGGTCATAACAGCTATTGAGGAAGCAGGTCATAACAGATATAGAGGAAGCAGGTCATAACATCTATTTAGGAAGCAGGTCATAACAGCTAGAGAGGCATCAGGCCATAACAGCCAGAGGGACATCAGGCCATAACAGCAAGTGGGACAACTGGACATAATAGTCAAAGAGAAAGCCAATTATAATGACCAGAGGTTGAGCAGGTATTAACAGCCAGAGGGACATTGGTCATAACAGCTAGATAGGCAGGAGGTCATTATAACCAGAGGGACATCAGGTCATAACTGTTACTGGGGAAGCAGGTCATAACAGCTAGAGCTGCATCAGGTCATAATAGCTAGAGAGGCAGCAGGTTATTACAACCAGACAGATATCATGCATGACCTGCCACACCAATGGCTGTTATGACGTGACAGCCAGAAGGGCATCAGGTCATACCAGCTATTAGGGAAGTAGGTCATAACAACTATGAGGGAACACAGCAGCTCTCCAGTGCCTCCTTATTGTCAGGACAATTAGGGAATTGACCGAAGATTAGGAAGGGGCACTAGCTGCCCTGTATGTGCCAATTTATAGAGGCGCCCCCAATGAGATCGATATTTATATATCCCCAGTCTCAGGCTGGGAGTACATATAATACATATCAGAACCTCCGCACCGTCACTGCCAGAGTTCCTCAATAACACAAGAACAAAATGCTGCCAAAAGCTCCTTGTTCAATATAAACCGGATCAGTTATCAGGGTTATGTAAGGGCCAATAAGCAACTCAGGTAACGTCTAATATTAAATGAGCGCATGGACGTGGGATTCGTGGATTGAAATAAAAGAACAACCCAAGATCACATTTTATATTTAATCACCATATGGGCGCACTAGAGTGATAACAATAGTTACAATCAATATCCAGATATTAGAGTCAGATATGCATACAGTATAAGCTAGCCAGATACACAGAGGTAAATGCGGTCAAATGTAATTGGTTACCAGTTTCTTGTTACTGTTTATCATGGACTCGGCACATGGGCGGCGCTGTTGAGCAGGGTTTTCCTGGATTCCTTCCAGCACTGTGCTCCACATGTGGCTTCCCCCCCAAAAAACACCACAAAAATGTGGCATTTGGTTTTGGTCCAAATGATGATCTCGTGTGGGCTGGATTTGGAAGGGGGTTTTAGAATTACAGATAGATATGGAATTGCAGATTTTCAGTATCTCTGCCTATGACCATCGCGTGTGAAAGATATTGCTGTCATATTTTTGGTTATGAATTTATCTTTTCATAGACAATTAACACGACATAGCTGGTATCATATAATTGGCTCATATCCATTTGCCGGAATTCCAGCCACTGCCCAGTGAAGCAAAACAGTGTTTGCCATGTCATATGGATCCTAAAAATATAATTTTCATAACTATTATTAACACAGTTTATGAAATCTGACTTCAAAGCCCTTTAACTAAGAGAAAGGACATTTGAATCTCCTTTTCCCCCTCAAGTCTTATCTGATTTTCAGATTATAAAAATGGTCGTCCTATGCATTCTTGAGATCGACACTGGCCTTATAAGGACTTTTATCTTTCCTTAATATGCCAGGCAAGGGGGTCAGTTGGAGGGGCTAGGTATATAGCTAACAGACTGATCTCCCATGACTGACAATTGTAGCAATTTTGGGGTGTATGACGGATCAATCTCTTTCATTTTCTTTATAACAACTATTGGGAAAGCAGGTCATAACAGCTAGAGAGGCAACTGGTCATAAAAGCTAGAGGGTCATCAGGAAGTGAGACAACTAGTCTTAACAGTCAAAAAGCAAGGCAATCATAATGGCCAAACCTTAATTTTTTTGCCGGACAAGGCAAAGAAATGCCCATATTTATGGATTGTCCTGGAGTTTATGGACAGTTTAAATGCAGGTTAGCAGGACTACACAAAGCGAGAGACAGCCGGCTGTACCAGCCAGACGGACAGCAGGGCTCAACAGCTAGAGAGACAGCAGGATGTAACAGACAGAAGATCCACAGAGAATAACTGCCAGAAGGACAGCAGGTTATAACAGCTAGAGAGACAGCAGGTTATAACATCCAGAGGGACAAGCAGGTTATAACAGTCAGAAGGATGGCAGGTTGTGACAGACAGGAGAGCAGTTCATAACAGCCAGAAGACAGCAGGTTATAACAGCTAGCGAGAAAGCAGGTTATAACATCCAGAGGGACAAGCAGGTTATAACAGCCAGAAGGATGGCAGGTTGTAACAGACAGAAGGAGAGCAGTTCATAACAACCAGAAGGACAGCAGGTTATAACAGCTATAGAGGGACAGCTGGTTATAACAGTAGAAGGGTGGAAGGCTGTAAACAGTTAAAACAGCCAGAAAGACAGCAGATTATAACAGCTAGAGAGACAGTAGGTTATGACAGCAATAGAGACAGCAGGATATAAGATCCAGAGGGACAGCGTCACGAGGTGGTTATACCGAAAGGAGGTAAAGTAACAGGATGGCAATGACGGCAAAACTAACATGGTACCTAGTTTGTCCAGACCTAGACTATCACGCCCCTCACCTCCACCCACGGACTGGGATAAGCGCAGGCAACTCCAACAGAAGATGGCAATCTCCAAGGTATAAAGCTACAGAAAGGCTTCAAGCACTCAGCGTCCACACAGCACACGGTCAATACAGAGAATGAACTCTATCAGGGGCATCAGGTGATGGTCATGGGACTATTTAAAGGATGGAGGTGAGGACATCTACAACATCACCTGATACACAGCAACACCAACTAATACTGCAGAGCCACAGCTACTGACGTTAACTCCTTAGGGTACAAAAGGAAATTAAACTAGTGCAGAGCAGTCTACACATGACAGACAGCAGCTGGTCATGAAGGGGAGAATAATCCTGCCGTAGTCAGGATAAGTGTGTCCTGTGGTGGTTTGGAGACATCACTTGTTACATTAGTTGAGCTTTGTCCTTACCCTGGGACCTTTGATCCTGGTTTTCAGGTCACAGCCGACATAATGATTTTTCCTCTTGTCTTTCCAGACTCTCTCCAGTTCCTCCACAATTGTCTCATCACCTCTATTGTGGGCAGCGTTACGTTCTTGGTCTATAAACTGTGTATGTGAAATCATTAAACTGAATCGTCAGCAGCGGTCATGGACGTCTCCTGCCCCGATCTCTGTGTTATCCACAATATTATCATTGTAGAGTTCTGGGTCCTCCTGCCCCTCGTGCTGCCTCCATCGTCTTCTCTTCATGTCGCTCCTCGGGGGCGTGTCCTGCTGAACACTGCCATCACCATGTGGAAGGCCCTGGAGGGCAGTAGAGACGACCATCTCTTGTATACTGTCAGTGACAATTTTTTCACATTAAAGTTTCTCTAGATTGTTTCTCTTGTTGTTGTTCTTACTTTGTGCGGATCTGAGATATTTCTTTGTTTGTCAGGAAGATTTAAGCCACCGACCTGTTATTAAGGGCAGTCACAGGCTGGGGAGGACTTACCTGTGTCTAAAAGAGTCTAAGAAATAGAATCAAACAGGATAAAGATCCGACATGTTTCAAGTCTAAATGCCTCTTAATCATTACAATGTGTCTTTGGGTTGTGATTAAGAGGCTTGAAACGCGTCACCCCCAACACACTGGTGGACACAGACAGAAAAGGACCCTTGTGCAAGAACAATATATTGGCTATATGTAAGAGCTCTTAAAAATGCAAAATTGCATTGGTTTTGGAGGTAGAAATGGGCCCCCTTTACCCCTGGGCCCTGGGCAGACGCTCAGGTTGCACCATTGGTTTGTCCGTCCCGGTCCCTACTTGTGGAAGTGCTGCATCCTCTTTATTTTAGATTGCCTGGTTGTCACTATCTATGTATTATCTTCTCACATCAGACTGCATTCTTGCCCCAAGTTTCCTAATAGGTCATTAGGTAAAAGCCCCATTTAAAAGGGAACCGGTCATGTCCATTTTTGTTATTAAACCCCGAAATGATATTTAGATCATGTACTGTGCACTAGTAACTTCTTTTTAGCACTTTAGATAAATGTTGTCATCAAACAGTCATACAGTCATCTAGGCGCTTACCAGACTTATCAATCACCTGCCGACATTCATCTAATGCTGTAGGACCTGTGTGATGTCACGACTACGTTAGTGTAATAGGCGGAGCTAAGCAGGCATTGGTGAAGGATAATGTAGACACAGCCTGTGGTGACGTCACGACCATGTGACTATAATAGGCGGAGCTAGGTCTACATTATTCTTTATGCAAGTCCTGCTTAGCTCCACCCATAAAAGTCACATGGTCGTGACATCACACAGGTCCTACAGCATTAGATGAATTTCGGCATTTCTGCAGTTGATTGACGTGTGCTATGAAATATAAGGATCTGTTATAGCTTTGCCTCAACTCGTTTCGTTCAGGAGGAGAAACATTCCATTATACATTACCCCAAATGTAACTCTACTATATGGGGGTACAGAGCTGCCGGCCACGATGGGAGACGCTCATCTGATCCAACCAATCACATCCCTCCTTACAGAGGACCAATCAGATGACTTTGCGTCATCGGGGTTCCGTCCGTTGCCATAGTAACCGAGCGTCAGAGAAACACTGGAGCTGCTCCTGTGTGATTATAAAACCTAACAGTCAGCTAGAAAAGAGAATAAAAAGCTTCAGCGTGATTGGTTCTACCAGTTCATATTAATAATTATATACCCAGATAAGTAAATAAACAGATATAAGGAATTGGAAACCTAATATTAATTCCTGACAGTTTGAAGGGTTAATCCCGTCTAGATCCGGTCCCCATATGTGGCAGGTGTAATAATAATAATATTAAAAATGTAGTATAGTTCTCCTGATTAGCTGTCACCTACCTCATGGGCAGGACATTAGGTATCCATGGTTACGACCCTAGCCTCTAACTGTCACTATATGAGTAGTTTGTAACCATGGATACCTATGGTCCTGCCCATGAGGTAGGTGACAGCTAATCAGGAGAAGTATACTATGATTATTACGTTGTCAGCAACGTTTCCCTGTGCGTCCTGGATAGGCGCATTGCCTGGGGCTTCCTGTGTGGCTGTAACCATGGTAAACAGCGGGTTATTATGCAGCAGCGGTCAGCGTTACAACAGGCTCTGCTGTAACGGCATCCGTCTAACGTGGGTGACCTGCTCAGTGTGGCCCTAGCCTAACGCTATAGACAGGGGTCAGCCGAGAACACAACAAGGGCCACATATGATATAATGTATAGAACACTGACATCCCCCATCCAACCACAGCAGGAGGCTCAGACTTGGCTGCTGGGGATGTCACTGACAGCCGGTGACAGCCGCCTCATATCCCTGCACAGTAATGTGCTGATCCCACAGGGCGTGACAGAGTTAAATATGTTACTGTAACTTCTGCCAAAACTTCCTCCGCTTCCTCCTGTAAAACCGGAAGAAAGAAACTTCTGTAAAAGAAAACGACAAAAGAGACGAGAAAGGCCCCGAACCGGACTGTAATGTATAATATATAGTGTATATACCTCTCCATATCTGACCGTAATGTATAATATATAGTGTATATACACCTCTCCATATCTGACCGTAATGTATAATATATAGTGTATATACCTCTCTATATCTGACCGTAATGTATAATATATAGTGTATACACCTCTCCATATCTGACCGTAATGTATAATATATAGTGTATATACCTCTCCATATCTGACCGTAATGTATAATATATAGTGTATATACCTCTCCATATCTGACCGTAATGTAGAATATATAGTGTATATACCTCTCCATATCTGACCGTAATGTATAATATATAGTGTAATACACTCTCCTATCTGACGTAATGTATAATATATGTGTATAACCTCTCCTATCTGACCGTAATGTAAATATATAGTGTATATACCTCTCCATATCTGACCGTAATGTATAATATATAGTGTATATACCTCTCATATCTGACCGTAATGTATATATATAGTGATATACCTCTCCTATCTGACCGTAATGTATAATATATAGTGATATACCTCTCCATATCTGACCGTAATGTATAATATATAGTGTATAACTCTCCATATCTGACCGTAATGTATAATATATAGTGTATATACCTCTCCATATCTGACCGTAATGTATAATATATAGTGTATAACCTCTCCATATCTGACCGTAATGTATATATATAGTGTATATACCTCTCTATTGACCGTAATGTATAATATATAGTGTATATACCTCCTATCTGACCGTAATGTATAATATATAGTGTATAACCCTCATATCTGACCGTAATGTATAATATATTGTATATACCTCTCATACTGACCGTAATGTATAAATTAGTGTATAACCTCCATATCTGACCGTAATGTATAATATATAGTGTATATACCTCTCCATATCTGACCGTATGTATAATATATAGTGTATATACCCTCCATATTGACCGTAATGTATAATATATAGTGTATAAACCTCCATATCTGACCGTAATGTATAATATATAGTGTATAACCTCCCATATCTGACGTAATGTATAATATATATGTATATACCTCTCCATATCTGACCGTAATGTAAATATATAGTGATATACCTCTCCATATCTGACCGTAATGTAAATATATAGTGTATAACCTCTCCATATCTGACCGTAATGTAAATATATAGTGTATATACCTCTCCATATCTGACCGTAATGTAAATATATAGTGTATATTACCTCTCCATATCTGACCGTAATGTATAATATATAGTGTATACACCTCATATCTGACCGTAATGTATAATATATAGTGTATATACCTCTCCATATCTGACCGTAATGTATAATATATAGTGTATATACACTCCTATCTGACCGTAATGTATAATATATAGTGTATAACCTCTCCATATCTGACCGTAATGTATAATATATAGTGTATACACCTCTCCTATCTGACCGTAATGTAAATATATAGTGTAAACCTCTCATATCTGACCGTAATGTATATTTAGTGTATATACCTCCATATCTGACCGTAGTATAATATATAGGTTATACCTCCTATCTGACGTAATGTATAATATATAGTGTATACCCTACTGACGTAATGTAAATATAAGTGTAACTTATATGACGTAATGTATAATATTAGGTAACCTTATATTGACCTAATGAAATATACTCTATCTGACCGATGTAATATGGTCTATGACCGTATGTATAAAAGTTACCTCCTATCTGACGTATGTATAATATAAGTGTATCTCTATCGACGTAAGTATAAAATGTTACCTCATATTGACCGTATGTAATTAGTGTATATACCCCAACATGATAATTGTATACTTCCTTGACGAAGTATATATTAGTTATATACTCTCTCGACCGTAAGTAAATTGTTTACTTCTTTACCGTAATGATAATATTAGTGTATAACCTCCATATCTGACCGTAGATATTATATTTACTTCCTATCTGACTAGTTAATATATATCCTCTCTACCATAAATAAGGTATACCTCTATCTGACATGTATATATATGTGTATTACCCTCCTATCTGACATTAATATAGTGTAAACTCCATATCTGACCGTAATAATTAGTGTATACCTCCTATGCCGTGTTAATTATGTTATACTTCTTACGTAATGTATAATTATAACTTCTACGACGTATATATCTGACCGTAATGTATAATATATAGTGTATATACCTCTCCATATCTGACCGTAATGTATAATATATAGTGTATATACCTCTCCATATCTGACCGTAATGTATAATATATAGTGTATACACCTCTCCATATCTGACCGTAATGTATAATATATAGTGTATATACCTCTCCATATCTGACGTAATGTATAATATATAGTGTATATCACCTCTCCAATCTGACCGTAATGTATAATATATAGTGTATATACCTCTCCTATCTGACCGTAATGTATAATATATAGTGTATATACCTCTCCATATCTAATCCGTAATGTAATAATATAGTATATACACCTCCTCACAATAATATAGTATATACCTCTCCATATCTGACCGTAATGTATAATATATAGTGTTATACACCTCTCCATATCTGACCGTAATGTATAATATATAGTGTATAACCTCTCCTATCTGACCGTATGTAATATTAGTGTATACCTCTCCATTCTACCGTAATGTTATATATAGTGTAACCTCTCCTATCCACTAATCTCCAGTAATATACCTTCCATCTCAATAATCATCAGTATATATACCCCTCCCACACATAATATACAGTATTTATAACCCCTCCCACACATAATCTCCAGTATATAACCCTCCCACACATAATCTCCAGTATATAACCCCTCCCCACACATAATCTCCAGTATATAACCCTCCCACACATAATCTCCAGTATATAACCCTCCCACACATAATCTCCAGTATATAACCCTCCCACACATAATCTCCAGATATAACCCCTCCCACACATAATCTCCAGTATATAACCCCTCCCCACACATAATCTCCAGTATATAACCCTCCTCACACATAATCTCCAGTATATAACCCCTCCCACACATAATCTCCAGTATATAACCCTCCCCACACATAATCTCCAGTATATAACCCTCCCCACACATAATCTCCAGTATAACCCCTCCCACACATAATCTCCAGTATATAACCCCTCCCACACATAATCTCCAGTATATAACCCTTCCCACACATAATCTCCAGTATATAACCCTCCCCACACATAATCTCCAGTATATAACCCCTCCCCACATAACTCAGTATATACCTCCATATCTCAGTATATAACCCCTCCCCACACATAATCTCCAGTATATAACCCTCCCCACACATAATCTCCAGTATATAACCCCTCCCACACATAATCTCCAGTATATAACCCTTCCCACACATAATCTCCAGTATATAACCCTCCACACATAATCTCCAGTATATAACCTCTCCCCACACATAATCTCCAGTATATAACCCCTCCTCACACATAATCTCCAGTATATAACCTCTCCCCACACATAATCTCCAGTATATAACCCCTCCCCACACATAATCTCCAGTATATAACCCCTCCCCACACATAATCTCCAGTATTAAACCCCTCCCCACACATAATCTCCAGTATATAACCCCTCCCCACACATAATCCCCAGTATATAACCCCTCCTCACACATAATCTCCAGTATATAACCCCTCCCACATAATCACCATTAACCCTCCCAATATAATCCCAGTTATAACCCCTCCACACATAATCTCCAGTATATAACCCTCCCCACACATAATCTCCAGTATATAACCCCTCCCCACACATAATCTCCAGATATAACCCTCCCCACATAATCTCAGCATATAACCCCTCCCTCACATAATCTACAGTATATAACCCCTCCTTACACATAATCTCCAGTATATAACCCCTCCCCACACATAGTCCTCCAGTATGTAACCCTCCCCTCACATAATCTCCAGTATATAACCCCTCCCCACACATAATCTCCAGTATATAACCCTCTCCCCACACATAATCTCCAGTATATAACCCTCCCCACGCATAGTCTCCAGTATGTAACCCCCCCTCACATAATCTCCAGTATATAACCCCTCCCCACACATAATCTCCAGTATATAACCCCTCCCCACACATAATCCCCAGTATATAACCCCTCCTCACACATAATCCCCAGTATATAACCCCTCCTCACACATAATCTCCAGTATATAACCCCTCCCCACACATAATCTCCAGTATATAACCCCTCCCCACACATAATCCCCAGTATATAACCCCTCCCCCACATAATCCCCAGTATATAACCCCTCCCCACACATAATCTACAGTATAGAACACCTCCCCACACATAATCTCCAGTCCAGACCTCATTGTTTTATTACAGTATTTTCTCCAGTGAGTTGATTTGTCATGTTGTGAGTTTGCAGTATTTTCTTTCTTTTGTCTCCACAGATCTTTCTCTAGAATGTATTACACATTGAACCTTCTGTTTGTCGCCTCGGTGTCTTTGTGTCTGGACTTTGCAGGGATCGCTCCAGGTGAGTCTGTGCTCAGTGTTTTTCTATGTTCTTTGCTCCGTTTATATAGTATTATGTCAGTTATAGAGATTTGCTGTGGGGTCCTTGGTATCTTGGTGGTGGAGGCCGGTGGACACACAAGGACATTGGTCCAGTCTGGGCTGCATAATCTGGGCAGCGTTGACATCAGATGGTTGGCTTTGTCATGGTGTTGACCCCCATTGTGTTGATGGTTGGCTTTGTCATGGTGTTGACCCCCATTGTGTTGATGGTTGGCTTTGTCATGGTGTTGACCCCCATTGTGTTGACGGTTGGCTTTGTCATGGTGTTGACCCCCATTGTGTTGACGGTTGGCTTTGTCATGGTGTTGACCCCCATTGTGTTGACGGTTGGCTTTGTCATCGTGTTGACCCCCATTGTGTTGATGGTTGGCTTTGTCATGGTGTTGACCCCCATTGTGTTGATGGTTGGCTTTGTCATGGTGTTGACCCCCATTGTGTTGATGGTTGGCTTTGTCATGGTGTTGACCCCCATTGTGTTGATGGTTGGCTTTGTCATGGTGTTGACCCCCATTGTGTTGACGGTTGGCTTTGTCATGGTGTTGACCCCCATTGTGTTGATGGTTGGCTTTGTCATGGTGTTGACCCCCATTGTGTTGACGGTTGGCTTTGTCATGCTGTTGACCCCCATTGTGTTGACGGTTGGCTTTGTCATGGTGTTGACCCCCATTGTGTTGACGGTTGGCTTTATCATGGTGTTGACCCCATTGTGTTGACGGTTGGCTTTGTCATGATGTTGACCCCCATTGTGTTGACGGTTGGCTTTGTCATTGTGTTGACCCTGGTGCCATCTTCATCTACAGTGGTCCAGTTATCTCTCATGACTTCTTTTGCTCCTTATCCTTTTCAACCTTTTCCATCCTGTCCATAACTGGTAAATTTCCATGCTCAGAGGGGCCCCAAACCAATGTTTTCCTTGGAGCCCTCCAGTCAGAGATCGTCCCTTGATTGTAGGGTCTTATTATGGCTCTGTCACACACTGAATGTTGTAGCCCCAGATCTTGATATTCAGCCGTGTCCTGATCTCCTCCTGCAGAGAGTTATGAAGAAGAAGACGCAGTCCAGATTTCTGGTTTAATAAGTTGGAAGAAAAACAAGAAAAATGCAGGAAGACAAACAACAGCGGAAAAGTTCAGCTTCCTGACACCGGTAATGTGTGACCTGCAGTAGGGATGACCCGTGTGAGATTAGGCCAAGGCAATGAAAGGCTACTGTCCATACTATGGCCTCCTACCTCCATTCTATGACCTACCGTGTCCATACTTTGACCTCTAGTCTCCATTTCACATCCCCACTCTCCATACTATGGCCTTCACCCTCAATGCTATGACCTTTAGTTTCCTTACTTTGACCTCTAGTCTCCATTTAATGCTCATATTCTCCATAGTATGGCTTCCACCCTCCATTCTATAATCTTCAGTCTCCAAACTTGACCTTTAGTATTCATGCCATGCCTATACTCTCTACAGTATAGCCTTCACCCTCCATAGTATAATTTGTAGTCTCCTTACTTTGACCTCTAGTCTCCATTTAATGTCCATACTATGTACAGTATGGCTTCCACCCTACATGCTATGATCTTTACTCTCTTTACTTTGACCTTTAGTATACATGTCATGCCTATACTCTCTACAGTATAGCCTTCACCCTCCATAGTATGATTTGTAGTCTCCTTACTTTGACCTCTAGTCTCCATTTAATGCCCATACTATGTCCACCCTACATGCTATGATCTTCAGTCTCCATACTTTGAACTCTAGTCTCCATTTTAAGCCTCTACTCTCCTCCATATTATGACCTCTGCCATCCATACTATGACATTTAGTCTCCATACATTGACTTCTAGTTTCCACTTCATGACCCTACTCTCCATAGTATGGCCTTCACCCTCCATGTTATGACCTTTAGTCTCCATACTTTGACCTCTAGTCCCATTTTTCTGCCCACACTCTCCATACTATGGCCACCACCTTCCATTTTATGACCTTTAGTCTATCCTACTTTGACCTTTATCTCCTTCATGACCTCCATTTTTAAAACTATGTCCTCCACCCTCCATTTCATGACCTTCAGTCTCCATACTTTGACCTCTAGTCCCATTTTCTGCCACATTCTCCATACTATGGCCACCACCTTCCATTTTATGACCTTCAGTCTCCTTACTTTGACCTCTAGTCCCATTTTCTGCCCACATTCTCCATACTATGGCCACCACCTTCCATTTTATGACCTTCAGTCTCCATACTTTGACCTCTTCTTTCTATTTCATGCCCTTTATTTTGCATACTATGGCCTCCACCCTCTATTCTTTGACCTCCATTCTCTATAGCCTCTCTGCATAGTAAATATACCTTCACACATGTCATCTCCTTCTGGTTCCTTGCAGGTGAAGTGTAAAAATCAGTTATTGGACTTTAGCCCGAACTCATTTGATGACCAGTACTTTGGATGCTCTGATCAATATGAGACACATCTCATGCCAAAAATTTTAACTTGGGAGAAATCCTTCAACTTGGCCTTTGGTTTGGCGTGGGAGCGGGCGCGGCGCAGTGGGAAACGGTGAAGAGGACAGTGCGTCTGCCTAGTGACTTTACAGATGAGTTTGGGATAGCCATCATCGTCTACACCACAGATTGGCCGAAAGGGAGCCCGATCTATAAAGAACTCAACGAGAATGTGACTGGGGCTGGAAGGTCCAGACAACACTACATGGAGAACTTCCACTATAAGGCTCTCACTTCTACTTGACCCGAGCTTTGCAGGTGCTGAGGAAGAACTCAAAAAGACAAACCAAGACTTACAAAGTCTACCGGGGCACAGACGTCTCTCTGCAGGTGTCAGAGGAGGTGGACCTGAGGTTCGGGAGATTCACTTCTTCCTCTCGGAATGTAGAAGTGGCCAAAGAATATTCTGGGGACTGTTCTTTGAGATGACGACCTGCTTCGGAGTGGACATCCACCGAATCTCCTTCTTCCCCAAAGAGCAGGAAGTTCTGATCCCGGTGGCTGAGAAGTTCCGATTTGTGGAGAAAAGCGGGAATGTCTATATTCTGGACTCTACGTGCGAGATGTGCAGTCACTTCAACTGCACGTACTTAGGAGGTAAGTGTCCAAGTGTATGGAGGATTAATGCCCACTTATAGAGACGTACCCATGAAGTGAACATGTCCCCTGTGCGATATCTTTTGACCAATCACATGGCCTCTAAATCTCACGGAAAGAGTAACTGACCTCGTATCTGTGGCTCCGGAGACCTCACCACTGTCCGTTACATGGTTCCAGGTGACTTTTCTACCAAACATCACCATGTGTCTGCAGACTGAGGAGTTGGTAAAGCCAAACTCTGACTGACTAACATTGGAGTCCGAACATTTCTACTGACTAGGACACTTTCTACAAAGCTCAACTCCCACCCTAACTTAACTCTGGTAAAGTCGATTTTGTGACCTGACCGCTAACACCGATCCTACCTCTCCCCATCAGTTCCCCCGATCCCAATCTCGTCAATAAAAACTCAGACAATGATCCATTCTCTTTGGATAAAAATGGTCACAGCAGTTGTTTATTGACAACATCAGAAAGACATATCAATTAAACAATTGGTGAGGTCCTCGAAACTACAAAATCTGGTGATTTCCCATGATATTGCCCTTTCTTTCCCCAGATTTACTCCTAGCCGTGATCACCTGCTCCGGAGCACCGTGATATCAAGGGGAGAGGTTGTCACCCAATACCGTTAAGATGACCCAATGTTCCATTGTCGGGTATCACCCAAAATTTTACCAAGATGAACCCAACGCTCCATCACTGGGTATTACCCAAAATTTCACCACGATGACCCAACGTTCCATTGTCGGGTATCACCCAAAATTTTACCAAGATGAACCCAACGTTCCATCACCAGGTATCACCCAAAGTTTCACCAAGATGAACCCAACGTTCCATCACCGGGTATCACCCAAACTTTCACCAAGATGAACCCAATGTTCCATCACCAGGTATCACCCAAAGTTTCACCAAGATGAACCTAACGTTCCATCATCGGGTATCACCCAAAGTTTCACCAAGATGAACCTAACGTTCCATCACCGGGTATCACCCAAAGTTTCACCAAGATGAACCCAACGTTCCATCACCGGGTATCACCCAAAGTTTCACCAAGATGACCCAACGTTCCATCACCGGGTATCACCCAAAGTTTCACCAAGATGACCCAACGTTCCATCACCGGGTATCACCCAAAGTTTCACCAAGATGAACCCAACGTTCCATCACCGGGTATCACCCAAAGTTTCACCAAGATGAACCCAACGTTCCATCACCAGGTATCACCCAAAGTTTCACCAAGATGACCCAACGTTCCATCACCAGGTATCACCCAAAGTTTCACCAAGATGACCCAATGTTCCATCACGGGTATCACCCAAAGTTTCACCAAGATAACGCGACGTTCCATCACTGGGTATCACACAAAATTTCACCAAGATGAACCCAACGTTCCATCACTGGGTATTACCCAAAATTTCACCACGATGACCCAACGTTCCATTGTCAGGTATCACAAAAAATTGTACCAAGATGAACCCAACGTTCCATCACCGGGTATCACCCAAAATTTCACCAAGATGAACCCGACGTTCCATCACCGGGTATCACCCAAAGTTTCACCAAGATGAACCCAACGTTCCATCACCGGGTATCACCCAAAATTTCACCACGATGAACCCAACGTTCCATCACCGGGTATCACCAAAAATTTCACCAAGATGAACCCGACGTTCCATCACCAGGTATCACACAAAATTTCACCACGATGACCCAACGTTCCATTGTCGGGTATCACCCAAAATTTTACCAAGATGAACCCAACGTTCCATCACCGGGTATCACCCAAAATTTCACCAAGATGAAGCCAACGTTCCATCACCAGGTATCACCCAAAGTTTCACCAAGATGAACCCAACGCTCCATCACTGGGTATTACCCAAAATTTCACCACGATGACCCAACGTTCCATTGTCGGGTATCACCCAAAATTTTACCAAGATGAACCCAACGTTCCATCACCAGGTATCACCCAAAGTTTCACCAAGATGAACCCAACGTTCCATCACCGGGTATCACCCAAACTTTCACCAAGATGAACCCAATGTTCCATCACCAGGTATCACCCAAAGTTTCACCAAGATGAACCTAACGTTCCATCATCGGGTATCACCCAAAGTTTCACCAAGATGAACCCAACGTTCCATCACCGGGTATCACCCAAAGTTTCACCAAGATGAACCCAACGTTCCATCACCGGGTATCACCCAAAGTTTCACCAAGATGAACCAACGTTCCATCACCGGGTATCACCCAAAGTTTCACCAAGATGACCCAACGTTCCATCACCGGGTATCACCCAAAGTTTCACCAAGATGACCCAACGTTCCATCACCGGGTATCACCCAAAGTTTCACCAAGATGAACCCAACGTTCCATCACCGGGTATCACCCAAAGTTTCACCAAGATGAACCCAACGTTCCATCACCAGGTATCACCCAAAGTTTCACCAAGATGACCCAATGTTCCATCACCGGGTATCACCCAAAGTTTCACCAAGATAACGCGACGTTCCATCACCGGGTATCACACAAAATTTCACCAAGATGAACCCAACGTTCCATCACTGGGTATTACCCAAAATTTCACCACGATGACCCAACGTTCCATTGTCAGGTATCACCCAAAATTGTACCAAGATGAACCCAACGTTCCATCACCGGGTATCACCCAAAATTTCACCAAGATGAACCCGACGTTCCATCACCGGGTATCACCCAAAGTTTCACCAAGATGAACCCAACGTTCCATCACGGGTATCACCCAAAATTTCACCACGATGAACCCAACGTTCCATCACCGGGTATCACACAAAATTTCACCACGATGACCCAACGTTCCATTGTCGGGTATCACCCAAAATTTTACCAAGATGAACCCAACGTTCCATCACCGGGTATCACCCAAAATTTCACCAAGATGAACCCAACGTTCCATCACCAGGTATCACCCAAAGTTTCACCAAGATGAACCCAACGTTCCATCACCGGGTATCACCCAAAATTTCACCAAGATGAACCCAACGCTCCATCACTGGGTATTACCCAAAATTTCACCACGATGACCCAACGTTCCATTGTCGGGTATCACCCAAAATTTTACCAAGATGAACCCAACGTTCCATCACCGGGTATTACCCAAAATTTCACCACGATGACCCAACGTTCCATCATCGGGTATCACCCAAAATCTCACCACACCACCAACAAACTACCATCCAATAAAGGGATCCACATCATTTAATGAATCCCCAATCCCAAATTTTCAACCAAGTTCGAGGACGCACCAATGCCGCCAATGATCGCCACCTTAACCCGAAATTTCTTCTTAGGAAGGGCGGATGGGACTTTACTGTCCTGTGATATAAGGTCAAAGAGGGAAACCCAATCTAGGTCAGTCTTATTGAAGACTTTCCCTTAAGTCTCCACCTATAACCCTATGTCACTTCCTCCTACCTTAAACCCACTACCCTTAAATCACCTTTCGTTCCCCCCTCCATTCCTCTCCTATGGTCACCTCTTCCCTTCCGGTGTCATGTCAGCCTCCCCCTAAGTTGAGGGTCCGGCTGATACTTCACAGCGGGTAATGCCATCGTCATCAGACACTTGGTGGACTTCACACCGTCACCTGACAGCGCGGCTCAGTCTGGTCCTGGCCACAAGAAATAGCAAAAAATCACAATGTTATAACATTTGGTCATGATTATAGTTTACTGTCCCAACAAAGACGTTAAGACCTCTGCTCGTGACAATGACCGGAGGAGCGTAATATGGGCGACCACAGACTGTTATGGGGAAGGTGTGAATACGTCCCGATCACCGGGAATTGTCAATTTTGTCTTTCAGATGAGAAGAGAGATTTCCCTGTGTGCAGCTCTGGTAAGAAACTAATCATTATAAGCCACTATATATATATATATATAATCTATAGGTGTATTACATAGGCAATACGTCACTAGACCTTACCAATGCTCATACATTGTCTCCCTCTCCCACACCACCTCCTCACCTCATCTGTTGGGGTCCCCCTAAGGCTCAGTTCTAGGACCCCGACTCTTCTCCATCTTCACCTTTGGTCTTGGTCAGCTCATAGAGTCCCACGGTTTGCAGTATCATCTATACGCTAATGACACACAGATCTCCCTCTCTGGACCTGACATCTCCCCCTCACTGACCACAATCCCACAATGTCTGTCTCTATTTCATCTTTCTTTTCTGCTCGATTTCTAAAACTGAACATGGACAAAACAGAATTCATCATCTTTCCCCACCTCACTCTACCCCTCCACCAGACCTATCCATCAAAGTCAATGTCTGCTCACTCCCCCCAGTCCTGCACGCTTGGTGCCTCGGGGTGATCCTCAACTCTGCCCTCTCCTTCACGACACATATCCAAGCCCTCTCCACCTGCCGACTCCAACTCAAAAATATTTTCTGCATCCGTACATTAATTGACTAAGAAACTCGTACAAGCCCTCATCATCTCCTGCCTTGACTATTGCAACCTCCCGCTCTCCAGCCTAACTCTAGCACTCTTGCACCACTCCAATCTATCCTAAACTCTGCACCAGACTAATATACCTGTCTCCCATTATTCCTCGGCCTCTCCTCTCTGCCAAACTCTTCACTGGCTTTCTATTGTTCAGAGGCTCCAGTTCAAAACACCTAACTATGACCTACAAAGTCATCCACAACCTGTCCCCTCCATACATCTGTGACATGGTCTCCCGGTACTCACCTACACGCAATCTCCGATCCTCACAAGAGCTCCTCCTCTCCTCCCCTCTTATCTCTTCTTCCCACAACTGCATACATGATTTCTCCCGTGCTTCCCCCATACTCAGTCAGTGTGAGTGTGGCAGGCACTATAAAGAGCCTACCAGCTGATTGAGTGTGATCCTCATCATCAGCCAGAGATCCAGTCTGTGTGAGAGACTGAGGGACGCTGAGAGCAGAGCAGTGCAGAGCTCTGTGATGACTGAGAACTTTCTTCCATGGTACAAAAAGGAAAATCGTGCCTTAAGGAGCAAAATCATCCTCATGCATGACAATGCACCATCTCATGCTGCAAAGAATACTGCTGTGCCATTGGCTGCTATGGGCATAGAAGGAGATAAACTCATGGTGTGGCCACCACCTTCCCCTGACCTCAACCCTATAGAGAACCTTAGGAGTATAATCAAGCAAAAGATCTATGAGGGTGGGAGACAGTTCACATCAAAACAGCAGCTCTGGGAGGCGATTCTGACATCATGCAAAGAAATACAAGCAGAAACTCTCCAGAAACTCACAAGATCAATGGATGCAAGAATTGTGAAGGTGACATCAAAGAAGGGTTCCTGTGTTACCATGTAACTTGGCCTGTTAAATAGTTTTTTATTTCAGTGAATGTGACCTCCTAATGCTGCAAATTCAACAAATCAGCATTTTCACTTCTTTCAAACAGATCAAATGTTTAGAAACTCTCCTGTGCCGAATAATGTGGAACATTGGGAGGTTTCTTCAATAAATTCCATGTATCCTCTAACGGGTGATGACTTATTACACTGACTGTCATCTGCACCGACCATTTAGGAAAATCAGAGAAAAAGAACATTTGCATAATAATGTGGAACACAGTGTATAATAGATCTATAGATTTTTTTTGTGCTTTTGTTCCAGTTCCCTGAAGTGACGGCTGAGGCAGAATTTTCTCTCTTTCATGCGTGACCTGAGTCCACCGGACCCGGAGATCAGACGGAGGAACCGCAGAGGAGGAAAGTGGGACCCGAGAGCAAGAATCAGTCTGGATCATTAACCATATGGTCATCCTATAACAGGGGCCACAGCTGTGCTGCCTGAGGCTGGAGGGGCCCCACAACACAATGTGCGGAGTACCGAGAGTGGGGGGCTCCACCACTGCTGTCATCACTCTGGAGCCCCCGGATTATACAATGTGCGGAGTACCGAGAGCGGGCGCTCCACCACTGGCCACTGCTGTCATCACTCTGGACCCGCCGGATTATACAATGTGCGGAGTACCGAGAGCGGGGGGCTCCACCACTGCTGTCATCATTCTGGACCCCCCGGATTATACAATGTGTACAGCTCTGGAGCTGATGGGGAGAATAAAAATAATAATAATGATACAATAATTTGGCTTCTTATTTGCTGGACATTGAGTGTTGATGTATTCTGTGGCCATAAATCAGCGGAGGACGGCTCAGGAGACAGATCCGGCAGCTTTGCCCGTTAGCGGCAGATCCGGCAGCTTTGTCACATGACTAGAGATGAGCGATGTTCGATTCGAACAGTTCGCCAATCTCAAATTCGAGTTGATTTTGGCCCTATTCGAGTCATTCGCCGAATTCGAACAATTTGGTTCAAATTCGGCGAATATCGAACATGATCGATTTTGGTTCGAAAATGCGGCAGATGCGGTCAGAAAACCGCATCTGCCGCATTTTCGGCCAAAATAAACAGCTAATAAGTGTTAAAAAAAAAAAAAAAAAATGTATGCTCACCTGTCCGCGGTCCACCGAAGCCTCCGGCAAGGTCCTGCGGCTTCTAGGACCTGTGTGACGTCATGTTCTCGCGCGAACTCCGGTCACATGACCGGAGTTCCGCGAGAACGTGACGTCACCACAGGTCCTGGAAGCACAGGACCTTGCCGGAAAGCTTAAAATAGATATTTTTATGATTCGGACCCTTTCTTTAAGTTACTTTTACTTAAAGAAAGGGTCCGAAACATAAAAATATCTATTTTAAGCTTTCCGGCAAGGTCCTGTGCTTCCAGGACCTGTGGTGACGTCGCGTTCTCATGTGACCGGAGTTCCCGCGAGAACTGACGTCACCACAGGTCCTGTAAGACACAGGACCATACTGGAGGCTTCGGTGGACCGCGGACAGGTGAGCACACATTATTTTTTTATTTTTTACACTTTATTTGACTTTATTTCACTTCCACAATGTATGTATATACATTGTGGAAGTGAAACAGCCCCACAAGCCCGGTTTTTTCGTGTTCCAGGATGTTTGACGGTGTTCGTCGAGCATTCGACGAACATTCGTCGAACACCCCGTCGATTCGGCGAATCGAATCGAACACGAACGGCGGGGTGGTGGCTCATCTCTACACATGACGACTGACTTCCGGCAAGTCCCATTCATTCTCTATGGGGTTTGCGGTCTGGTGCGGCACTTGCGGTTTTGCAGGATCCGCCATTTGCGGCAGCGAGCAGAGTTTTTTCTGCGGTGCCGTAAGTGCCGTATTCGGCAAAACTGCAAGTGCCGCACCAGACCGCAAGCCCTATAGAGAATGAATGGGACTTGCCTGATCGGTGTTGGAAGTCGGCCGTTACGCAGCAGATCCTGCAGATGCGGCGACATCTGCTGTGAATGACATCTTAATGCAGATGTGAAAGCACCGTAAGGCGACTCTCACATCTGTTTGTTCAGATCCGGCAGAATTCTGCTTTCCTTGCAAAAACCGGATGTGTCCCACTTGCAGCAGCAGCATTACGTTCTGTCTAATGCATCTTGTATAGGAGTACCAGACGTGTGCGGTAACTTGCGTTTTCATCCGAATCCGGCAAATCCGGCACTTGCGCCTTACCAGCGGTTTTTGTCCAGTGTTGGATTTGCCAGGTTTGGATGAAAACACAAATTACCGCACATATCTGGAACTCCTATACAAAATGCATTAGATCAGGGGTGGGGAACCTCAGGCCCCAGGGCTGCATGGGGCCCTCTGACCTTTTCTGCAGCCCTCGGGCAGATTACTGGGGACTGCAATGCTCAGGCTGGCAGACGCGTTTTGCTGTCTGCCCTTTAAATCCAGCTCCCCTGTGATCTCTATGCCCCAGCCTCAGTCTCACCAGTGAGGTATATACCCTCAGGCTCCCCAGTGAGGTATATGCCCCCAGCCCCACCAGTGATCTCTATGCCTGCAACCTCAGCCTCCCCAGTGATCTCTATGCCCCAGCCTCAGCCTCTCCAGTGAGGTATATGATCCCAGCCTCTACAGTGATCTCTATGCCACAACCTCAGCCTCCCCAATGAGGTATATACTCCCAGCCTCTCCTGTGATCTCTATGCCCCAGCCTCGGCCTCTCCAGTGAGGTATACGCTCCCAGCCTCTACAGTGATCTCTATGCCCCAGCCTCGGCCTCTCCAGTGAGGTATATGCTCCCAGCCTCTACAGTGATCTCTATGCCCCAGCCTCGACCTCTCCAGTGAGGTATATGCTCCCAGCCTCTACAGTGATCTCTATGCCCCAGCCTCAGTCTCCCCAGTGAGGTATATACCCTCAGGCTCCCCAGTGAGGTATATGCCCCCAGCCTCTCCTGTGATCTCTATGCCCCAGTCTCAGCCTCACCAGTGAGGTATATGCCCCCAGCCTCCCCAGTGATCTCTACACCCCAGCCTCAGTCTCACCAGTGAGGTGTATGCCCCCAGCCTCTCCAGTGATCTCTATGCCCAAGCCTCAGCCTCCCCAGTGAGGTATATGCCTCAGCCTCCCCAGTGATCTCTACACCCCAGCCTCAGCCTCCCCAGTGAGGTATATGCCCCCATCCTCTGCTGTTATCTCTATGCCCCAGACTCAGTCTCCCTAGTGAGGTATACGCCCCCAGCCTCTCCAGTGATCTCTATGCCCCAGTCTCAGTCTCACCAGTGAGGTATATGCCCCCAGCCTCTCCTGTGATATCTATGCCCCAGCCTCAGCCTCCACAGTGAGGTATATACTCCCAGCCTCTCCAGTGATCTCTATGCCCCAGCCTCAGCCACCCCAGTGAGGTACATGCCCCAGCCTCTCCTGTGATGTCTATGCCCCAGCCTCAGCCTCCCCAGTGAGGTACATGCCCCAGCCTCTCCTGTGATGTCTATGCCCCATCCTCAGCCTCCCCAGTGAGGTATATGCCCCAGCCTCATCTGCAGGCCGTATTTCTAATAAGGCACTCGTGGGCCGGTGCCTAGGGCGGCAGGTCCAGGGGGCGGCACTAGAGAGCGTTTTATCATTGTATTTTTTTTTTCGCCTCCCTCCCCTTCCCCAGACTCCATATGAAAACCGGAGTCTTTGATGGGGAGGGGGGTGTCACTGGTGTGGTCCAGTGCGCGGTGGCGGCATCCGCATCTGCTGCCTGTGCCCAACGCTGATACCTGTAGTGATCGCCGCTGACAGGAAGCCGCCGGGAGCTGTACGGAACCCGGAAGTGCGGGTTCCGTACAGGTCTGTTCCTTCCTGACCCGCGGTGCTGGCGGCTCCTCCACCCAGCCGGCCCCTGATGGACCCCGAGAACGGGGGAGCAGCTGGCCCGAGCGAGCGGGCACAGAAGGCTGGGAGATGGTGTGTCTGGTGGCGAGCCTGCTGCTGCTGGGCTGGTGCTACTCGTGCTGCATCCGGCCAATGTCCGCAGCCAGCACCAGGTGAGGACTTGACTGTGCAGGGGACAGAGGAGCAGAGGGACCTAGTAGGAAAGAGGACAGAGGGGCAGAAGAATAGGAGCAGGGGGAACAGAGGAGAAAAGGAGCAGCAGGAGGGACAGGAGAGGAGGACGGGGGTGTAGGAGGATCAGGAGAGGAGGATGGACAGAGGTGAGGAGGACAGGGTTGCAGGGGGGCAGAAGGATAGGAACAGGGGGACCAATGAGAAGAGGACAGAGGGGCAGAAGGACAGGGGGAGAGAGGAGCAAGCAGAGGGACAGGAGAGGAGGATGGGGTGCAGGAGGACAGAGGAGAGGAGGATGAGGTGCAGGAGGACAGAGTAGCAGGGGAACCGAGGAGAAGAGGACAGAGGGGCAGAAGGACATGGACAGAAGAGAAAAGGGACTGAGGAGAGGAGAACAGGGGTGCAAGTGGACCGAGGAGAGGAGGAGGGTCAGAGGAGAGGAGGAAGGGAGAGCAGAGGAGCAGGGGGACCATGGAGAAGAGGACAGAGGGGCAGAAGGACAGGAACAGGGGAACAAAGGAGAAAAGGAGCAGCAGGAGGGACAGAGGAGGGGAGGAACGGGGTTGCAGGGGGCAGAAGGACAGGAACAGTGGGACAGAGGAGAAGAGGAGCAGCAGGAGGGACAGGAGAGGAGGATGGGGTGCAGGAGGACAGAGGAGAGGAGGATGGGGGTGCAGAAGGACAGAGGAGCAGCAGGAGGACAGAGGAGGGGAGAGGGGTTGCTGGGGGCAGAAGGACAGGAAGAGGGGGACAGAGAGCAGCAGGAGGGCAGGAAAGGAGGACGGGGTGCAGGAGGACAGAGGAGAGGAGGATGGGGGTGCAGAAGGACAGAGGAGCAGCAGGAGGGACAGAGGAGGGGAGACGGGGTTGCTGGGGGCAGAAGGACAGGAAGAGGGGGACAGAGAGCAGCAGGAGGAACAGGAAAGGAGGACGGGGTGCAGAAGGACAGAGGAGAGGAGGATGGGGGTGCAGAAGGACAGAGGAGCAGCAGGACGGACAGAGGAGGGGAGGACGGGGTTGCTGGGGGCAGAAGGACAGGAAGAGGGGGACAGAGGAGCAGCAGGAGGGACAGGAAAGGAGGACAGGTGCAGAGGTGGCAGGAGGAAAAGGAGAGGAGAGAGGAGGGGGTGCAGAGGACAGAGGAGCAGCAGGATCGGGACAGAGGAGAGGGGAGAGGAGGGGACGGGGCAGAAGGAACAGGAAGAGGGGACAGAGGAGCAGCAGGAGGGAAGGAGAGGAAAAGGGAGGTGCAGGAGGACAGAGGAGAGGAGGAATGGGGAGGCAGAAGGAGAGGGTGCAGGAGGGACAGAGGAGCAGGGGGACGGGAGATGGCGGGGGCAGAAGGACAGGAAGCAGGGGGACAGAGGAGGAAGAGGAGCAGCAGGAGGACAGAGGAGAGGAGGAACAGGGAGTCGCAGGAGACAGAGGAGAGCGGAGGGGACAGGAGGGAGGAGCAGGGGAGCTGCAGGAAGAGGAGGACAGAGGAGCAGCAAGAAGGGACAGGAGGCAGAGGAGAACGGGGCAGCAGGAGGGACAGAGGAGAGAGGACGGGGTGCAGGAGACAGAGAGAGGCAGGAGGGGAGGAGCAGAGGAGACAGAGTGAACAGAGCTTGCGGCAAGACAGTGTACACATGTGGCGTGCTGTGACAGTGTAACGCAGGAGGGGCAGCAGAGACAGAGGACACGCAGTCAACTGCGGCTGTGCAGAGACAGGAGCAGACCAGGGCGGACAGTGACGCATGCAGCTACGGACTGTGCAAGGTGGACAGAGGCAGCGCGGAAGGACAGATGGACCAGTCAGACGGGTGTGCACAGACGGTAAGTAGGAGCCATGCCAGGCTGGGTGCAGAGTGACAACAGCAGGTCCAGCTCGATGCAGTGACAGAAGGCAGAGCATGGTCCAGCTCGGCGTGACAGACAGGAACATGTCAGCCAGGCGAAGGACAGTGTCAAGTCAACGTGCGTGCAGGGACAGAGGAGAGGGACGAGTGCAGAGGACAGAGGAGCAGGGGGACCGAGGAAAAGAGGACAGAGGGGCAGAAGTCAGGAACAGGGGGACAGAGGAGAAGATGAGCAGCAGGAGGGACAGAGGAGAGGAGAACAGGGGTGCAGGAGTACAGAGGAGAGGGGATGGGGTGCAGGAGGACAGAGGAGCAGGGGACTGAGGAAAAGAGGACAGAGGGGCAGAAGTACAGGAACAGGGGGACAGAGGAGAAGAGGAGCAGCAGGAGGGACAGAGGAGAGGAGAACAGGGGTGCAGGAGGACAGAGGAGAGGAGGATGGGGTGCAGGAGTACAGAGGAGACAGAGTGTACCACATGTCCCAGCTCCTGCTGTGCATAGACAGTGTACCACCATGTCCCTGCTCGTGCTGTGCACAGTGTACCACCATGTCCCCAGCTCCGTGCTGTGCACAGACAGTGTACCACCATGTCCCCAACTCCGTGCTGTGCACAGACAGTGTACCACCATGTACCCAGCTCTGTGCTGTGCACAGTGTACTACCATGTCCTCAGCTCCGTGCTGTGCATTGTGTGCACATGCCTTCAGCTCTGCGCTGTGCACAGACATGTGCCCCATGTCCCAGCTCCGTGGTGTGCACAGACTGTGTGCCACCATGTCCTCAGCTCCCTGCTGTGCACAGACATGTAACACCATGTCCTCAGCTCCGTGCTGTGCACAGACAGTGTACCACCATGTCCCAGCTCCGTGCGTGCACAGACAGTGTACCACCATGTCCTCAGCTCTGTGCTGTGCAAGACAGTGTACCACCATGTCTCCAGCTCCGTGCTGTGCACAGACAGTGTACCACCATGTCCCCAGCTCCGTGCTGTGCACAGACAGTGTACCACCATGTCCTCAGCTCTGTGCTGTGCAGAGACAGTGTACCACCATGTCCTCAGCTCCGTGCTTTGCACAGACATGTACTACCTGTCCTCAGCTCCGTGCTGTGCACAGACAATGTACCACCATGTCCTCAGCTCCGTGTGTGCACAGATGTTGCCACATGTCCCCAGCTCCGTGTGTGCACAGACAGTGTACCACCATGTCCACATTTTCAAGATCACATCGTGTGCAATCGTTTTTTTCTCAGCAGCTATTACTCTAGAATCATTTACAGGAACATTTCCAGTGTTCTCAGCTACAGAATGAGAATGTATCAGTGAAAAAACTGATGCCTCTCGGATGGTCCGTGTGCGGTCCGTGATTTTGTCGGACCTGTATATTTGCATTGGTGAGTCTCGTACGTGAATCACATACTGTCGCAGCATGTGTACTTTTTTCTCATCCTGAATCTGGATGAGAAAAAAGGTCCGTCACACGCCAATCTGCTCTCTGAGATTGGCTAACATTGGTCCGAGTGCAGTATAAAATCACACATTGCACTCATCCGAGTTTCACGCCAGTGTATCCGTACCCTAATAATAAAATCCATGTAGTAATCCTATAATGTCTGCTGGACATGGTATGGGGGGGTTTATGGCTCAGTTAGTACACTCCATACTTCTTGTTATTAACTAGTTAATGCTTCTTGTCCACCGCACTGCAGTGTCAAAAGAGGAAGACCACAAGACAGCAACATGACATCAGAGAGCCCCTGACCTCAAAATAGAAGATCCTCAGATCCTGGTATTGTGACATAATATTAAGAATAATATGTTTTGCATTTATATTACACTATGAACTCCACAGCACTTTACATACATCAGTAATGCTGTTCCCATTGGGGTTCACAATGTAAACAACCTATCAGTATGTCTCTGCAGTGTGGTTGGAAATACATGCAAACACTTGGAGAATAAACTTGCACATAAACCAATTAAAATCATTAAAAATAATTATTTTTTGTGTTTATCTCAATACAGTCTGTCTGCAGGATTTTGCCCCTACAAACCTTTTATATGTACTACATAGAATTGTGTGTGTGTAGGGGGGGCGCAACGTGAGCAGGAGGCGATCGTCCATGATGGGGGAGGGGCTGTGACAGGGAGGGGCCACGGAGAAAGGGGGGGCATGACGGGGTGGAAGGGGTGGCATGACGGGGGGGAGGGGGGGGCGACCGCTGACAGTGCCTAGGGCAGCAGGAACTCCAAATACGGCCCTGCTCATCTGTGATGTCTATGCCCCAGTCTCAGCCTCCCCAGTGAGGTATACGCCCCAGCCTCTCTGTGATGTCTATGCCACAGCCTCAGCCTTCCCAGTGAGGTATATGCCCCAGCCTCATCTGTGATGTCTATGCCCTAGTCTCAGCCTCCCCAGTGAGGTATATGCCCCAGCCTCTCCTGTGATGTCTATGCCCCAGCCTCAGCCTCCCCAGTGAGGTATATGCCCCAGCCTCTCCTGTGATGTCTATGCCCCAGCCTCAGCCTCCCCAGTGAGGTATATGCCCCAGCCTCTCCTGTGATGTCTATGCCCCAGCCTCAGCCTCCCCAGTGAGGTATATGCCCCAGCCTCTCCTGTGATGTCTATGCCCCTGTCTCAGCCTGCCCAGTGAGGTATATGCCCCAGCCTCTCCTGTGATGTCTAGGGCTCTATAAACCTGGAACAGCAGTGATTAGTAACATGATCAATAACATTGAACATCACAGCTGCGCCAAAGTGAAGCAGGGCCAGCCCCCGCAGTAGAGGGAGGTTATTGTTTAACCAATATAGCGGGAAATTTTCAAGTTGATGATTTTGTATGTCCCCTGCATTGTATGCAGGTCCTGCTGCAAGTGGACACATCCGGTTTTGCAAAAAGCAAATTCTGCCGATCTGAATAAAACAGATGTGAAAAAAACCTGAAGTTGAAAAGTTCAAGTTTGTCTGATCTGCTGCAATAATGTGACAGTGTAAGGCTCCATTCACACGGTGCGTCAGTGCTCCATTCACTACGGTGCGTCAGTGCTCCACTCACACGTGCGTCATGCTCCACTCACACGTGCGTCAGTGCTCCACTCACACGGTGCGTCAGTGCTCCATTCACACGGTGCGTCAGTGCTGCCACTCACACGGTGCGTCAGTGTCCTTCACACGGTGCGTCAGTGCTCCATTCACACGGTGCGTCAGTGCTCCACTCACAAGGTGCGTCAGTGCTCCATTCACACGGTGCTCAGTGCTCCACTCACACGGTGCGTCAGTGCTCCATTCACACGTGCGTCAGTGTTCCATTCACACGGTGTGTCAGTGCTCCATTCACACGGTGCGTCATGCTCCACTCACACGGTGCGTCAGTGCTCCATTCACACGGTGTGTCAGTGCACCATTCACACAGTGCGTCAGTGCTCCATTCACACGGTGCGTCAGTGCTCCACTCACACGGTGCATCAGTGCTCCACTCACACGGTGCGTCAGTGCTCCACTCACAAGGTGCGTCAGTGCTCCATTCACACGGTGCGTCAGTGCTCCACTCACACGGTGCGTCAGTGCTCCATTCACACGGTGCGTCAGTGCTCCACTCACACGGTGCATCAGTGCTCCACTTACACGGTGCGTCAGTGCTCCACTCACAAGGTGCGTCAGTGCTCCATTCACACGGTGCGTCAGTGCTCCACTCACACGGTGCGTCAGTGCTCCACTCACACGGTGCGTCAGTGCTCCATTCACACGGTGCGTCAGTGCTGCATTCACACGGTGCGTCAGTGCTCCATTCAAACGGTGCGTCAGTGCTCCATTCAAACGGTGCGTCAGTGCTCCCCTCACACGGTGCATCAGTGCTCCACTCACACGGTGCATCAGTGCTCCATTCACACAGTGCGTCAGTGCTACATTCAAACGGTGCGTCAGTGCTCCACTCACACGGTGCATCAGTGCACCATTCACACGGTGCATCAGTGCTCCATTCACACGGTGCGTCAGTGCACCGATATTACTGCATTTCTTACAGATCCGCTATTGCAGTGAAATGCAGTGACGTTCTGTCCAGCCAAGTCAATGCATTTCACTATTTTGCATTCACACACTGCATTTTTTACCGATCCGTACAAAGAACAAGCATGTCCATTCCTTTTGCGTTGTCAGCTGCGCTATTTACTCACCTCCCCGCGCTCCCCAGTGATCTCCAGCAATGTTCTCTTATACTGGGAGGCTGCAGGACCTGTGAGAGGATCTGGCCCTGCACCATGTGACTGACTGACGTCACCCGGTCACATGATCAGGGTCACTGCAGACTCCGGGATGAGATCATCGCTGGGGATCGCGGGGACATGAGTAAAGATCACAGCAGCATTCACACACAGAACGCTGCGCTTTGTGAGGATCCGGTCTTCATGAAATTTCTGCACCAATAATGGATCCTCACAAAACACAGCCAAAACGCTGTGTGTGAATGAAAAAGTTACATATGCTCCTCCACAGGGAGCTCACTGACCAGATCTCAGTTACCTCAAATTCAGAAAATGCTCTAAAGGATACAGTTCAAACTTTGGGTAACATTTACCCTCTATAAACTGCTAATATGAGGTCCGATAATATTGTAAGATTGATTGGTTACAGATACATCAAATAATATGAAGGAACCTCAGAATACCAGGACTGTATCCGTGTTTCTGGACTGAATCAGTGTTTCTGGACTGTATCCGCATTCCGGGACTGTATCATGTTACAGGATTGTATCCATGTTCCCGGACTGTATCTGTGTTCCTGGACTGTATCTTGTTCCTGGACTGTATCTGTGTTCCTGGACTGTATCTTGTTCCCGGACTGTATCTTGTTCCTGGACCAGGGGCGTAACTACCGGCATAGCAGACGTAGCGGTCGCTTTGGGGCCCGGCGCTTGTGGGGGGCCCGGACCCAGCGCCGCTACGTCTGCTATGCTGTACAGCTGCAATACAGTGGCGTAACTACCGCGGTCGGCGGGCCCGGAGCTCCCCGGGGGGGCCCCAAGCTCCCCCGGGGCCCTGCTGCCTGTGCCCCCAGCCGCCCGCCGCGACCGCTATCCTGGAAGAGGAGCCGGAAGAGGGGTTGCAGGAAGTGATCACTGCGCAGCAGTGCCCGCCCCACCAAAAGCCGGGAGACGGGGAGAGGCAGAGCAGGTAACTGTGCGCTTCCCGCGCTTCCCACCCAGCCGGCAGCACTGTATATGGGCCTGTATATACCACCACCAGGGGCCCTGTATACCACCACCAGGGGCCTGTATATACCACCACCAGGGGCCTGTATATACCACCACCAGGGCCCTGTATATACCACCACCAGGGGCCCTGCATACCACCACCAGGGGCCTGTATATACCACCACCAGGGGCCCTGCTGTATACCACCACCAGGGGCCTGTATATACCACCACCAGGGGCCCTGTATATACCACCACCAGGGGCCTGTATATACCACCACCAGGGGCCCTGTATATACCACCACCAGGGGCCTGTATATACCACCACCAGGGGCCTGTATATACCACCACCAGGGGCCCTGTATACCACCACCAGGGGCCTGTATATACCACCACCAGGGGCCTGTATATACCACCACCAGGGGCCTGTATATACCACCACCAGGGGCCTGTATATACCACCACCAGGGGCCCTGTATATACCACCACCAGGGGCCCTGTATATACCACCACCAGGGCCTGTATATACCACCACCAGGGGCCTGTATATACCACTGGGGCTGCTGTAATACTGCTGGGGCCTGTATATACCACTGGGGAGGCTGCTGTATACCACTGGGGCTGCTGTAATACTGCTGGGGCCTGTATATACCACTGGGGAGGCTGCTGTAATACTGCTGGGGCCTGTATATACCACTGGGGAGGCTGCTGTATACCACTGGGGCTGCTGTAATACGGCTGGGGCCTGTATATACCACTGGGAGGCTGCTGTATACCACTGGGGCTGCTGTATATACTGCTGGGGCCTGTAAGGGGGTGTTTCTTGAAGGGGCGTGTCATTGAGGGCATGTCTTGGAGGGGCGTGTCATTGGGGGGGTGTCTTGGAGGGGGCCCCGTTCAAAAGTTTGCTATGGGGCCCTGCCAGTTCTAGTTACGCCCCTGTCCTGGACTGTATCTGCGTTCCTGGACTGTGTCTTGTTAATGGACTGTATCTGCATTCCTGGACTGTATCTTGTTCCTGGACTGTCTTATTCCTGGACTGTATCAGTGTTCCCGGACTGTATCTTGTTCCCCGACTGTATCTTGTTCCTGGACTGTATCTGCGTTCCTGGACTGTATCTTGTTCCTGAACTGTATCTTGTTCCTGGACTGTATCTTGTTCCTGGACTGTATCAGTGTTCCTGGACTGTATCTTGTTCCTGGACCGGGTCTTATTCCTGAACTGTATCAGTGTTCCTGGACTGAATCTTGTTCCTGGACTGTATCTTGTTCCTGGACTGTATCTTGTTCCCGAAAGGTATCTTTTTCCTGGACTGTATCTTGTTCCAGGACTGTATCTTGTCCCTGGATTGTATAAATGTTCCTGGACTGTATCTTGTTCCTGGACTGTATCTTGTTCCTGGACTGTATCAGTGTTCCTGGACTGTATCTTGTTCCTGGACTGTATCTTGTTCCCGAAAGGTATCTTTTTCCTGGACTGTATCTTGTTCCAGGACTGTATCTTGTCCCTGGATTGTATAAATGTTCCTGGACTGTATCTTGTTCCTGGACTGTATCTTGTTCCTGGACTGTATCTTGTTCCTGGACTGTATCAGTGTTCCTGGACTGTATCTTGTTCCTGGACTGAATCTGTGTTCCTGGACTATTTTACCCTGTGTGGTGGATTGTTTTATGGACCTTTCGGTTTGCATGTACTAAAAGTTCTTGGGCCATTCACTCATCTCTCACTCTGTTGATTGTGTGATACTGGAGTCCAGAATACAGGAAGGGGCACCGCAATGGGTGCAGACACAGCCCTTACTTTTTCTGATTTCCATGTATAGCCATAATAATAGTGACTAGTCATAGAGTATCACTCTTATTGTTTCTGCTGACTTTTTTGTGAAATTATAACGGATTATATGAAGTTGCAAAGTATAAATATATCTCAACAGATATATTCAAATGAGAGGAAATAGGAGAAATCAGACAATAGGAACGTCCCTGCATCCAGACATTCGACACACAAACCTCAGACTTCAGTGTCCCTCGTAATAACTATATATCATAAAAACAAGCAGCTGCAGTGTAAAGCATCAGTCACTAACAAAATAATTGATTTTGTGGATCTTTTTATAAAACATTTTTTAAAACCACAAAACTGAATTTAAAAAAACATAATCCCCTCCCGCATAGTACAAAAGCATCAAACTCAGAGGTGCGGGTCCAGCGCCTGCTGTTTTTATTATCAGAGAGCTTCAAGACCAAAACGTTTAGCTGTACGAGGCCAGAATATTAGGGTGAAGAAAACCCCTCAACTGGTTCACACAGTATAAATATAAAAGGAACGTGATAATCCCATAAGACTGATATTAATAGTTACAGTATATTCTTCTTAGGACTTTGGATCTTCTACTGGCATGTTGTGGGTCTTGCTCCTTTTCAAGATGGTGTCCGCTGCTTCGCTCTTGTTCATATGATCCTTCCCTCTGCCTTTATAGACCTCAGCCTACTGTCTAGCCAAGTTTAAGTATTCAGTGTGAATCCCTGGCTTCTTGTACTTTACCAGTCTGTTCCGCCTCCTGCTGATCCGCTCCAGCTTCTCCAGCAATCTCACCTGCCTCCAGCTTCTCTCCTGCTTTCAGCTACCTGTACTTAGTTGTCTCTGCTTCTGTTTCTCCTGACCCGGTGTCATGTAAGCTTCGTGTGTCCTGCCAGCACTTGTAGAACTATTGCTTATTGTGCAGATGCAGCTCTCTGGACACTCGGGACTCTTTTAAAAGCTGCACTGCACTAATAAGTATTGGACTGTTTATTCTGTGAATTCCCATTCCCAGGCCTCTGGTGTTTATTATTCTTAGGCTGTTTTTCTCCATCATATTTTCCCTGTGAAAAGTGTTTCTAGTGACTTTCTTAATTACATTATTGTGTTAGAACTATTTGTAAAGACTTTCAGTTATTCCTGTCTGATGAAATTACTTCATTTCCTGCACTTCACATTAAATCTGCCACATGTGATAAATATAGACTAGTTCACCATTACATTTGGTTTTAGTCTGTCTGTGCTCCAATCTGCTAATAGATCCCTGAGTAATCCTACAGTACATTACATTTCTTCTATATAGTGGCCGTATCATAGTAGATTATAGTAGTCATATTCTTGTACATAGGAGCAGTATTATAGT
This sequence comes from Allobates femoralis, assembly GCA_033576535.1. Classification (NCBI taxonomy): domain Eukaryota; kingdom Metazoa; phylum Chordata; class Amphibia; order Anura; family Aromobatidae; genus Allobates; species Allobates femoralis. The sequence goes on from JARQOC010000002.1 coordinate 749,076,655, forward strand.
AGTTATATTCTTGTATATAGGAGCAGTGTTATAGTAGTTATATTCTTGTATATAGGGACAGTATTATAGTAGTTATATTCTTGTACATAGGAGCAGTATTATAGTAGTTATATTCTTGTATATAGGAGCAGTATTATAGTAGTTATATTCTTGTATATAGGGGCAGTATTATAGTAGTTATATTCTTGTATATAGGGGCAGTATTATAGTAGTTATATTCTTGTATATAGGAGCAGTATTATAGTAGTTATATTCTTGTATATAGGGCAGTATTATAGTAGTTATATTCTTGTATATAGAAGCAGTATTATAGTAGTTATATTCTTGTACATAGGAGCAGTATTATAGTAGTTATATTCTTGTATATAGGAGCAGTGTTATAGTAGTTATATTCTTGTATATAGGGACAGTATTATAGTAGTTATATTCTTGTACATAGGAGCAGTATTATAGTAGTTATATTCTTGTATATAGGAGCAGTATTATAGTAGTTATATTCTTGTATATAGGGGCAGTATTATAGTAGTTATATTCTTGTATATAGGGGCAGTATTATAGTAGTTATATTCTTGTATATAGGAGCAGTATTATAGTAGTTATATTCTTGTATATAGGGGCAGTATTATAGTAGTTATATTCTTGTATATAGAAGCAGTATTATAGTAGTTATATTCTTGTATATAGGAGCAGTATTATAGTAGTTATATTCTTGTATATAGGGGCAGTATTATAGTAGTTATATTCTTGTATATAGGAGCAGTATTATAGTAGTTATATTCTTGTATATAGGGGCAGTATTATAGTAGTTATATTCTTGTATATAGGAGCAGTATTATAGTAGTTATATTCTTGTATATAGGAGCAGTATTATGGTAGTTATATTCTTGTATATAGGAGCAGTATTATAGTAGTTATATTCTTGTATATAGGAGCAGTATTATAGTAGTTATATTCTTGTATATAGGGGAAGTATTATAGTAGTTATATTCTTGTATATAGGGAGCAGTATTATAGTAGTTATATTCTTGTATAGGGGCAGTATTATAGTAGTTATATTCTTGTATATAGGGGCAGTATTATAGTAGTTATATTCTTGTATATAGGAGCAGTATTATAGTAGTTATATTCTTGTATATAGGGGCAGTATTATAGTAGTTATATTCTTGTATATAGGGGCAGTATTATAGTAGTTTATATTCTTGTATATAGGAGCAGTATTATAGTAGTTATATTCTTGTATATAGGGAGCAGTATTATAGTAGTTATATTCTTGTATATAGGAGCAGTATTATAGTAGTTATATTCTTGTATATAGGAGCAGTATTATGGTAGTTATATTCTTGTATATAGGAGCAGTATTATAGTAGTTATATTCTTGTATATAGGAGCAGTATTATAGTAGTTATATTCTTGTATATAGGGGAAGTATTATAGTAGTTATATTCTTGTATATAGGGAGCAGTATTATAGTAGTTATATTCTTGTATAGGGGCAGTATTATAGTAGTTATATTCTTGTATATAGGGGCAGTATTATAGTAGTTATATTCTTGTATATAGGGGCAGTATTATAGTAGTTATATTCTTGTATATAGGAGCAGTATTATAGTAATTATATTCTTGTATATAGGAGCAGTATTATAGTAGTTATATTCTTGTATATTGGAGCAGTATTATAGTAGTTATACTCTTGTATATAGGGCAGTATTATAGTAGTTATATTCTTGTATATAGGGGTAGTATTATAGTAGTTATATTCTTGTATATAGGGGTAGTATTATAGTAGTTATATTCTTCTATATAGGAGCAGTATTATAGTAGTTATATTCTTGTATATTGGAGCAGTATTATAGTAGTTATACTCTTGTATATAGGGCAGTATTATAGTAGTTATATTCTTGTATATAGGGCAGTATTATAGTAGTTATATTCTTGTATATAGGGGCAGTATTATAGTAGTTATATTCTTCTATATAGGAGCAGTATTATAGTAGATATATTCTTGTATATAGGGGCAGTATTATAGTAGTTATATTCTTGTACATAGGGTCAGTATTATAGTAGTTATATTCTTGTATATAAGGGCAGTATTATAGTAGTTATATTCTTGTATATAGGAGCAGTATTATAGTAGTTATATTCTTGTATATAGGGGCAGTATTATAGTTGTTATATTCTTGTATATAGGAGCAGTATTATAGTAGTTATATTCTTGGACATAGGGGCAGTATTATAGTAGTTATATTCTTGTATATAGGAGCAGTATTATAGTAGTTATATTCTTGTGTATAGGAGCAGTATTATAGTAGTTATATTCTTGTATATAGGAGCAGTATTATAGTAGTTATATTCTTGTATATAGGGGCAGTATTATAGTAGTTATATTCTTGTATATAGGAGCACTATTATAGTAGTTATATTCTTGTATATAGGGGCAGTATTATAGTAGTTATATTCTTGTATATTCTCATGTACCCCACTTTCATTGCAGTTAGTTTCTATCTCTTGCTGCCTTTGTTCTTGTGTATGTCAGTTGCACCTTGTAATAAGTAATGACTTAGAGAGTTACTATAGCCAGAAGGATAACTATGAGGAGACCACAGTAGATGCGGTTGTGCATCCTGTTGGTGAAAGCTGCAGAAATAAATATAAATGCAAATGAATATTTGCAGGTGTCCTGAAGTATAGAAAAGATTAAACAAAAACAAAGTGTTCAATCTATTATTATAAAACACAATCTGTCCTGAGAAGGTGCTGATTCTATCCTGCATTGTGCTGACTCTCTCCTGCATTGTGCTGACTCTCTCCTGCATCGTGCTGCCTCTCTCCTGCATTGTGCTGACTCTCTCCTGCATTGTGCTGACGCTCTCCTGCATTGTGCTGACGCTCTCCTGCATTGTGCTGACTCTCTCCTGCATTGTGCTGACTCTCTCCTGCATTCTGCTGACTCTCTCCTGCATTGTGTTGACTCTATCCTGAATTGTGCTGACACTCTCCTGCATTGTGCTGACGCTCTCCTGCATTGTGCTGACTCTATCCTGCATTGTGCTGACTCTATCCTGCATTTGTGCTGACTTCTCCATGCATTGACTACGCTCTCCTGAGTATAAAGATAACTCTATCCTGAATTGTGCTGACACTCTCCTGCATGTGCTGACGCTCTCCTGCATTGTGCTGACTCTATCCTGCATTGTGCTGACTCTATCCTGCATTGTGCTGACTCTCTCCTGCATTGTGCTGACGCTCTCCTGCATTATGCTAACTCTATCCTGCATTGTGCTGACTCTCTCCTGCATTGTACTGATCCTCTCCTGCATTTACTACTCTATACTGCATTGTGCCTATTCCTGCATATTGCTGACGCTCTACTGCATTGTTCTGATGCTCTCCTGCATTGTGCTGACCTCTCCTGCATTGTGCTGACCTTTCCTGATTATGCTGACCTTTCCTGTATTGATGCTGACTCTCTCCTGCATTGTGCTAACTCTCTCCTGCATTGTGCTGACTCTCTCCTGCATTCGTGCTGACTCTCATCCTGCATCGTGCTGACTCTCTCCTGCATCGTGCTGACTCTCTTCCTGCATTGTGCTTATCCTCTCCTGCATTGTGCTGAACTCTTCCTGCAATTGTGCTGACTCTCTCCTGCATCGTGCTTACTCTCTTCTGCATTGTGCTGACTCTCTTCTGTTGTGCTGCTATCTCCTGTATCATTGCTTGACTGCTCTTCTGCATTCGTGCTGACTTTCTCCCTGCATCTGTGATGACTCTCTCCTGCATCGTGATGACTCTTTCCTGCATTCGTGATGACTCTTTCCCTTGTATTGTGCTGACTCTCTCCTGCATCATGTGCTACTCTCTTCTGCATCGTGCTGACTCTCTCCTGCATTGTGCTGACTCTCTCCTGCATTGTGCTGACTCTCTCTGCATTGTGCTGACTCTCTCCGGCTTTGTGCTGACGCTCTCCTGCATCGTGCTGACTCTATCCTGCATTGTTGACTCTATCCTGCATTGTGCTGACTCTCTCCTGCATTTGTGCTGACTCTCTCCTGCATTGTGCTGACGCTCTCCTGCATTGTGCTGACGCTCTCCTGCATGTGCTGACTCTATCCTGCATTGTGCTTGATCTCATCCTGCATTGTGCTGACTCTATCCTGCATTGTGCTGACTCTATCCTGCATTGTGCTGACTCTCTCCTGCATTGAGCTGATGCTCTCCTGCATTATGCTAACTCTATCCTGCATTGTGCTAATTCCTGCATATTGCTGACGCTCTACTGCATTGTTCTGATGCTCTCCTGCATTGTGCTGACTCTCTCCTGCATTGTGCTGACTCTTTCCTGTATTATGCTGACTCTCTCCTGCATTGTGCTAACTCTCTCCTGCATCGTGCTTACTCTCTTCTGCATTGTGCTGACTCTCTTCTGTATTGTGCTGACTCTCTCCTGTATCATGCTTACTCTCTTCTGCATCGTGCTGACTCTCTCCTGCATTTTGTTGACTCTCCTGCATCGTGCTGACTCTCTCCTGCATCATGATTACTCTCTTCTGCATCGTGCTGACTCTCTCCTGCATCGTGCTGATTCTTTACTGCATTGTGCTGACTCTCTCATGCATCGTGCTGACTCTTTCTTGTATTGTGCTGACTCTCTCCTGCATCATGCTGACTGTTCTCCTGCATCTGCTGACTCTCTCCTGCATCGGGCTGACTCTCTCCTGCATCGGGCTGACTCTCTCCTGCATCGGCTGACTCTCTCCTGCATCGGCTGCCTCTCTCCTGCATCGTGCTGACTCTCTCCTGCATTGTGCTGACGCTCTCCTGCATTGTGCTGACTGTCTCCTGCATTGGACTGACTCTCTCCTGCATTGGGCTGACTGTCTCCTGCATTGGGCTGACTGTCTCTTACATTGTGCTGACTTCTCCTGAATTGTGCTGTCTCCGGCATCATGCTCACTCTCTCCTGAATTGTGCTGACTGTCTCCTGCATTGGGCTACTCTCTCCTGCATTGTGCTGACTCTCTCCTGAATTGTGCTGTTTCCGGCATCATGCTCACTCTCTCCTGAATTGTGCTGTCTCCTGCATCGGGCTGACTCTCTCCTGCATTGTGCTGACTCTATCCTGCATCGGGCTGACTCTCTCCTGCATTGTGCTGACTCTCTCCTGCATTGTGCTGTCTCCTTCATTGGGCTGACTGTCTCCTACATTGTGCTGACTCTCTCCTGAATTGTGCTGTCTCCGGCATCATGCTCACTCTCTCCTGCATTGTGCTGACTGTCTCCTGCATTGGCTGCTGTCTCCTACATTGTGCTGCTCTCTCTGAATTGCTGTCTCCGGCATCATGCTCACTCTCTCCTGATTCTGACTGTCTCATCATTGTGCTGACCTCTCCTGCATTGTCACTTCCTGCATGTCTGACTCTCACTCTGCGTTACACATTTGTGGACAGATCGGATGGACAGTTTGGAGCTTTTTCCTGGAGAAATAAAACCAGATATCAATATGAAATCATCATGATTATACAGAATAGATCTGAGACTCAGACAGGTATAATTGTGAAATGATTACCACTAAAGCTGAACAATTCCTATCAGTAGAACAGATTCCCGGGATCTACTCTTCTCTTCAGTTTTCTAATATTTCTTAGTGAATCACTACATTTTTCTGCACATTTAATTTCCAGCATAATTAATTGCAATATTAACCAGTATTTCATAATTATTTTGCTGTTGCTGAACTTTATGCGATTCCTCATGGCCCAGGACTCACATTGGGCTGACCCTCCAGCTCAATCATGGGCTGACCCCTCTATCATTATGTGGACCCCTCCAGCATTAAGTTAACCTCTCCAATATTTGGCTGACCCCTTCACCTTTGGGCTGACCCCTACAACTTGGGCGGAACTCACTATCATTAAGTGGACCCAGTCAGCATTGAACTAACCCCTCCAGCATCACTAACCTCAGCTTGAATGACCCCTCCTGCATTGGTCTGATCCCTCAAGCATTGTGTGGATCCCTCTAGGATTGCGCGTACCTCTTCAGCATTGGGCGGACCTCTCATGCATTCAGCTAACCCCTCCAGCATTGATATGACCCCTCCCACATTGGGCTGATCCCTTCACCATTGGGTGACCCCTCCAACATTGAGGCGACCTTGTCACATTGGCTGAAACCCCTATAGCATTGGCGGACCCCTCCAGCATTGAGCAGACTCCTCCACCATTGGGCTGATCCCTATAAGCATTTTGGAGCGACCCCTCCAGAATTGAGCAGACTCCTCCACCATTGGCTGATCCCTCCAGCATTGGGGCTGACCCCTCCAGCATTGGCGACCTTTCATCTGGAATGACCCCCCAACATTGGCTGACCTCACATATCATTAAGTGGACCCATTCAGCATTGAACACCCACCAGCATTCGCTAGAGCCCTCCAGCATTGTAATGACCCCTCCTGATTGGTCTGATCCCTCAAGCATTGTGTGGGTCCCTCCAGGATTGGCGATACCTCTCTCAGATTGGGCAGACCTCTCCAGCATTCACTTAACCACTCCAGCATTGATGAACCCCTCCACAATTGGCTGAACCCTTTACCATTGTCGACCCTCCAGCATTAGGTAGACTCCTCCACCATTGGCGACCCCTATACATTGGCGAACCCCTCCAGCAATTGAGCAGACCTCCACACATTGGCTGACCCTCCAGCATTGGGCTGACCCCTCCAGCATTGAGCAGACTCCTCTACCATTGGGCTGATCCCTTCACCATTGGGCGGACCCCTCCAGCATTGGGCTGACCCCTCCAGCATTGAGCAGACTCCTCCACCATTGGGCTGATCCCTTCACCATTGGGCGGACCCCTCCAGCATTGGGCTGACCCCTCCAGCATTGAGCAGACTCCTCCACCATTGGGCTGATCCCTCCAGCATTAAGCAGACTCCTCCACCATTGGGCTGACCCCTCCAGCATTAAGCAGACTCCTCCACCATTGGGCTGATCCCTCCAGCATTGAGCAGACTCCTTCACCATTGGGCGGACCCCTCCACCATTGGGCTGATCCCTCCAGCATTAAGCAGACTCCTCACCATTGGGCTGACCCTCCAGCATTAAGCAGACTCCTCCACATTGGGCTGATCCTTCCAGCATGAGCAGACTCCTCCACCATTGGGCTGACCCCTCCAGCATTGGGCTGACCCCTCCAGCATTGGCTGACCCTCCAGCATTGAGCAGACCCCTCTACCATTGGGCTGATCCCTTCACCATTGGGCGGAACCCCTCCAGCATTGGGCTGACCCTCCAGCATTGACAGACTCCTCCACCATTGCCACACCCTCCAGCATTGCGCGGACCCCTTCAGCATTGGGTGACTCCTCTACCATTGGGGCTGATCCTTCACCATTGGGCGGACCCCTCCAGCATTGGGCTGACCCCTCCAGCATTGAGCAGACCCCTCCACCATTGGGCTGATCCCTTCACCATTGGCGACACCCTCCAGCATTGAGCAGACCCTCCACCATTGGGCTGACCCCTCCAGCATTGAGCTGACCCCTCCAGCATTGGCTTGACCCCTCCAGCATTGGCTGACCCCTCCACATTGAGCAGACTCCCTCATCCATTGGGCTGATACCCTTCACCATTAGGGGACCCCTCCAGATTGGGCTGACCCCTCCAGCATTGAGCAGACTCCTCCACCATTGGCTGATCCCTTCACATTGGGCGGACCCTCCAGCATTGGCTGACCCCTCCAGCATTGAGCAGATACTCCTCCACCATTGCCACACCCCCCAGCATTGCGCGGACCCCTTCAGCATTGGCAGACTCTCCAGCATTCAGCTAACCCCTCCGGCAATGGTATGACCCCTCCACATTGGGATGACCCCTCCAGCATTGAGCAGACCCTCCAGCATTGGGCGGACTCCTCCAGCATCAAGCAGACCTCCAGCACTGGCAACCCCTCAAGTTTTGGGCAGATCCTCTCCAGCATTGGGTCAGACCCCCAGCATTGGGTGACCCCTCTAAAATTGGGGTGACCTCTCCAGCATTGAGGTGACCCTCCAGCATTAGGCAGACCCCGTCCAGAATTTATTAATGATCAGGGCCTTGCTCTGTATATTGGACCAATGCATGACCCAGTCTCTGTCTATCTCCTGAATACAGCAAACTCTCCTGGATCTGAGTCTGGATTTCCTGACCACCCTGTTGACTCTATACCTGTAAGCAGTGACTGTGTCATAACCTAGTTTTTGTAGTTACTAGTCTCACGGTTGGTATTAATGATTCGGGACCTTGATATATATATATATATATATATATCAGTATATATCTATCATACGTATAGCTGATGATTATTATTTATCCATAAAGAAGAGTAATATACAACACTTGCCAGTAAATTTAGGGACTGGATTATCATACCAGTGTTACAACCATCAAGGACCTTTTCCAGGGGCATCACCATATGGACTATGGTGTAGTAATAGGGCTGTCCACGACAGCATTGGTGATTAATATCACATTGGTTGGGGTCCTACAGGCAGGATTGAAGTAGAGGAGCCACAAGAGGTAGCATAGCACCTGTGTAGTGGCCGTTCTCGGTACTGCAGCTCATCACTTATTAAGGTTACCGGGAGCTTTGAAACAGTATCAGATACCATCCCCTATAGGGTGATAAAGCCAAGGAGGTGCAGGAGACAGTACCTACCATTAATGTAGGCACAGTTAAAATTGCTGCAGAATCTTCTTGTCGTTTCAAGCTCAAATCAAACTCCGACCCAATAGTCCCTGGAGAAAGAGTAAAGACCTCATACCCCGGGACCAGGACCTCTCGTTCAGAGGAGAATGGAGAAAAGTCTTGTATATTGACTCCAGGATATCTGCTGATGATTAATAATGACTCATTGGCCATGACTGTGGCTTCATACTTGTCTAACGAGGTGTACAAGAAGTGGCCAAACTTGACGTTGATGGTTCCATTTGGTGGCACCGGTATAGTTTCCCCGATCCCGCTGTAGACCGTGTACCGGTCGTAGAGCTCAGAGTCAGACAGGAGCTGAAGAGCCGAGGTGACGTAGAAGTGCAGCCACTTGAAGTCAAAGTCGTCCATGTAAGTGTTGTAGGACCTTCCCGCTGATTTCACCGCATTGTTGAAGTCTTCTCTGATGAAGCTGGTGTAGGTCAGGAGAGCGATCCCGTGATCGTCTACAAAACTGGACGGAAGTTTGGCCTTTATCTCGTTTCTTCCTGATCATCCAGATGTCTCGGGCTTCCTCCCAGGCTCTTCTCAATCTCTTATTTTTCCCCTTCTCGGCATCAAGTACATTATTTTCTTCCAGTTTTCTTTCCATTTCTCTTCTGCAGCCCAAGTATTGGTCATCGAACGCCTGCTCTGCCAGGTCCAAGGTTTCAACCACAACATCTCCCTGGAAAAACATGAACAACAGTAAGAAAAACGGCTGAAGATCTATGACTTTGTGCAGTCCAGAACCAGCGTATGACCTAAGGAAACCGAAGGGCACACATAGACTAGGGAATGTCCTGTGCATGGTGCAACACATAGGGAGAGAAAGACCCTGACAATAGAGAGCAGGGATAGGACACCTCCTGACACTAACCTGTGTCTGGCCCCTGAGCTCCACTAATGTCCCTAAGATGGTCCTTCCCCCCCCACCACCATCACATGCCTATTCCTTAATTGTCCCTCCTCACCCTGTCTGTTCTCTGAGCTCCACTAATGTCCCTAAGATGGTCCTTCCCCCATCACCATCACATGCCTACTCCCTGATTGTCCCCCCTCACCCTGTCTTTTCTCTGAGCTCCTCCAACATCCCTAAGCGGGTCCTTTCCCCCATCACCATCACATGCCTACTCCCTGATTGTCCCCCCTCACCCTGTCTTTTCTCTGAGCTCCTCCAACATCCCTAAGCGGGTCCTTTCCCCCACCACCATCACATGCCTACTCCCTGATTGTCCCCCCTCACCCTGTCTGTTCTCTGAGCTCCTCCAACATCCCTAAGCGGTCCTTTCCCCACCACCATCACATGCCTACTCCCTGAATGTCACCCCTCACCCTGTCTGTTCTCTGAGCTCCTCCAACATCCCTAAGTGGGTCCTTTCCCCCACCACCATCACATGCCTACTCCCTGAATTGTCCCCCCTCACCCTGTCTTTTCTCTGAGCTCCTCCAACATCCCTAAATGGGTCCTTTCCCCCACCACCATCACATGCCTACTCCCTGATTGTCCACACCTCACCCTGTCTGTTCTCTGAGCTCCTCCAACATCCCTAAGTGGGTCCTTTCCCCCACCACATCACATGCCTACTCCCTAATTGTCCCCTCACCTGTCTGTTCTCTGAGCTCCTCCAACATACCTAAGCGGGTCCTTTCCCCCACCACCATCACATGCTTACACCCTGATTGTCCCCCCTCACCCTGTCTGTTCTCTGAGCTCCTCCAACATCCCTAAGCGGGTCCTTTCCCCCACCACCATCACATGCCTACTCCCTAATTGTCCCTCCTCACCCTGCCTGTTCTCTGAGCTCCACTAATGTCCCTAAGATGGTCCTTCCCCCCCATCACCATCACATGCCTACTCCCTGATTGTCACCCCTCACCCTGTCTGTTCTCTGAGCTCCTCCAACATTCCTAAGTGGGTCCTTTCCCCCCACCACCATCACATGCCTACTCCCTAATTGTTCTCCCCTCACCCTATCTGGTCCCTGAGCTCCCCCATCATCCCTAAGCGGGTCCTTTCCCCCACCACAATCACGTGTCTATTCCTTATCTAATGTCAAGGCCAATGAGTACACTAGACAATCAGTGCTACTGTAATATTACACAGGGAAAGGAGGATAGACAAAAGGATATAAAACAAACTTGACTGCTGCAGCCAAACAGGACTGCAGATGACATGGCTCCAACATCCATCTGCAGCAACTAGAGACTTCCTCCTCCACGTGGTCAGAATACCATTAATCTATTACTGGCATCAGGTGATGGGTTATGTTAATATTTAAAGTGAGGGGGAGTGATAACAAATGGCTACAGCTGAGATAAACTAACCAGCAAAAAAGATGCCATTGACTCTTGCTGTACAAAAGAAAGCAATCACATTTACAAATCCACAGTCTTACAAGTTCATGTGATCCCTGATCACTCTTGATTCCTGCCACCCTTACCCAGCCCACCCCTGCATGTGAAGCTCAGACCCCACAGCTATCACAACTCTCCTAATGACGGAGATACTTGTGACAACTGGGAGAAAACTAAAAAAGTTCTTAGTTGAATTGGAAACCCAAGAATACTCATAGTGAAGAGTGTCAATCTACAAAGTATTAAACCACAGGGTCATAGGTTGGAGATTAGCCCCATTGAATAACAGATGCAACTTCTATGATGCCCACATGGACCACAAAATCAGGTCTTCCCTATCTTATCTCCTCCTATTTGGCCAGAACCTTGGGAATTTATAATATGCAACATTGAACAATAAGGAAGGCATAAAGCAGCTCGAGATCTTTCTCTTAAACTAGTTAATGGGACAAGTGTTGGGAATTTTACTGATCCGAATGATGTTCTGCATTGATCACATTAACCAGAACTATGAGGGTCCAGGTCTACAGTAATGGACCATCCTAATTAATAATGAAGAGAGAGGAATATCTTCAAATAAGTGTCACCAAGACCAGGGGTGGCGTCAGCACCTGGGCAAGTGCCAGGGCCCTGGTAAGCTGGGGGCCCCACTCTCCATCAGGGACACTGTCAACGCCACTTGTAAGACAGTGTCCCATGCCATTACTTATGCATAGGGACAGTCCCCTTGACCATAATTTCACATAGCTCCAAAAGGGGCCCACTGAGACGTTTCACCCGGGGCCCAGAAAAACCTGGAGCCGGCCCTGGCCAAGACTGTTGACCCTTCTTCCTTGTTTGTAAATGTGGTAGGCAATGGAGAGAAGACTTTCTACTTAGGTGACACCGTCAAAGTAGGATGTGACCACCAAGAATCCACAAGGACAACACATTCACCCTGAGATTTACAATGTATCACATGGCCCTCATACAGGACTAAGATGAAGTCACCCAGATTCCAGGAAGAAGAGGAAAGAAGAAGTTGTAGAGTAAAGAACAAGGCGGAATACAAAGACCAGTGTCATAAAATAAGAGGAAATTGTGAATCCCCATCCAAAACAACTTTATAATCTGGAGATAAACAATAAGTCGTTCATCAGACTGGATGTCACAATACGGCACTTGTGCAATGTTTGCTGACTTCTCCCTAGACCTTGCTGGAGGGAGAGTGCAGGAGGTGGGGGGGGGGGGGGAATAAGGAGGACTGAAGGTTATAGTCTCATGTCAACTATCATCTCCATCCATTGTCTTCAATTTGTCATATCAACTTCAATCTCCATCACATTATTGTTGTTACAGCGGTGTCACCAAGACCCCTCATTCCAAGGAAAGAGCCCCCTCCTTTTGCCTGGGGTTAATTAATCTCTGGGATATGTTAATTAACCTGAGGATGTTACCTTCCTGGTCAACTGCTGCCACAAAAAGAAAGCTCCATAGCAAATGGAACTAGGTGACACATTGAAACCAGAGACAATTATACAAAAGGACGGGGCTCTTTATTGGAGTGAGGGGACTATGGTGACGTCTGAGCAAAATGGCTGCTATAGAAATATTGCTTGATAGGCCACAATATCTCCCTTATTCCTTACACACATATAACACCCTTATGTGATGCTGATAACCACACGGACAAGAAGAAATAGAATAGTCAAACACTCAGGTCAGATACCAGGAGAGCACGTTAAGACAGAGGGGATAAAGCAGAGGCATAGGTAAGTCATGGTCTGAGGTCAGTTATTTGCAGAGGAGCAGATCAGAATAGAGAGACAAGACAAAAGAATGGTCAAACACAGGCAAGGTCAGGCAAAAAAGATCTATTCCCAGATACTAAAGGCCAACTTAGCACCTCAGAGCTGAAACTAAGACTGGCAGTGGTCTGGGAGAAACTGCAGAGCTAAAAGGCTGAGCAATTACAGGAGACAAGGAGCAGCTGCAGAATCTCAGCACAAGCTAGAAAGAGATTGGACGACTGAGCTGTCAATCAGAACACAAACAGCTTAGCACATCCTAGCTCCAGATAGGCTGACTAAGCTGTCAATCACCCAGCACATCCCAGCTCAGATAGGATGACTAAGCTGTCAATCACCCAGCACATCCCAGCTCAGATAGGATGACTAAGCTGTCAATCACCCCGCACATCCCAGCTCAGATAGGATAACTAAGCTGTCAATCACCCAGCACATCCCAGCTCCAGGTAGTCCAGATAGGATGACTAAGCTGTCAATCACCCAGGACAGCACACCCAGAATGCAGAGCGGAGGACTTGGGAAACCTTCATATGGTGATATAGCGCGCCCAAAGTATATGTCAATGTAGTGTACAAAATATTGCCCAAATCATCAAGTAACACTTCACAGTTAATAGCCCATCGAGCTGTCTCCACATAAGACTCAATGGTGATGGACTCAGGGTCATTGTAATACCCTATATGTGTGGCCAGGAGGAAAGTATTATTGGGAGTAGGAGGAAGAGCTGGGGTGAGGCGTTACCCCCTTTATCTCAGCCTCTCCTCCTTACTTGTTGATTTCGGAGGTTGGTCTCTTCCCAATCTCCCTGTGACTTCTGTCTGAGGCCAAAGGCTAAATATGGCTAAATATCTCGGCAAACTTGGCACAAGCCGTTCCATTTGGCAGAATACAGATTAACACTGACTCCTTTAACCTCTGTACAGGGGTCTGGATTTAGGATGGGGTCCAGAAGATAGCTGTCTATGGAAGGTTCGCCATCTGGAGGTGTGAACCAGAGACAGGAATAGTCGCCATCATGCAGGGTCAGTCTGCAGCTGGGTATGTCAGGTGACACGGTTGTCCACTCCCACAGCCTTTAAATAATACCATTACCCATCAGCTGGTGTCGCTGATAGAGATCATTCACGCTTTGACCTGTGTGATGCTGTGTGCAGTTTCTGCTGCAGTTTTCAGTAGCTGTCATTCCGTTGGAGTTTCTGTTTCTAGCCCAATCCCTGGGTGGAGTTGCTGTGTTTATCCTAGTCCCTGGGTGGAGGTGAGGGAGTTATAGCCTAAGACTGGTCTGGAGCAGAGCAAGGGTGATAGTCCAGACATCCTCACCTTTTAGAGGTATTTCTGGGAACAAGGCTAGCTAGGGACCCCAAGTCTAAGGGTCAGACTAGTTCCCCTGATTGCCTTTAGCCCATTACTGCCATCCTGCTTCCATACCTCTTCATCTGTTATAGCCACACATGATACCAAGGTAAAACAGGAAACACTAATGCAGAGCAGGACACTAGTGAGGGAAGCACAAGCTATATCTGGTAGCTTCCAGCAGTAAGCTGAAGTGTGTGATGCCTTCTAATAGGCTGAAGGCAGGAGCTGATGACTTCAGCTGGACAGCAGACACACACCATGTTACACTAGTACCAAACTCTGGAAAGTGCAGAATCTGCTCATCTACTAGGGCCCTAGAGAAGGAAACCTTCATGTTCTGTAAGACATACCTGAAACGTGACCACCATGACGAACACGAAGAGGACAGTGACACGGCCCACCAGACGGCTCATCCTGACAGCGGCAAACTTCACCAATCTGATCATATGAAGGGAATTATCATCAACAATAAGATCACAGGGAACATGGAAGAATAACTAATTATAAGTATAGAAAAGAATTATCTGTCTCCTCCCTGATACTTTTATTACATTGCAATAAAGCAAGAAATGCAAAGTAAAAATTGAGAAGTAAAATTCCTAATGTTACTATGAGCAATAATAATATTCAGGGATGTAATGGAGGCAGAGACAATACATAGGTGCCTCTGTCAACTCCCTGAATAATATCATTAATAGAAATGCATGAAAACACAAATTTTGAAGTGACTTTGAACAAAAAAAGTTAGAAAATCCAAAGGTTTAAGGCAAATACTTATTTTTCAACACAAAAAGGTATAGATTGTAACTACTATAATATTGCCCTGTGTTCAAGAATATAACAACTATAATACTGCCCCTATATACAAGAATATAACTACTATAATACTGCACCTATATACAAGAATATAACTACTATAATACTGCCCCTATATACAGGAATATAACTACTATAATACTGCTCCTATGTACAAGAATATAACTACTATAACACTGCTCCTATATACAAGAATATCACTACTATAATACTGCCCCTATATACAAGAATATAACTACTATAATACTGCACCCTATATACAAGAATATAACTACTATAATACCGCTCCTATATACAAGAATATAACTACTATAATACCGCTCCTATATACAAGAATATAACTACTATAATACCGCTCCTATATACAAGAATATCACTACTATAATACTGCCCCTATATACAAGAATATAACTACTATAATACTGCACCCTATATACAAGAATATAACTACTATAATACCGCTCCTATATACAAGAATATAACTACTATAATACCGCTCCTATATACAAGAATATAACTACTATAATACCGCTCCTATATACAAGAATATCACTACTATAATACTGCCCCTATATACAAGAATATAACTACTATAATACTGCACCCTATATACAAGAATATAACTACTATAATACTGCCCCTATGTACAAGAATATAACTACTATAATACTGCTCCTATATACAAGAATATAACTACTATAATACTGCTCCTATATACAAGAATATAACTACTATAATACTGCTCCTATATACAAGAATATAACTACTATAATACTGCCCCTATATACAAGAATATAACTACTATAATACTGCCCCTATGTACAAGAATATAACTACTATAATACTGCCCCTATGTACAAGAATATAACTACTATAATACTGCTCCTATGTATAAGAATATAACTACTATAATACTGCACCCTATATACAAGAATATAACTACTATAATACTGCTCCTATATACAAGAATATAACTACTATAATACTGCTCCTATATACAAGAATATAACTACTATAATACTGCTCCTATATACAAGAATATAACTACTATAATACTGCTCCTATGTACAAGAATATAACTAGTATAATACTGCCCCTATATACAAG
Source organism: Allobates femoralis (assembly GCA_033576535.1). Taxonomy (NCBI): domain Eukaryota; kingdom Metazoa; phylum Chordata; class Amphibia; order Anura; family Aromobatidae; genus Allobates; species Allobates femoralis. The sequence goes on from JARQOC010000002.1 coordinate 749,092,802, forward strand.
AATATAACTACTATAATACTGCTCCTATGTACAAGAATATAACTACTATAATACTGCCCCTATATACAAGAATATAACTACTATAATACTGCTCCTATATACAAGAATATAACTACTATAATACTGCCCCTATGTACAAGAATATAACTACTATAATACTGCCCCTATATACAAGAATATAACTACTATAATACTGCCCCTATATACAAGAATATAACTACTATAATACTGCTCCTATATACAAGAATATAACTATTAAAATACTGCTCCTATGTACAAGAATATAACTATTAAAATACTGCTCCTATGTACAAGAATATAACTACTATAATACTGCTCCTATATACAAGAATATAACTACTATAATACTGCCCCTATATACAAGAATATAACTACTATAATACTGCTCGAATATACAAGAATATAACTACTATAATACTGCTCCTATATACAAGAATATAACTACTATAATACTGCTCCTATATACAAGAATATAACTACTATAATACTGCCCCTATATACAAGAATATAACTACTATAATACTGCCCCTATATACAAGAATATAACTACTATAATACTGCCCCTATATACAAGAATATAACTACTATAATACTGCCCCTATATACAAGAATATAACTACTATAATACTGCCCCTATGTACAAGAATATAACTACTATAATACTGCCCCTATATACAAGAATATAACTACTATAATACTGCCCCTATATACAAGAATATAACTACTATAATACTGCCCCTATGTACAAGAATATAACTACTATAATACTGCCCCTATATACAAGAATATAACTACTATAATACTGCTCCTATATACAAGAATATAACTACTATAATACTGCTCCTATATACAAGAATATAACTACTATAATACTGCTCCTATATACAAGAATATAACTACTATAATACTGCTCCTATATACAAGAATATAACTACTATAATACTGCCCCTATATACAAGAATATAACTACTATAATACTGCCCCTATATACAAGAATATAACTACTATAATACTGCCCCTATATACAAGAATATAACTACTATAATACTGCCCCTATATACAAGAATATAACTACTATAGTACTGTAAACCCTATAATAAAGTAGATATTAGTAGATATGAGTTCTACATTGGGCGCTGTGTGATCTCCGTACCTTACAGTCCTGTCTGCACAGTGCAGCGGTGGAGGAGACTTACAGATGTTGCTGTCCTCGGTGTCTGGGACACTGGTGACTTCCCCTTGTTCCTCTCGATCTTATTGTGTGCGGTCGCTCAGCTGCTGATTACTCCTCATTTGACTCAGACACTATGAAGAAATTTGCTGTATCACGGCACAAGCAGCCCCATAACCAATCCCTCAAGACCCGCTGCGGACATGTGACGGTGCTGCACTGTCACTTGTGGTTGAACACTCGGTGCCCGAAATTGGTTGCCCAATGTGTCTGGACCACCTGCCATTGTCCACACTACCCAAGGGTTTAACCATTGGGGGCGTGGCGGTTACAGTAACAATTCAGGTGCCAAAGGACCCCTCTGCCACATATAAGACATACCGGTCCGGATTTGTGTATAAAGCTGTGAAAGGTTGAACATTTTTTGAGCAAGTTTTGCTTTTTTCGGACCATGTTTAGCCGCGTCCAACAATGTGGGTAAAGCTGGACGGAGCATGAAGACCCCCAATCATCAAATGCATGGAGACTGACACCACATTACACCTTGCCTCATGTATTAAGAGTGGTGCGCCTCTTCATGGATCATCCACCCGCACCCCGTGAATAATGCCGGTCTTGATGAATCAGAGTCACAAAGTTTAGTCAGTGCTCCCATAACCTTAGGATATTGCAAAGAAAACTCGGCACTCCATCATACAAAAATACATCCCTCCGCTCAAGGGTAGAGGTTATCTAACTGTACAAATATACATTCCTCCGCTCAAAGGTAGAGGTTATCTTACTATACCAATATAGATCCCTCCACTCAAGGGTAGAGGTTATCTTACTATACCAATATAGATCCCTCCACTCAAGGGTAGAGGTTATCTTACTATGCCAATATAGATCCCTCCTCTCAAGGGTTGAGGTTATCTAACTGTACAAATATACATCCCTCCGCTCAAGGGTAGAGGTTATCTTACTATGCCAATATAGATCCCTCCACTCAAGGGTAGAGGTTATCTTACTATGCCAATATAGATCCCTCCTCTCAAGGGTAGAGGTTATCTAACTGTACAAATATAAATCCCTCCGCTCAAGGGTTGAGGTTATCTAACTGTATAAATATACATCCCTCCGCTCAAGGGTAGAGGTTATCTAACTGTACAAATATAGATCCCTCCACTCAAGGGTTGTGGTGCTCGAGAAGTGTCCAGACCATAAATATAGTAAAAGAAACTTGGCACTCAATCATGCATTGAATGAATGGATATTTTTTATGACAATCCATAAACATATTTTAACGTCTCGGTCCCACTTTTGGACCTTCGTCAGAAAAACTGATTGCCAGAGAAAGGTCCAAGAGTGGAACATTAAAATATTGTTTATGGATTGCCATTAAAAACTTCTGTCCATTCAATGTATGATTGTGCCATGTTTTCTCCACTTTATTTATGGGCTGGACTCTTGAACCCTTGAGCGGAGGGATGTATATTTGTACAGTTAGATAACCTCAACCCTTGAGCGGAGGGATGTGTTACCATCACAGGGTGTGGTAAGGTATAATGGATTCACTGGGTGACTGATGGTGCAGTGGCAGCTGTTTATCTTACTTAAGAGACAGGAGAAGGAGCTTCATAAAACCAAAGATATTTGTCACGGGGTCCTTCTCCGATATCCCACAATCAACAGAGTGAGATGCATGATCAGCCCAAGAACCTTTACTGCTAGAAAAACATAAAATTCCATAAAGAACAATCCAGTGATATATAGTATGTCCATGTAAGGGCCCTTTCACATCAGCGGTAATTTCAAATCGCGGCAGATGCGCGATTTGAAATTGGCTGCACCTGCCGCAAGTGCCGAAACCGCACTTGCCGCATCTGCCACACCCTAACCACAAGCCCCTGTGAGGCAGCAACCGGGGAACCCGCTTGCAAAACGACAAGAACACGTGTTTATAAGGTTAACCAATGTCTACCCGTTTATTTTCACATATTAATCACATAACCCGGGTAGCATGTTTGACACATATCACATTGATTAACAACACTTTACATAAATACACCATACATTTACATTTAACATCACATAACACTTATATTGCACATAACGTTTTATAGTAACCCGGGACCTTTAGCCATCTCTGTCCCCATTGGAGCTCTACTAACAGCTCCCATGGTGGCTACGGCCTCCGGCCTACTTACACTATACATAAGTTACAGTACGATGATGACCCTTCCGGGTTCATAACAGGGATTGGCAAACCCTAGTAACCCGTGGCTGCGGCCTCAGGCCTAACCACGCGTTACCCAGTACGGGAGCCCTTCTAACCCCTGCTTCTGACCTTCGTTACATACGCCTCAACGGGCCCTGTGGGTCCCAATGGCGGTACCTGCCGCCTGGCTTTAGTCACCCCAGCATGATGATATACATTCACCCGTAGTCAGGATTCCTGCCTGACCGGGACCTTACACACCGTATGTGATCCATCATTCAAACGTCCATGGATCACACACCTGCTCACAGCCCACATCCATGGACTGTGGCCCCTCCATGGCCCATTACAGGGACTGGCAAACCATAGTGCACGGGAACCTCTACATCCGTTACCTACTAGGAGCCCTATTACCCCTGTGTCTGGCCACAGGCACACCCACACCATTAGAGGTCGTGGTTGAGGGATCAGGTACCCTCTGCAAGCAGCCGGGCAAGCCTCCCTCTCGTCCCAAGGACGGAACGCCTCCAACATCATCCATACTCGCTGGGTCACTGTCTCTCCACATAATTATACATGGGTCTTACATAGGTCATCATCTCTCATTCAGGGCCATTACCTAAGCCCTCATACACATAGTTCATCGGGTCCCTTAACTGAGTACTCTGACTCGGACCCAAAGGCGGTCTATGCCCGCCTGGCACACTACATACAATTGCCTCCAAGGGCTACATACATTCCGGTTCATCAGGACCTTTAACGGACTCCACTGAGTCGGTCCCAAGGGCGGTCTATACTCGCCTAACATGATCTACGCACACCAGGTGCACAGTTCACACTATCGCTCAGGAACTGCTTTACTTACCGGGCACGGATCCGGGTCTCGCTACCTGGGTCACAGGCTCCACCAGGCATCCCCACAGGCTCCTTCCCGGACGTGAGGCGAACCACGTCCGGTCTAGCGTCCACGGGTCAACCACGGCTTCCCCCTCCAGGTGCGGACACGACCACGGACCTCGGCACCGGCATGGAGCTAGCATGCTCCCATCATGTACTCAGAGCCTCTAGACTGCTCTGCACTTGGCTGGTCTCAGCTTCCATCTGCATCAATCTCAGCTTCCAGAATGAAATCTCAGCTTCCAGAATCAATCTCACAATCACTCAGGTGGCAGGTTCTTATCGTGCCAGCCACTCCCACATGGACACACCCCCTCAGCTGCTGTTAATCAGCCCGTCACACAGCTCAGGTTAACCCCCTGTGTTCCGGGTTGTCAGCACTCACTCGTTACATCCTATTCCTCATGGACTCCTCGATCTCATCCCACTCTCACTGCCGCTCATTAGGCTCATGAAACCTCATTGTGTTTAGGTTGGTTCACACAGTATTATCATCACAGGAAAACCGGCCAGTGTGCACAGGATCATCCTCTGATCCTACATGTGATGTACCCCGGCCATGCGGATCATGCCGGCGGTGCCTCACACCCCATAGACATTGCATGGGGCTTGCCGCAAGTGTGCCACAAGTGTCGCGGTTATGCGGTAGTCGCGGCAGATGCGGTTTTTTCACCGCATCTGCCGCGATTTGAAATTACCGCTGATGTGAAAGGGCCCTATTCCAGATTTGTCTAAATCCCTTGTGGAGCCGGTCTGAACTCAGCTTCGCACACACAGACTGACAAAACACGGCTTCTTCCCTCCCCTCCCAACACCTCCCCAATCCAAAACCAGTTCTATGGAGACTCCAGGGGGGTGGTACAAACCTTTACAGACAGAGGTCTTGAATGACAAAATAAGGACATGGATGTGCAGTGCATGATCCTAGACAGGAGAGTAGTGCATGATCCCAGACAGGAGAGCAGTGCATGATCCCAGACAGGAAAGCAGTGCATGAGCCCAGACAGGAGAGCAGTGCATGAGCCCAGACAGGAGAGCAGTGCATGAGCCCAGACAGGAGAGCAGTGCATGAGCCCAGACAGGAGAGCAGTGCATGAGCCCAGACAGGAGAGCAGTGCATGATCCCAGACAGGGAGCAGTGCATGATCCCAGACAGGAGAGCAGTGCATGATCCCAGACAGGAGAGCAGTGCATGATCCCAGAATGGAGAGCAGTGCATGATCCCAGACAGGAGAGCAGTGCATGATCCCAGACAGGAGAGCAGTGCATGATCCTAGACAGGAGAATAGTGCATGAGCACAGAGAGGAGAGTAGTGCATGAGCCCAGACAGGAGAGCAGTGCATGAGCCCAGACAGGAGAGCAGTGCATGAGCCCAGACAGGAGAGCAGTGCATGATCCCAGACAGGAGAGCAGTGCATGAGCCCAGACAGGAGAGCAGTGCATGAGCCCAGACAGGAGAGCAGTGCATGATCCCAGACAGGAGAGCAGTGCATGATCCCAGACAGGAGAGCAGTGCGATGCATGAGCCCAGACAGGAGAGCAGTGCATGAGCCCAGACAGGAGAGCAGTGCATGAGCCCAGACAGGAGAGCAGTGATGAGCCCAGACAGGAGAGCAGTGCATGAGCCCAGACAGGAGAGCAGTGCATGATCCCAGACAGGAGAGCAGTGCATGATCCACAGGGACAGGAGAGCAGTGCATGATCCCAGACAGGAGAGCAGTGCATGATCCCAGACAGGAGAGCAGTGCATGATCCCAGACAGGACGACAGAGCAATGATCCCAGACAGGAGAGCAGTGCATGATCCCAGACAGGAGAGCAGTGATGATCCCAGACAGGAGAGCAGTGCATGACCCAGACGGAGAGAGCAAGTGCATGATCCCAGACAGGAGAGCAGTGCATGACCCAGACAGGAGAGAGTGCATGATCCCAGACAGGAGAGCAGTGCATGATCCCAGACAGGAGAGCAGTGCATGATCCCAGAATGGAGAGCAGTGCATGAGTCCCAGACAGGAGAGCAGTGCATGATCCCAGACAGGAGAGCAGTGCATGATCCCAGACAGGAGAGCAGTGCATGATCCCAGAAGGAGAGCAGTGCATGATCCCAGACAGGAGAGCAGTGCATGATCCCAGAAGGAGAGCAGTGCATGAGCCCAGACAGGAGAGCAGTGCATGAGCCCAGACAGGAGAGCAGTGCATGATCCCAGAAGGAGAGCAGTGCATGATCCCAGAATGGAGAGCAGTGCATGATCCCAGACAGGAGAGCAGTGCATGATCCCAGACAGAGAGGATGAGCCAGATGCATGATCCCAGACAGGAGAGCAGTGCATGATCCCAGACAGGAGAAGCAGTGCATGACCCCAGGAAGCAGGAGAGCAGTGCATGATCCCAGACAGGAGAGCAGTGCATGAGCCCAGACAGGAGAGAGTGCATGATCCCAACAGGAGAGCAGTGCATGAGCCCAGACAGGAGAGCAGTGCATGAGCCCAGACAGGAGAGCAGTGCATGATCCCAGACAGGAGAGCAGTGCATGATCCCAGACAGGAGAGCAGTGCATAGATCCCAGACAGGAGAAGAGTGCATGATCCCAACAGGAGAGCAGTGCATGAGCCCAGACAGGAGAAGAGTGCATGAGCCCAGACAGGAGAGAGTGCATGATCCCAGACAGGAGAGCAGTACATGATCCCAGACAGGAGAGCAGTGCATGAGTCCCAGACAGGAGAAGAGTGCATGATCCCAGACAGGAGAGCAGTGCATGAGCCCAGACAGGAGAGCAGTGCATGATCCCAGACGAGAGAGCAGTGCATGATCCCAGACAGGAGAGCAGTGCATGATCCCAGAAGGAGAGCAGTGCATGATCCCAGACAGGAGAGCAGTGCATGATCCCAGACAGGAGAGCAGTGCATGATCCCAGACAGGAGAGCAGTGCATGAGCCCAGACAGGAGAGCAGTGCATGATCCAGACAGGAGAGCAGTGCATGATCCAGACAGGAGAGAAGTGCATGATCCCAGACAGGAGAGCAGTGCATGATCCCAGACAGGGAGCAGTGCATGATCCCAGACAGGAGAGCAGTGCATGATCCCAGACAGGAGAGCAGTGCATGATCCTAGACAGGAGAGAGTGCATGAGCCCAGACAGAGAGAGAGTGCATGAGCCCAGACAGGAGAGCAGTGCATGATCCCAGACAGGGAGCAGTGCATGAGCCCAGACAGGAGAGCAGTGCATGAGTCCCAGACAGGAGAGCAGTGCATGATCCCAGACAGGAGAGCAGTGCATGAGCCCAGACAGAAGAGCAGTGCATGACCCAGACAGGGAGATCAGTGCATGATCCCAGACAGGAGAGCAGTGCATGATCCCAGACAGGAGAGAAGTGCATGATCCCAGACAGGAGAGCAGTGCATGATCCCAGAAGGAGAGCAGTGCATGATCCCAGACAGGAGAGCAGTGCATGATCCCAGACAGGAGAGCAGTGCATGATCCAGACAGGAGAGTAGTGCATGAGCACAGACAGGAGAGTAGTGCATGAGCCCAGACAGGAGAGCAGTGCATGAGCCCAGACAGGAGAGCAGTGCATGATCCCAGACAGGAGAGCAGTGCATGAGCCCAGACAGGAGAGCAGTGCATGAGCCCAGACAGGAGAGCAGTGCATGATCCCAGAGAGGAGAGCAGTGCATGATCCCAGAGAGGAGAGAAGTGCATGAGCCCAGACAGGAGAGTAGTGCATGATCCCAGACAGGAGAGCAGTGCATGATCCCAGAGAGGAGAGCAGTGCATGATCCCAGAGAGGAGAGAAGTGCATGAGCCCAGACAGGAGAGTAGTGCATGAGCCCAGACAGGAGAGCAGTGCATGATCCCAGACAGGAGGGCAGTGCATGATCCCAGACAGGAGAGCAGTGCATGATCCCAGACAGGAGAGCAGTGCATGATCCCAGACAGGAGAGCAGTGCATGATCCCAGACAGGAGAGCAGTGCATGAGCCCAGACAGGAGAGCAGTGCATGATCCCAGACAGGAGAGCAGTGCATGAGCCCAGACAGGAGAGCAGTGCATGAGCCCAGACAGGAGAGCAGTGCATGAGCCCAGACAGGAGAGCAGTGCATGATCCCAGACAGGAGAGCAGTGCATGATCCCAGACTGGAGAGCAGTGCATGATCCCAGACAGGAGAGCAGTGCATGATCCCAGACAGGAGAGCAGTGCATGATCCCAAACAGGAGAGCAGTGCATGAGCCCAGACAGGAGAGCAGTGCATGATCCCAGACAGGAGAGCAGTGCATGATCCCAGACAGGAGAGCAGTGCATGATCCCAAACAGGAGAGCAGTGCATGAGCCCAGACAGGAGAGCAGTGCATGATCCCAGACAGGAGAGCAGTGCATGAGTCCAGACAGGAGAAGAGTGCATGATCCCAGACAGGAGAGCAGTGCATGATCCCAGACAGGAGAGCAGTGCATGAGCCCAGACAGGAGAGCAGTGCATGAGCCCAGACAGGGGAGCAGTGCATGATCCCAGACAAGAGAGCAGTGCATGATCCCAGACAGGAGAGCAGTGCATGAGCCCAGACAGGAGAGCAGTGCATGATCCCAGACAGGAGAGCAGTGCATGATCCCAGACAGGAGAGCAGTGCATGATCCCAGACAGGAGAGCAGTGCATGAGCCCAGACAGGAGAAGAGTGCATGATCCCAGACAGGAGAGCAGTGCATGATCCCAGACAGGAGAGCAGTGCATGATCCCAGACAGGAGAGCAGTGCATGATCCCAGACAGGAGAAGAGTGCATGAGCCCAGACAGGAGAGCAGTGCATGATCCCAGACAGGAGAGCAGTGCATGTAGAGAGGGGTGCTCATGACTCCTGGTACTGGTTATTCATGGTGAATTCCGCTAGTGGCAGATGTTCCACCCAATCGGATTGATGCTCAGAGACATAACGTAGATACTGCTCGAGAGTAGAGATGAGCGGTGTTCTATTCGAATTGTTCGCCAATCTCAAATTTGACCTGTTTTGTCCGGTGTTCGAGTCATTAGAACAATTTGCTTCAAGTTCGGCAGTTCGCGGTTATGCTCGATAACGCTTCGATCACCAAAAGCTTAACCCTAACCCTAACAGTGTCAATGAATGTTAATATCCAGTATCAGTGTATAGTGTGCGGGGGAAGGAGGGTGCAGTGTTTAGATCAGTGCTGCTGAAATAATGCCCATCTCCATTTTTTTTCTCCTACCTGTATATACAGGGGGGCAGTGCAGGCTGCCGGCCAATCACACACAGCAAAGTGCATTTTTTGCACACAAGCAAGGGCATGTGTCATTGGCTGTGTAAATCACATGTCCTTGCCCTATAAGACCCAGCCATTTTCCCCATCGCTGCCATTTCATCAGTGCTGCAGTTGTGTGTCAGTCAGGCACCGCTACTGCTGCTGTGGGCGCTATAAAGTGTTAGATAGTGAGCGAATCTCAAGTTAGATAGACAGGCTTAGGGAGTAGAGACTAGTTAGAATCTCAGCCCTTTTGAGGGATACTTCAGACAAGTATGGAGTAGGGACTAGTTATAATTTCAGTAGCAGTGTCTGGTAGAAAGCGGTGTAGCCCAGCTGTAAAGTAAGCTACACCGCCTGTCTACACCGCCTGTCTACACCGCCTGTCTACACCGCCTGTCTACACCGCCTGTCTATCCAGTAGCCAATTTTTTACTACAGCTAGTCCAGGCAATTTTTTTGGGCTAGTAGCAGTGTCAGTTAGACTGTGGTGTAGCCTAATTGTGAATCAAGTGACGCACCCCAGGGCCGGGTACTTGGCTCTCAGGCGGTTTCAGTCTGTCTGGGATGTCACGGGTGGCTGCCCGAGGCTGTGGCCTTGGCGGGTCAATGAATAAGGGGTTAATTAAAGTATATACAAGTTTTGTCGTGACGTCACCTGCAGTGTCTGGTGATGCTTACCAGCGCTGCTACAGCCCTCCGGTGGTCAATGGTACTGCGGCCAGGTTGGTATAGTCCCCCACAGGCAGGACTGGACTGCCGGGGCAGAGTTTCTATGAAAAGAATAAGTTTGTGCAGGAAAGAATGCAGCAGAGGCAATAACTCACTTCACCGGGAACTTTACTGGAAAACTTTCAGTCATCATTACAGTCTTTCAGTGCAGTAGATGTTATAACGACAAATGGCTATAGATGCTGCAAGTGGAACTTCTGGCTGTAGATGGATCCCTCACTGTGTGCCGTTCCTGTTCCTTTCTTCCCCTTGCCTCCCAGTGGCGGTGAAGTCTGATCTCTTAAAGATGAATCTGACCTCCTGCTGTTCCCTTATTCTCCTCTCCCTTCTACCCGTCGGGTGAGCCTTCTCTTGAGCTCCATGCAGTGTCCTGCTACTCCTGGCTCCCCTCTCTCTGAGCTCCTCGGGAGTCAGAGGCGTACATGAAGATACCCCTGGTCTTCGGATTTTCTGTGAGCCGTATAGGTCCTCACAGGTGCGGGCTCCAGTACCCAGTTTTTCTTTGGGGCAAACTCCTGGTTACTCTATTCCCGTCTGGAGTAAACTCCTGGCCATCGAGTTTCTCCCTACCTTCTTATTTCTCAGGGATCTGTTCTGTCTTGGGTCCCTCAGCCGAGGAGACCCTCCTTGCTCCCCTCCCAGGCCGGCTGCCTGACTCCAACTCTCTCACTGAGTCCTAGACTCTTCTAGACTGACTCTAGTGCCCCCTGGAGGTCACTATATCCCTCCCAGGGTCCCTCCCACTTACTAATCTAGAGTGTGGGTGTTAACTCTAGAGTTCCACCTACTAGCCATAGTTCCACTTGCAGTGGGGTGACTACACCACTTTTATGGGTGTAGTACCCCTTTTGTGGCACCTACATCGTGGGGCGCCACACAAGCTACACCGCCTGTCTAGTTCAGACTAATTTTTAACTGCCCCTAGCCCAGGTAATAGTTTGGGCCTAGTAGCACTCTGTTTGACCACTCAGCTCCGCTCGATTTTCATCCTAATTTTTTTCTCCTAACAACTGCAGAGTTGCCAATTTGTTTCCATACAAAATCAGCGGCAAAAGGCTGCTGCTGCTGGAGGAAAGGGGAATCGGTGTAGTGGAAAGGGCAAAAAAGTTTGTGTCCGTGGGGTAGGTGGTAAAGCAACAGTAACATCTGCTGAAGAAAGACCATCTATCAGCCAAAGTAAGATGTCTACTTCTTTCTGTGGACAATCTGATATGATTCCTTTCATATGGACATGACCATCGATACCTGTTGTAGATGAGCCACAAAAACAGCAGGTGCCTGAATGGATATCAAGTGCTCCATCAAGTGGTCTCTCCTCCACCTCAACTTCAACATCACAAACCCTCCAGTCCTCTGAGGCGTCATCCCAATCGCACTTGCTTCCTCCCAGCTCACAAGTCTCCAGCCGCCCTACTGAGTCTGGGGTAATACAGATGGGTGAGTCTGCAGGGCTGTCCTGGGAATCAGAGGTCTGCTCCAAAGCTGCAGTGAGTCCAGACGAGTTAATGATCTGCACTGATGCCCAGAAGCTTTGTGATTTGGATCCAGTCCCAGATGAAGAAGGGTCCGAGCATAATTAGACCCTCATTCCCAAACTGTAACTCCTCTTGGTGGAGATAATGAGGAAGATGCTGATGAGACTCAGATACCTGTTGGAGCGACAACTTAACTGTTCGGTCAGGGCAGGAAGAGATTGTCTCTGAGGACAAGGGGTGTGAGAACACACAGGGTGATGATGAGGTTGTAGATCCCACTTACTGTCAACCCACAGTCAGCCAGTCGATGAGGTCAGCACAGGAGGAGGAGGAGATTGATAGTGATGACTTCTAGTGGTGAGTGCCTCCTAGCAGTGAGCACCACCTAGTGGTGAGTGCCTTCTAGTGGTGAGTGCCTCCTAGCAGTGAGCACCACCTAGTGGTGAGTGCCTTCTAGTGGTGAGTGCCTCCTAGCAGTGAGCACCACCTAGTGGCGAGCGCCTGGTCTGGGGGCTGTATGAGCATCTCCAGAAATTCCCCTGACACAAAAATCTCTGTATCCAGGACGTTATAGGTAAAGCTGCAGCCATTTATGTTTTGTGAGATTATTTATGCAGCTCAGTGCTTTGTTTACTTACACCGGGCGCATCTCTGGTCAGGCTTTTACATTACAACAGCCAGCACTTCCTCATGCTGCTGTAACTTATGAACTCTGTAATGGGGATTAGAGGGTGGAGCTGAGGGCAGATCAGGAAGTTTCTGGGGGGCTCACAGTTTGGTGGGAGTCTAAAGACCCTACCCTCTCTGGCATCTCACCATAAACAAAGCGAGAGATGTGTGACCAGCCCAAGAAGCTTTCTTGCATGAAAAACACAAAATCCATAAAACAATCCAGCAGTATATATATATATATATATATATATATATATATATATATATATATATATATATTTTATGTGTGTGTATTCAGGGAAGAACAGGGTTTCTCCAGTCTCTCTGGGAAGCTGCCTTAGTATCAGCCTCCTACACAAAGAATCAAATCATACTGCGCTATCTTACCCCAGCAACCTCTCTATATCCAAACCAGGGGCCAGCAGACAGGTCAGGGCCTCGGCTATTGCCGCACTCCAGGGGCCAGCAGAGAGGTCAGGGCCTCAGCTATTCCCGCACTCCAGGGGCCAGCAGACAGGTCAGGGCCTCAGCTATTCCCACACTCCAGGGGCCAGCAGACAGGTCAGGGCCTCAGCTATTCCCACACTCCAGGGGCCAGCAGACAGGTCAGGGCCTCAGCTATTCCCACACTCCAGGGGCCAGCAGACAGGTCAGGGCCTCAGCTATTCCCACACTCCACAGGGTGACTACAAATATTTTCAGGCAGCAGGGACTGACCAAGTTAGGATATGTCAAGAAGAGTTCAATTGTCAGACCCTCTGGGATGTAATGATTAAACAAGATGGGGGAAGGTTGGAATACACAGTATAGCAACATAACACTTCTACTATCCAGAAAAATATGAACTATCATATCACTATCACAAACCCCCACACACACAAAATCCAAGGAACATCCAATTCATGTGTAAAAAACTTTATTCCCATAAGAGCAACCAATGTGTAACACAAGAAGAAAGCAACTGCACTGCAAAGTATTAGTCTTGAGTCAGTGGAAAACTCAGAAACTGAGAACTGCAGCAATGAAGAAAGAGCAAGAGTATAATAAAGACAGAGAAGTCAAGGCCTCATGTATAGCCGGGCGGAGAACAGTGCTCCATATATTGGGAATTAAGGAGTTATATTCTTGTATATAGGAGCAGTATTATAGTAGTTATATTCTTGTATATAGGAGCAGTATTATAGTAGTTATATTCTTGTATATAGGAGCAGTATTATAGTAGTTATATTCTTGTACATAGGAGCAGTATTATAGTAGTTATATTCTTGTATATAGGAGCAGTATTATAGTAGTTATATTCTTGTCAATAGGGGCAGTATTATAGTAGTTATATTCTTGTATATAGGGGCAGTATTATAGTAGTTATATTCTTGTATATAGGAGCAGTATTATAGTAGTTATATTCTTGTATATAGGGGCAGTATTATAGTAGTTATATTCTTGTATATAGGGGCAGTATTATAGTAGTTATATTCTTGTATATAGGGGCAGTATTATAGTAGTTATATTCTTGTATATAGGAGCAGTATTATAGTAGTTATATTCTTGTATATAGGAGCAGTATTATAGTAGTTATATTCTTGTATATAGGGGCAGTATTATAGTAGTTATATTCTTGTATATAGGGGCAGTATTATAGTAGTTATATTCTTGTATATAGGGGCAGTATTATAGTAGTTATATTCTTGTATATAGGAGCAGTATTATAGTAGTTATATTCTTGTATATAGGAGCAGTATTATAGTAGTTATATTCTTGTATATAGGAGCAGTATTATAGTAGTTATATTCTTGTACATAGGGCAGTATTATAGTAGTTATATTCTTGTATATAGGAGCAGTATTATAGTAGTTATATTCTTGTATATAGGAGCAGTATTATAGTAGTTATATTCTTGTACATAGGGGCAGTATTATAGTAGTTATATTGTATATAGGAGCAGTATATATAGTAGTTATATTCTTGTTATATAGGAGCAGTATTATAGTAGTTATATTCTTGTACATAGGGCAGTATTATAGTAGTTATATTCTTGTACATAGGAGCAGTATTATAGTAGTTATATTCTTGTATATAGGAGCAGTATTATAGTAGTTATATTCTTGTATATAGGGGCAGTATTATAGTAGTTATATTCTTGTACATAGGAACAGTATATATAAGTAGTTATATTCTTGTACATAGGGGCAGTATTATAGTAATTATATTCTTGTATAAAGGAACAGAATTATAGTAGTTATATTCTTGTATAAAGGGGCAGTATTATAGTAGTTATATTCTTGTATATAGGGGCAGTATTATAGTAGTTATATTCTTGCATATAGGAGCAGTATTATAGTAGTTATATTCTTGTATATAAGGAGCAGTATTATTAGTAGTTATATTCTTGTATATAGGAGCAGTATTATAGTAGTTATATTCTTGTATATAGTGACAGTATTATAGTAGTTATATTCTTGTATTATAGGCATATTATAGTAGTTATATTCTTGTATATAGGGGCAGTATTATAGTAGTTATATTCTTGTATATAGGAGCAGTATTATAGTAGTTATATTCTTGTATATAGGGCGGTATTATAGTAGTTATATTCTTGTATATAGGAGCAGTATTATAGTAGTTATATTCTTGTATATAGGAGCAGTATTATAGTAGTTATATTCTTGTACATAGGAGCAGTATTATAGTAGTTATATTCTTGTATATAGGGGCAGTATTATAGTAGTTATATTCTTGTATATAGGGGCAGTATTATAGTAGTTATATTCTTGTATATAGGGAGACAGTATTATAGTTATAGTTAGTTATATTCTTGTATATAGGAGCAGTATTATAGTAGTTATATTCTTGTACATAGGAGCAGTATTATAGTACTTATATTCTTGCACATAGGAGCAGTATTATAGTAAATTATATTCTTGTATATAGGAGCAGTATTAATAGTAGTTATATTCTTGTACATAGGGGCAGTATTATAGTAGTTATATTCTTGTATATAGGGAGCAGTATTATAGTAGTTATATTCTTGTATATAGGGCAGTATTATAGTAGTTATATTCTTGTATATAGGAGCAGTATTATAGTAGTTATATTCTTGTATATAGGGCAGTATTATAGTAGTTATATTCTTGTATATAGGGGCAGTATTATAGTAGTTATATTCTTGTATATAGGAGCAGTATTATAGTAGTTATATTCTTGTATATAGGAGCAGTATTATAGTAGTTATATTCTTGTATATAGGAACAGTATTATAGTAGTTATATTCTTGTACATAGGGGCAGTATTATAGTAGTTATATTCTTGTAATATAGGAGCAGTATTATAGTAGTTATATTCTTGTATATAGGAGCAGTATTATAGTAGTTATATTCTTGTACATAGGGGCAGTATTATAGTAGTTATATTTGTATATAGGAGCAGTATTATAGTAGTTATATTCTTGTATATAGGAGCAGTATTATAGTAGTTATATTCTTGTACATAGGGGCAGTATTATAGTAGTTATATTCTTGTACATAGGAGCAGTATTATAGTAGTTATATTCTTGTATATAGGAGCAGTATTATAGTAGTTATAATTCTTGTATATAGGGGCAGTATTATAGTAGTTATATTCTTGTATATAGGGGCAGTATTATAGTAGTTATATTCTTGTACATAGGAACAGTATTATAGTAGTTATATTCTTGTACATAGGGGCAGTAAATTTTAGTAATTATATTCTTGTATAAAGGAACAGAATTATAGTAGTTATATTCTTGTATAAAGGGGCAGTATTATAGTAGTTATATTCTTGTATATAGGGCAGTATTATAGTAGTTATATTCTTGCATATAGGAGCAGTATTATAGTAGTTATATTCTTGTATATAGGAGCAGTATTATAGTAGTTATATTCTTGTATATAGGAGCAGTATTATAGTAGTTATATTCTTGTATATAGTGACAGTATTATAGTAGTTATATTCTTGTATATAGGGGCAGTATTATAGTAGTTATATTCTTGTATATAGGGGCAGTATTATAGTAGTTATATTCTTGTATATAGGAGCAGTATTATAGTAGTTATATTCTTGTATATAGGGGCGGTATTATAGTAGTTATATTCTTGTATATAGGAGCAGTATTATAGTAGTTATATTCTTGTATATAGGAGCAGTATTATAGTAGTTATATTCTTGTACATAGGAGCAGTATTATAGTAGTTATATTCTTGTATATAGGGGCAGTATTATAGTAGTTATATTCTTGTATATAGGGGCAGTATTATAGTAGTTATATTCTTGTATATAGGAGCAGTATTATAGTAGTTATATTCTTGTATATAGGAGCAGTATTATAGTAGTTATATTCTTGTATATAGGGCAGTATTATAGTAGTTATATTCTTGTATATAGGGGCAGTATTATAGTAGTTATATTCTTGTATATAGGAGCAGTATTATAGTAGTTATATTCTTGTATATAGGGGGCAGTATTATAGTAGTTATATTCTTGTATATAGGGGCAGTATTATAGTAGTTATATTCTTGTATATAGGGGCAGTATTATAGTAGTTATATTCTTGTATATAGGAGCAGTATTATAGTAGTTATATTCTTGTATATAGGGGGCAGTATTATAGTAGTTATATTCTTGTATATAGGAGCAGTATTATAGTAGTTATATTCTTGCATATAGGGCAGTATTATAGTAGTTATATTCTTGTATATAGGGGCAGTATTATAGTTGTTATATTCTTGTATATGGGAGCAGTATTATAGTAGTTATATTCTTGTACATAGGGGCAGTATTATTATAGTAGTTATATTCTTGTATATAGGAGCAGTATTATAGTATTATATTCTTGTATATAGGAGCAGTATTATAGTAGTTATATTCTTGTATATAGGAGCAGTATTATAGTAGTTATATTCTTGTATATGGGAGCAGTATTATAGTAGTTATATTCTTGTATATAGGGCAGTATTATAGTAGTTATATTCTTGTATATAGGAGCAGTATTATAGTAGTTATATTCTTGTATATAGGGGCAGTATTATTATAGTAGTTATATTCTTGTATATAGGGCAGTATTATAGTAGTTATATTCTTGTATATAGGAGCAGTATTATAGTAGTTATATTCTTGTATATAGGGCAGTATTATAGTAGTTATATTCTTGTATATAGGAGCAGTATTATAGTAGTTATATTCTTGTATATAGGAGCAGTATTATAGTAGTTATATTCTTGTATATAGGAGCAGTATTATAGTAGTTATATTCTTGTACATAGGGCAGTATTATAGTAGTTATATTCTTGTATATAGGAGCAGTATTATAGTAGTTATATTCTTGTATATAGGAGCAGTATTATAGTAGTTATATTCTTGTACATAGGGGCAGTATTATAGTAGTTATATTGTATATAGGAGCAGTATTATAGTAGTTATATTCTTGTATATAGGAGCAGTATTATAGTAGTTATATTCTTGTACATAGGGCAGTATTATAGTAGTTATATTCTTGTACATAGGAGCAGTATTATAGTAGTTATATTCTTGTATATAGGAGCAGTATTATAGTAGTTATATTCTTGTATATAGGGGCAGTATTATAGTAGTTATATTCTTGTATATAGGGGCAGTATTATAGTAGTTATATTCTTGTACATAGGAACAGTATTATAGTAGTTATATTCTTGTACATAGGGGCAGTATTATAGTAATTATATTCTTGTATAAAGGAACAGAATTATAGTAGTTATATTCTTGTATAAAGGGGCAGTATTATAGTAGTTATATTCTTGTATATAGGGGCAGTATTATAGTAGTTATATTCTTGCATATAGGAGCAGTATTATAGTAGTTATATTCTTGTATATAGGAGCAGTATTATAGTAGTTATATTCTTGTATATAGGAGCAGTATTATAGTAGTTATATTCTTGTATATAGTGACAGTATTATAGTAGTTATATTCTTGTATATAGGGGCAGTATTATAGTAGTTATATTCTTGTATATAGGGCAGTATTATAGTAGTTATATTCTTGTATATAGGAGCAGTATTATAGTAGTTATATTCTTGTATATAGGGGCGGTATTATAGTAGTTATATTCTTGTATATAGGAGCAGTATTATAGTAGTTATATTCTTGTATATAGGAGCAGTATTATAGTAGTTATATTCTTGTACATAGGAGCAGTATTATAGTAGTTATATTCTTGTATATAGGAGCAGTATTATAGTAGTTATATTCTTGTACATAGGAGCAGTATTATAGTACTTATATTCTTGCACATAGCAGCAGTATTATAGTAATTATATTCTTGTATATAGGGCAGTATTATAGTAGTTATATTCTTGTATATGGGAGCAGTATTATAGTAGTTATATTCTTGTACATAGGGGCAGTATTATTATAGTAGTTATATTCTTGTATATGGAGCAGTATTATAGTAGTTATATTCTTGTATATAGGAGCAGTATTATAGTAGTTATATTCTTGTATATAGGAGCAGTATTATAGTAGTTATATTCTTGTATATGGGAGCAGTATTATAGTAGTTATATTCTTGTATATAGGGGCAGTATTATAGTAGTTATATTCTTGTATATAGGAGCAGTATTATAGTAGTTATATTCTTGTATATAGGGCAGTATCAGTTATTTTATATAGAGTATTATTAGTTACTTGTATATAGGGCAGTATTATAGTAGTTATATTCTTGTATATAGGAGCAGTATTATAGTAGTTATATTCTTGTACATAGGAGCCTATATGTAGTTATATTATAGACTTAGTGTTATATTCTTGTATATAGGAGCAGTATTATAGTAGTTATATTCCTGTATATAGGAGCCGTATTATAGTAGTTATATTCTTGATATAGGGGCAGTATTATAGTAGTTATATTCTTGTATATGGGAGCAGTATTATAGTAGTTATATTCTTGTATATAGGGGCAGTATTATAGTAGTTATATTCTTGTATATAGGAGCAGTATTATAGTAGTTATATTCTTGTATATAGGGGCAGTATTATAGTAGTTATATTCTTGTATATAGGAGCAGTATTATAGTAGTTATATTCCTGTATATAGGGGCAGTATTATAGTAGTTATATTCTTGTACATAGGGGCAGTATTATAGTAGTTATATTCTTGTATATAGGGGCAGTATTATAGTAGTTATATTCCTGTATATAGGAACAGTATTATAGTAGTTATATTCTTCTATATAGGAGCAGTATTATAGTAGTTATATTCTTGTACATAGGAGCAGGATTATAGTAGTTATATTCTTGTATATAGGAGCAGTATTCTAGTAGTTATATTCCTGTATATAGGGGCAGGATTATAGTAGTTATATTCTTGTACATAGGGGCAGTATTATAGTAGTTATATTCTTGTATATAGGGGCAGTATTATAGTAGTTATATTCCTGTATATAGGAACAGTATTATAGTAGTTATATTCTTCTATATAGGAGCAGTATTATAGTAGTTATATTCTTGTACATAGGAGCAGGATTATAGTAGTTATATTCTTGTATATAGGAGCAGTATTCTAGTAGTTATATTCTTGTACATAGGAGCAGTATTATAGTAGTTATATTCTTGTATATAGGGGGCAGTATTATAGTAGTTATATTCCTGTATATAGGGGCAGTATTATAGTAGTTATATTCTTGTATATAGGAGCAGTATTATAGTAGTTATATTCTTGTATATAGGGGCAGTATTATAGTAGTTATATTCTTGTATATAGGAGCAGTATTATAGTAGTTATATTCTTGTATATAGGAGCAGTATTATAGTAGTTATATTCTTGTATATATGGAGCAGTATTATAGTAGTTATATTCTTGTATATAGGAGCAGTATTATAGTAGTTATATTCTTGTATATAGGAGCAGTATTATAGTAGTTATATTCTTGTATATAGGGGCAGTATTATAGTAGTTATATTCTTGTATATAGGGGCAGTATTATAGTAGTTATATTCTTGTATATAGGGAGCAGTATTATAGTAGTTATATTCTTGTACATAGGAGCAGTATTATAGTAGTTATATTCTTGTACATAGGGGCAGTATTATAGTAGTTATATTCTTGTATATAGGGGCAGTATTATAGTAGTTTATATTCTTGTACATAGGAGCAGTATTATAGTAGTTATATTCTTGTACATAGGAGCAGTATTATAGTAGTTATATTCTTGTACATAGGAGCAGTATTATAGTAGTTATATTCTTGTACATAGGTGCAGTATTATAGTAGTTATAATCTTGTATTTTGAAACCTGGTTCACTTATCTTTGATGTATTATATGTCATGAGAAATATATATATATATATAGTTTTGTATTTTGCAGCCCTGTAACCACAAGTAGATGAATGATTATCACTTCAGATCTCACCTCCTCCCCGGGGAGCTGCAGAAATAAACAGGCAAATTACTGCACACAGGTGTCCGCACATAAAAAAAATTACAAAATATACATTTGCTTTGTCTACAATCTTTAAAATTATCCTGTAATAAATCGTCTTTTTACTCCAGTCACCTCCAGAGCTGCATTAACAATTCTGCTTATTTCCTGTAAGCGCTGGACTTTGGAGTTTTCTTCTCATCGCAGTACTGAACATACAATTATGGCCAAAAGTCTTTGCACCCTTTAAATTAATCCAGAATATGAAGTATTTCTCCTAAAACTAACCTCCTCCATATGTGACTGTAGGTCATGTGCCCTTTTCTCTGACCTCTCTCATATGTGACTGTAGGTCCTGTGCTCTTTTCTCTGACCTCCCCCATATGTGACTGTAGGTCCTGTGCTCTTTTCTCTGACCTCCCCCATATATGACTGTAGATCCTGTGCTCTTTTCTCTGACCTCCCCCATATGTGACTGTAGGTCCTGTGCTCTTTTCTCTGACCTCCTCCATATGTGACTGTAGGTCCTGTGCTCTTTTCTCTGACCTCCCCCATATGTGACTGTAGGTCCTGTGCTCTTTTCTCTGACCTCCCCCATATGTGACTGTATGTCCTGTGGTCTTTTCTTTGACCTCTCCCATATGTGACTGTATGTCCTGTGGTCTTTTCTCTGTCCTCCTCCATATGTGACTGTAGGTCCTGTGTTCTCTTCTCTGACCTCCCCCATATGTGACTGTATGTCCTGTGCTCTTTTCTCTGACCTCCCCCATATGTGACTGTTGGTCCTGTGCTCTTTTCTCTGACCTCCTCCATATGTGACTGTAGGTCCTGTGCTCTTTTCTCTGCTCTCCTCCATATGTGACTGTAGGTCCTGTGCTCTTTTCTCTGACCTCCCCCATATGTGACTGTTGGTCCTGTGCTCTTTTCTCTGACCTCCTCCATATGTGACTGTAGGTCCTGTGCTCTTTTCTCTGCTCTCCTCCATATGTGACTGTAGGTCCTGTGCTCTTTTCTCTGACCTCCCCCATATGTGACTGTTGGTCCTGTGCTCTTTTCTCTGACCTCCTCCATATGTGACTGTAGGTCCTGTGCTCTTTTCTCTGACCTCCCCCATATGTGACTGTAGGTCCTGTGCTCTTTTCTCTGACCTCCCCCATGTGTGACTGTAGGTCCTGTGCTCTTTTCTCTGACCTCCCCCATATGTGACTGTAGGTCCTGTGCTCTTTTCTCTGTACTCCCTCATATGTGACTGTAGATCCTGTGCTCTTTTCTCTGACCTCCCCCATATGTGACTGTAGGCCCTGTGCTCTTTTCTCTGTCCTCCCCCATATGTGACTGTAGGTCCTGTGCTCTTTTCTCTGACCTCCCCCATATGTGACTGTAGGTCCTGTGCTCTTTTCTCTGACCTCCCCCATATGTGACTGTAGGTCCTGTGCTCTTTTCTCAGCCCTCCCCCATATATGACTTTAGGTCTTGTGATCTTTTCTTTGTCGGCCTCATTATGTTGTCAGTAAACAGTAGAATGATTTGCTTTACCATAAAGCTCTATCTTGTCTCATCTGTTCACATGACGCTTTCCCAGAAAGACTTTGGTTCCTCACGTACATATTGCTTTTTCTTCTGTCTCTGTGTCAGCAGTGGGTCCTCCTGGGTCTCCTCCATAGCTTTTCATGTCATTCACTTGTGGACAGATAGTTTGTACTGACACTGATGCTTCCCGAGCCTGCAGGATGGCTCGGATTTATTTAGAACTTTATTGCAGCTTATCCACAATTTGGACTATCCTGCGTTACAACCTTTCATCAATTTTTCTCTTTCATCCATGTCCAGGGAGATTAGCTACAGTGCCATGGGCTATAAACGTCTTCTGTGAACATCTGGAGATGATGTTGTCATCTTGAGATTGTTGATATTTTCCACAGTTTTGGTTCTCGTCCTCAGACCATTCTCTTCACCTTTATCTGTCCTCCATGTTTAGTGCGGCTCACACAGACACACAATGCAAATATTGAGGCAACTTCTCCTTTTTATCTGGTCTCAGGTGTGATTTTTATATTGCCCTCTCCTCTTACTGCCACAGGTAAATGTGAACGAGCGCCACATGCTGGAAACAAAGGTGTTCGCTGATGGATTCTCAGTTGGTTTATTCTGAAGGAAAGCAAAACCGAGCTTGTAAAAGCCAAACGCTGGAATATATTTAGTGACGCCCAATTGCAAAAATTTATTTTAGCCCAAAATGAATGCCCCCTGAGACTGCAGGATGGCTTGAATTTCTTTGGACTTTGGGGATTATCCACTGTCCAAACTATTCTGCACTGCAACCTTATCTGCCATCCACATCCAGGGAGATTAGCTACAGTGCCATGGGTTGTAAACTTTTCCGGTTGATAAAAGAACATCTCCCCCTCAGTGGTGTTCTATTCCTATGAGTTTTTTTGAGTCACGTTTTTGCTCAGACTCTTAGACCCTTTCACATCAGAGGTTTTTGCTAATTGCGGCAGATCCAGCATCTGCAGCCTAACGACCGCACTTGCAGCACACTTGCGGCAAACCCCATGCATTGTTTATGGGGCTAGTGGTCAAGTGCGGCAAGTGCTGTTCTGCCGGATCCCACAACATGCCTCCCCCATCATCATCCACCCCCCAAATCCCACCACACCCCTCCCCCATCATCATCCACCCCCAAATCCCACCACACCCCTCCCCCATCATCATCCACCCCCAAATCCCACCACACCCCTCCCCCATCATCATCCACCCCCAAATCCCACCACACCCCTCCCCCATCATCATCCACCCCCCAAATCCCACCACACCCCTCCCCCCGCCATCATCCACCCCCCAAATCCCACCACACCCCTCCCCCATCATCATCCACCCCCCAAATCCCACCACACCCCTCCCCCATCATCATCCACCCCCAAATCACACCACACACCTCCCCCCCACATATATAAGAACACGCCCACAACACGTGCGGAAGTGACGTCATACCTACGGAAGCACATTCATTTTGGCATCAACTCTGCTAAACCCCGCTCTTCCGACTAGTGGATCGGGGCAGTCTTAATTGATGAATGCGCATGCGCAACATGCACGCGCTGGACGCGTGCACTCGCCGCCGCGCACCTGGCGCATGCGCAGTAGATACGGCTGCAGGCAATTCAAGTTCACGCGGCAACCTTCTTCTCCCGCGCGTTTTGGCGCCTTGCCAAGACATCACTGCTCCCGGTATTAACCCTTTGCTCCCGGTATTAACCCTTTAGGGGGGGGGGCTTGTAACACTGCTCCCCGGATTCTTCTCCCGCGCGTTTTGGCGCCTTGCCAAGACATCACTGCTCCCGGTATTAACCCTTTGCTCCCGGTATTAACCCTTTAGGGGGGGGGCTTGTAACACTGCTCCCCGGTATTAACCCTTTAGAGGGGGGGGGCTTCTAACACTGCTCACCGGTATTAACCCTTTATGGGGGGCTTCCCGGTATTAACCCTTTAGGGGGGGGGGCTTGTAACACTGCTCCCCGGTATGAACCCTTTATGGGGGGGCTTCTAACCCTTTGCTCCCGGTTTAACCCTTTAGGGGGGGGGGGCTTGTAACACTGCTCCCCGGTATTAACCCTTTAGGGGGGGGCTTCTAACACTGCTCCCCGGTATTAACCCTTTATGGGGGGGCTTCTAACACTGCTCCCCGGTATTAACCCTTTAGGGGGGGGGGGTTCTAACACTGCTCCCCGGTATTAACCCTTTATGGGGGGGTCCGTGTATGGATGGATAGGGGGTCCCTTATGGCGGGGGCCCGTGTATGGATGGATAGGGGGTCCCTTATGGCGGGGGTCCGTGTATGGATGGATAGGGGGTCCCTTATGGCGGGGGTCCGTGTATGGATGGATAGGGGGTCCCTTATGGCGGGGGTCCGTGTATGGATGGATAGGGGGTCCCTTATGGCGGGGGCCCGGGTATGGATGGATAGGGGTCCATTACTGCGGAGGGGGCTGTGTACGGATAGATAGGGGGTCCCTTACTGTGGGGGGCCTGTGTACGGATAGATAGAGGGGTCTGTGTATGGATAGTTAGGAGGGTCCCTTATGGCGGGGGCCCGTGTATGGATGGATAGGGGGTCCCTTATGGCGGGGGTCCGTGTATGGATGGATAGGGGGTCCCTTATGGCGGGGGTCCGTGTATGGATGGATAGGGGGTCCCTTATGGCGGGGCCCGGGTATGGATGGATAGGGGTCCCTTATGGCGGGGGTCCGTGTATGGATGGATAGGGGGTCCCTTATGGCGGGGGTCCGTGTATGGATGGATAGGGGGTCCCTTATGGCGGGGGCCCGGGTATGGATGGATAGGGGTCCATTACTGCGGAGGGGGCTGTGTACGGATAGATAGGGGGGTCCCTTACTGTGGGGGGCCTGTGTACGGATAGATAGAGGGGTCTGTGTATGGATAGTTAGGAGGGTCCCTTATGGCGGGGGCCCGTGTATGGATGGATAGGGGGTCCCTTATGGCGGGGGTCCGTGTATGGATGGATAGGGGGTCCCTTATGGCGGGGGTCCGTGTATGGATGGATAGGGGGTCCCTTATGGCGGGGGCCCGGGTATGGATGGATAGGGGTCCATTACTGCGGAGGGGGCTGTGTACGGATAGATAGGGGGGTCCCTTACTGTGGGGGGCCTGTGTACGGATAGATAGAGGGGTCTGTGTATGGATAGTTAGGAGGGTCCCTTATGGCGGGGGCCCGTGTATGGATGGATAGGGGGTCCCTTATGGCGGGGGTCCGTGTATGGATGGATAGGGGGTCCCTTATGGCGGGGGTCCGTGTATGGATGGATAGGGGGTCCCTTACTGTTTTGGGGGGCTGTGTACGGATAGATGGGGGTGCCTTACTGTGGGGGGCCTGTTTATGGATAGATAGGGGGTCCCTAGAAAGTCGCACGTTGTTGCTGCGGATTTTCTGTACGGAAAGATGGATTAATACCGGGAGCAGTGTTAGAAGCCCCCCCCCTAAAGGGTTAATACCGGGGAGCAGTGTTACAAGCCCCCCCTAAAGGGTTAATACCGGGAGCAAAGGGTTAATACCGGGAGCAGTGATGTAAGTCTTAGCAAGGCGCCAAAACGAGAAGGCGGGAGGAGGTTGGCGGCGCGCAGTGTCGGCACCGCGTGAAATTGAATTGACAGCAGCCGTATTTACTGCGCATGCGCCAGGTGCGCGCGAGCTCGCGCGGCGGCGAGTGCACGCGTCCCGCGCGTGCATGTTGCGCATGCGCATTGATCAATTAAGTCTGCCCCGATCCCCTAGTTTAATGTGCCCGAAATGTACTAGGGGATCGGGGCAGTCTCAATTGATACATGCGCATGCGTAACATGCACGCGTGGGACTCGCGTGCACTCGCTGCCGCGCGAGCTCGCAAGCACCTGGTGCATGCGCAGTAGATACGGCTGCTGTCAAATCACGAGCGGATCCCTGCAGTCGAATCCTTCTTCTGCGCATGCGCGCGGCAGTCGCGCGCTCGGCTCTAGTGCAAAACACTGGCGCGCTTAAGGCTTCTGCATGGTATTAATCCTTTAGGTTCTTTTTTATTAGGACTGGGTCTTACTAGGGGGGGGCGGGCTGTGTATGGATAGTTGGGGGTCTTACTGGGGGGGGGCGGGCTGTGTATGGATAGTTGGGGGTCTTACTAGGGGGGGGCTGTGTATGGATAGATGGGGGGGGCTTACTACACTGGATGTGTGCGTACGTGGATGTGCGTGCGTGGATGTGTGCGTGGATGTGCATGCGTGTGTGGATGTCAGAGTGCGTGGATGTGCTTGCGTTGATGTGTGCGTGGATGTGCGTGCAAAGATGTGTGCGTACGTGGATGTGTGCATGGATGTCAGCATGCGTGCGTGGATGTCAGCATGCGTGTGTGGATGTCAGCGTGCGTGCGTGGATGTGTGCGTTCGTGGATGTCACCATGCTTGGATGTGCGTGCGTGGATGTCAGCGTGCGTGCGTGCTTGAACGTGTGCGTGTGTGGATGTCCGTGCGTGGTTGTGTGCGTGTGTGGATGATGGGTGCAACAAGGGATCAAGTGTCCTCTTGTTATAGTCTCTGGAATCATAGTCATGGTGCACTGTATGACAGATCATTGTCATACAGTGCACCACAACTCTGACCCCCGAGACTAGGAAGAGGACACTTGATCCCTTGCTGTAGTCTCTGGATTGAGCAGAGGCGATCGAGCATCGTGGGACCTTCGTTGTGGATTACGTCGGAGGCGATCGAGCGTCGTGGGACCTTCGTTGTGGACTACGTCGGAGGCGATCGAGCGTCGTGGGACCTTCGTTGTGGACTACGTCGGAGGCGATCGAGCGTCGTGGGACCTTCGTTGTGGACTACGTCGGAGGCGATCGAGCGTCGTGGGACCTTCGTTGTGGACTAGCGGAGCGATCGAGCGTCGTGGGACCTTCGTTGGACTACGTCGAGGCGATCGAGCGTCGTGGGACCTTCGTTGTGGACTACGTCGGATCTTTATAATTAAGATGGAGTCTGAATTTTGTTTGTGTTTTTTTTTTCAAATAAAAAGATTTTTCTATGCGTGTATTTTCTGACTATTTACCAGAGATTCCTAATGGCGGGTCTAACATTGGCCCTATATTATGAATCTCGGGCTTAGTGCCAGCTGCCAATAAAAAGCTGGCATTAACCCCTTTATTACCCAGTTTGCCACCGGTACCAGGGCAACTGGAAGAGCATGGGTACAGCGCCAGAAAATGGCGCTTCAATGAATGCGCCATTTTCTGGGGCGGCTGCGGGCTGCAATTCGCAGCATGGGGGGCCCAGAACGCTTGGGCCTTTCCATGCTGAGGTTTCCAGCCCCCAGCTGCCTAGTTGTACCTGGCTGGGCCAAAAATATGGCGGAGCCCTATGTCATTTTTTTTTCAAGAATTAGTTCTAGAAATTAAAACAAATGGGCTTCGCTGTATTTTTGGTTGCAGCCAGGTACGAGGCAGCTGGGGGTTACTGGCAGTCTGTAGCTGCCAAGTTGTACCTGGCTGCAACCAAAAATACAGCGAAGCCCATTTGTTTTAATTTCTAGAACTAATTCTTGAAAAAAAAATGACATAGGGCTCCGCCATATTTTTGGCCCAGCCAGGTACAACTAGGCAGCTGGGGGCTGGAAACCTCAGCATGGAAAGGCCCAAGCGTTCTGGGCCCCCCATGCTGCGAATTGCAGCCCGCAGCCGCCCCAGAAAATGGCGCATTCATTGAAGCGCCATTTTCTGGCGCTGTACCCATGCTCTTCCAGTTTGCCCTGGTGCCGGTGGCAAACTGGGTAATAAAGGGGTTAATGCCAGCTTTTTATTGGCAGCTGGCACTAAGCCCGGATTCATAATATAGGGCCAATGTTAGACCCGCCATTAGGAATCTCTGGTAAATAGTCAGAAAATACACGCATAGAAAAATCTTTTTATTTGAAAAAAAAAACACAAACAAAATTCAGACTCCATCTTAATTATAAAGATCCGACGTAGTCCACAACGAAGGTCCACGACGCTCGATCGCCTCCGACGTAGTCCACAACGAAGGTCCCACGACGCTCGATCGCCTCCGACGTAGTCCAAACGAAGGTCCCACGACGCTCGATCGCCTCCGACGTAGTCCACAACGAAGGTTCCACGACGCTCGATCGCCTCCGACGTAGTCCAAACGAAGGTCCCACGACGCTCGATCGCCTCCGACGTAGTCCACAACGAAGGTCCCACGACGCTCGATCGCCTCCGACGTAGTCCACAACGAAGGTCCCACGACGCTCGATCGCCTCCGACGTAGTCCACAACGAAGGTCCCACGACGCTCGATCGCCTCCGACGTAGTCCACAACGAAGGTCCCACGACGCTCGATCGCCTCCGACGTAGTCCACAACGAAGGTCCCACGACGCTCGATCGCCTCCGACGTAGTCCACAACGAAGGTCCCACGACGCTCGATCGCCTCCGACGTAGTCCACAACGAAGGTCCCACGACGCTCGATCGCCTCCGACGTAGTCCACAACGAAGGTCCCACGACGCTCGATCGCCTCCGACGTAGTCCACAACGAAGGTCCCACGACGCTCGATCGCCTCCGACGTAATCCACAACGAAGGTCCCACGATGCTCGATCGCCTCTGCTCAATCCAGAGACTACAGCAAGGGATCAAGTGTCCTCTTCCTAGTCTCGGGGGTCAGAGTTGTGGTGCACTGTATGACAATGATCTGTCCTACAGTGCACCATGACTATGATTCCAGAGACTATAACAAGGACACTTGATCCCTTGTTGCACCCATCATCCACGCACGCACACAACCACGCACGGACATCCACGCACGCACACGTTCAAGCACATCCAAGCATGGTGACATCCACGAACGCACACATCCACGCACGCACGCTGACATCCACACACGCATGCTGACATCCACGCACGCATGCTGACATCCACGCACACATCCACGTACGCACACATCTGTGCACGCACATCCACGCAAGCACATCCACACACTCTGACATCCACACACGCATGCACATCCACGCACACACATCCACGTACGCACACATCCAGTGTAGTAAGCCCCCCCATCTATCCATACACAGCCCCCCCCTAGTAAGACCCCCAACTATCCATACACAGCCCGCCCCCCCCCCAGTAAGACCCCCAACTATCCATACACAGCCCGCCCCCCCCTAGTAAGACCCAGTCCTAATAAAAAAGAACCTAAAGGATTAATACCATGCAGAAGCCTTAAGCGCGCCAGTGTTTTGCACTAGAGCCGAGCGCGCGACTGCCGCGCGCATGCGCAGAAGAAGGATTCGACTGCAGGGATCCGCTCGTGATTTGACAGCAGCCGTATCTACTGCGCATGCGCCAGGTGCGCGCGAGCTCGCGCGGCAGCGAGTGCACGCGAGTCCCACGCGTGCATGTTACGCATGCGCATGTATCAATTGAGACTGCCCCGATCCCCTAGTACATTTCGGGCACATTAAACTAGGGGATCGGGGCAGACTTAATTGATCAATGCGCATGCGCAACATGCACGCGCGGGACGCGTGCACTCGCCGCCGCGCGAGCTCGCGCGCACCTGGCGCATGCGCAGTAAATACGGCTGCTGTCAATTCAATTTCACGCGGTGCCGACACTGCGCGCCGCCAACCTCCTCCCGCCTTCTCGTTTTGGCGCCTTGCTAAGACTTACATCACTGCTCCCGGTATTAACCCTTTGCTCCCGGTATTAACCCTTTAGGGGGGGGGCTTGTAACACTGCTCCCCGGTATTAACCCTTTAGGGGGGGGGCTTCTAACACTGCTCCCGGTATTAATCCATCTTTCCGTACAGAAAATCCGCAGCAACAACGTGCGACTTTCTAGGGACCCCTATCTATCCATAAACAGGCCCCCCACAGTAAGGCACCCCCATCTATCCGTACACAGCCCCCCAAAACAGTAAGGGACCCCCTATCCATCCATACACGGACCCCCGCCATAAGGGACCCCCTATCCATCCATACACGGACCCCCGCCATAAGGGACCCCCTATCCATCCATACACGGGCCCCCGCCATAAGGGACCCCCTAACTATCCATACACAGACCCCTCTATCCGTACACAGGCCCCCCACAGTAAGGGACCCCCCTATCTATCCGTACACAGCCCCCTCCGCAGTAATGGACCCCTATCCATCCATACCCGGGCCCCCGCCATAAGGGACCCCCTATCCATCCATACACGGACCCCCGCCATAAGGGACCCCCTATCCATCCATACACGGGCCCCCGCCATAAGGGACCCTCCTAACTATCCATACACAGACCCCTCTATCTATCCGTACACAGGCCCCCCACAGTAAGGGACCCCCCTATCTATCCGTACACAGCCCCCTCCGCAGTAATGGACCCCTATCCATCCATACACGGGCCCCCGCCATAAGGGACCCCCTATCCATCCATACACGGACCCCCGCCATAAGGGACCCCCTATCCATCCATACACGGGCCCCCGCCATAAGGGACCCTCCTAACTATCCATACACAGACCCCCGCCATAAGGGACCCCCTATCCATCCATACACGGGCCCCCGCCATAAGGGACCCCCTATCCATCCATACACGGACCCCCGCCATAAGGGACCCCCTATCCATCCATACACGGGCCCCCGCCATAAGGGACCCCCTATCCATCCATACACGGACCCCCGCCATAAGGGACCCCCTATCCATCCATACACGGACCCCCGCCATAAGGGACCCCCTATCCATCCATACACGGGCCCCCGCCATAAGGGACCCCCTATCCATCCATACACGGACCCCCGCCATAAGGGACCCCCTATCCATCCATACACGGGCCCCCGCCATAAGGGACCCTCCTAACTATCCATACACAGACCCCTCTATCTATCCGTACACAGGCCCCCCACAGTAAGGGACCCCCCTATCTATCCGTACACAGCCCCCTCCGCAGTAATGGACCCCTATCCATCCATACCCGGGCCCCCGCCATAAGGGACCCCCTATCCATCCATACACGGACCCCCGCCATAAGGGACCCCCTATCCATCCATACACGGACCCCCGCCATAAGGGACCCCCTATCCATCCATACACGGACCCCCCCATAAAGGGTTAATACCGGGGAGCAGTGTTAGAACCCCCCCCCCTAAAGGGTTAATACCGGGGAGCAGTGTTAGAAGCCCCCCCTAAAGGGTTAATACCGGGGAGCAGTGTTACAAGCCCCCCCCCCTAAAGGGTTAAACCGGGAGCAAAGGGTTAGAAGCCCCCCCCTAAAGGGTTAATACCGGGGAGCAGTGTTACAAGCCCCCCCCCCCTAAAGGGTTAATACCGGGAAGCCCCCCCATAAAGGGTTAATACCGGGGAGCAGTGTTAGAAGCCCCCCCCTCTAAAGGGTTAATACCGGGAGCAAAGGGTTAATACCGGGAGCAGTGATGTCTTGGCAAGGCGCCAAAACGCGCGGGAGAAGAATCCGGGGAGCAGTGTTACAAGCCCCCCCCCCTAAAGGGTTAATACCGGGAGCAAAGGGTTAATACCGGGAGCAGTGATGTCTTGGCAAGGCGCCAAAACGCGCGGGAGAAGAAGGTTGCCGCGTGAACTTGAATTGCCTGCAGCCGTATCTACTGCGCATGCGCCAGGTGCGCGCGAGCTCGCGCGGCGGCGAGTGCACGCGTCCAGCGCGTGCATGTTGCGCATGCGCATTCATCAATTAAGACTGCCCCCGATCCACTAGTCTCTTCCGGGAGTCTGCCACAACAAAGATGGCCGCCGAGTCGCTTCCGCTGGTCATGTGACCTTATCACCATGGAGACTCTCAAAAGCCGTATGGCGGAAGTTATCTCCAAGGAGACTGACGCGTCTCCATAGTAACGGGAAACTACTGCTACAAGAAGGAAAGCGCGACCGCAACAGCGGACCTGAGAGAAGACACCGGGACAGGACTCACCGGCACCGACCCCCGGGACAGGACTCACCGGCACCGACCCGGCAGCGGACATGTCTGACCTGGGCTCCGACTTCGAGGAAGAGGCTGAGCCCGATCTGGGGGTGAGAAACCGGGAGAGGAGACTGGGGGGGATCATGGAGGAGGTACAGGGGGGTCTGGATTATTAGGAGGAGGTACAGGGGATGACTGGATTATTAGGAGGAGATGCAGGGGGTGTCTGGATTATTAGTAGGAGGTACAGGGGGGGTCTGGATTATTAGGAGGAGGTGCAGGGGGTGTCTGGATTATTAGGAGAAGGTACAGGGGGGTCTGGAGTATTAGGAAGAGGTACAGGGGGGTCTGGATTATTAGGAGGAGGTACAGGGGGGTCTGGAGTATTAGGAAGAGGTACAGGGGGGTCTGGATTATTAGGAGGAGGTACAGGGGGGGTCTGGATTATTAGGAGGAGGTACAGGGGGTGTCTGGATTATTAGGAGGAGGTACAGGGGGGTCTGGAGTATTAGGAGGAGGTACAGGGGGGGTCTGGAGTATTAGGAAGAGGTACAGGGGGGGTCTGGATTATTAGGAGGAGGTACAGGGGGGTCTGGATTATTAGGAGGAGGTACAGGGGGGTCTGGATTATTAGGAGGAGGTACAGGGGGGTCTGGTTTATTAGGAAGAGGTACAGGGGGGTCTGGATTATTAGGAGGAGGTGCAGGGGGGGTCTGGAGTATTAGGAGGAGGTACAGGGGGGTCTGGTTAATTAGGAAGAGGTACAGGGGGGTCTGGTTAATTAGGAAGAGGTACAGGGGGGTCTGGATTATTAGGAGGAGGTACAGGGGGTCTGGATTATTAGGAGGAGGTGCAGGGGGTGTCTGGATTATTAGGAGGAGGTACAGGGGGGGTCTGGAGTATTAGGAAGAGGTACAGGGGGGTCTGGATTATTAGGAGGAGGTACAGGGGGTCTGGATTATTAGGAGGAGGTACAGGGGATGACTGGATTATTAGGAGGAGATGCAGGGGGTGTCTGGATTATTAGTAGGAGGTACAGGGGGGTCTGGATTATTAGGAGGAGGTGCAGGGGGTGTCTGGATTATTAGGAGGAGGTACAGGGGGGTCTGGAGTATTAGGAAGAGGTACAGGGGGGTCTGGATTATTAGGAGGAGGTACAGGGGGGGTCTGGAGTATTAGGAAGAGGTACAGGGGGGTCTGGATTATTAGGAGGAGGTACAGGGGGGGTCTGGATTATTAGGAGGAGGTACAGGGGGCCTGGATTATTAGGAGGAGGTACAGGGGGGGTCTGGATTATTAGGAGGAGGTGCAGGGGGGGTCTGGATTATTAGGAGGAGGTACAGGGGGGGTCTGGAGTATTAGGAGGAGTACAGGGGGGGTCTGGAGTATTAGGAAGAGGTACAGGGGGGGTCTGGATTATTAGGAGGAGGTACAGGGGGGTCTGGATTATTAGGAGGAGGTACAGGGGGGTCTGGATTATTAGGAGGAGGTACAGGGGGGTCTGGTTTATTAGGAAGAGGTACAGGGGGGTCTGGATTATTAGGAGGAGGTGCAGGGGGGTCTGGAGTATTAGGAGGAGGTACAGGGGGGTCTGGTTAATTAGGAAGAGGTACAGGGGGGTCTGGTTAATTAGGAAGAGGTACAGGGGGGTCTGGATTATTAGGAGGAGGTACAGGGGGGTCTGGATTATTAGGAGGAGGTGCAGGGGGTGTCTGGATTATTAGGAGGAGGTACAGGGGGGTCTGGAGTATTAGGAAGAGGTACAGGGGGGTCTGGATTATTAGGAGGAGGTGCAGGGGGGTCTGGATTATTAGGAGGAGGTACAGGGGGGTCTGGTTTATTAGGAAGAGGTACAGGGGGGTCTGGATTATTAGGAGGAGGTGCAGGGGGGGTCTGGAGTATTAGGAGGAGGTACAGGGGGGGTCTGGAGTATTAGGAGGAGGTACAGGGGGTGTCTGGAGTATTAGGAGGAGGTACAGGGGGTGTCTGGAGTATTAGGAGGAGGTACAGGGGGTGTCTGGATTATTAGGAGGAGGTACAGGGGGGTCTGGATTATTAGGAGGAGGTGCAGGGGGTGTCTGGATTATTAGGAGGAGGTGCAGGGGGTGTCTGGATTATTAGGAGGAGGTACAGGGGGGTCTGGATTATTAGGAGGAGGTACAGGGGGGTCTGGATTATTAGGAGGAGGTACAGGGGGTCTGGTTTATTAGGAAGAGGTACATGGGGGTCTGGATTATTAGGAGGAGGTGCAGGGGGGGTCTGGAGTATTAGGAGGAGGTACAGGGGGGTCTGGAGTATTAGGAGGAGGTACAGGGGGTGTCTGGAGTATTAGGAGGAGGTACAGGGGGTGTCTGGAGTATTAGGAGGAGGTACAGGGGGTGTCTGGATTATTAGGAGGAGGTACAGGGGGGTCTGGATTATTAGGAGGAGGTGCAGGGGGTGTCTGGATTATTAGGAGGAGGTGCAGGGGGTGTCTGGATTATTAGGAGGAGGTACAGGGGGGTCTGGATTATTAGGAGGAGGTGCAGGGGGTGTCTGGATTATTAGGAGGAGGTACAGGGGGGGTCTGGAGTATTAGGAAGAGGTACAGGGGGGGTCTGGATTATTAGGAGGAGGTACAGGGGGGTCTGGATTATTAGGAGGAGGTACAGGGGGGTCTGGTTTATTAGGAAGAGGTACAGGGGGGTCTGGATTATTAGGAGGAGGTGCAGGGGGGTCTGGAGTATTAGGAGGAGGTACAGGGGGGGTCTGGAGTATTAGGAGGAGGTACAGGGGGTGTCTGGAGTATTAGGAGGAGGTACAGGGGGTGTCTGGAGTATTAGGAGGAGGTACAGGGGGTGTCTGGATTATTAGGAGGAGGTACAGGGGGGTCTGGATTATTAGGAGGAGGTGCAGGGGGTGTCTGGATTATTAGGAGGAGGTGCAGGGGGTGTCTGGATTATTAGGAGGAGGTACAGGGGGGTCTGGATTATTAGGAGGAGGTGCAGGGGTGTCTGGATTATTAGGAGGAGGTACAGGGGGGGTCTGGAGTATTAGGAAGAGGTACAGGGGGGGTCTGGATTATTAGGAGGAGGTACAGGGGGGTCTGGATTATTAGGAGGAGGTACAGGGGGTCTGGTTTATTAGGAAGAGGTACAGGGGGGTCTGGATTATTAGGAGGAGGTGCAGGGGGGGTCTGGAGTATTAGGAGGAGGTACAGGGGGGTCTGGAGTATTAGGAGGAGGTACAGGGGGTGTCTGGAGTATTAGGAGGAGGTACAGGGGGTGTCTGGAGTATTAGGAGGAGGTACAGGGGGTGTCTGGATTATTAGGAGGAGGTACAGGGGGGTCTGGATTATTAGGAAGAGGTACAGGGGGGGTCTGGATTATTAGGAGGAGGTGCAGGGGGGTCTGGATTATTAGGAGGAGGTACAGGGGTGTCTGGATTATTAGGAGGAGGTGCAGGGGGGTCTGGATTATTAGGAGGAGGTACAGGGGTGTCTGGATTATTAGGAGGAGGTACAGGGGTGTCTGGATTATTAGGAGGAGGTACAGGGGGGTCTGGATTATTAGGAGGAGGTACAGGGGGGTCTGGATTATTAGGAGGAGGTGCAGGGGGTGTCTGGATTATTAGGAAGAGGTGCAGGGGGGGGGTCTGGATTATTAGGAGGAGGTACGGGGGGTGTAGATTGTTAGGAGGAGGTACAGGGGGGGGTCCGGATTATTAGGAGGAAGTACAGGGGGGGTGTCTGGATTATTAGGAGGAGGTACAGGGGGGGTCTGGATTATTAGGAGGAGGTACAGGGGGGGGGTCTGGATTATTAGGAGGAGGTACAGGGGGGGTCTGGATTATTAGGAGGAAGTACAGGGGGGTCTGGATTATTAGGAGGAGGTGCAGGGGGGGGGGTCTGGATTATTCAGGATTAGATCAGACATGGCCGCCTCTTCTGGACTCAGTGTCTCCCCCTTTCTTCTCTCAGGAATATGATGGGGAGAGGAATGAAGCCGGTGAGAGACACGGTCACGGGAAGGCGCGGCTCCCGAGTGGAGACACGTATGACGGTCTGTACGAGGGCGGCCGGCGGCACGGTCAGGTGGGCATTAACCCTTCACCCCTTCGTTATACTCAGGCTGTTCCCTTTACTGATGGCGACTGCTCCTCTCTGCAGGGGACGTATCGCTTTAAGAACGGCGCTCGTTACATCGGAGAATATTACCAGAACCGCAAACATGGCGCCGGGACCTTCCTGTATCCGGACGGCTCCAAATATGAAGGTAACAGAGTGACGCGTGGGCACAGCTGCTGCAGAACCTCCTGCTAGAAAGAAGCAGTGGTCTATCAACCACACTTCAGCCCTATTCCTATACTGACGCTGCCCCCTTGTGTGCAGGTGACTGGGTGGACGACCAGCGACAAGGCCAGGGCACGTACACGTACCCCAACGGGGACACCTACAGCGGGGACTGGCTGGCCCACCAGAGGTACGCAGAGGGGCCGCGGGCAGGACGGTGGGGTCCGGGTTGTGGTATGGGACTGTGGTACAGGGTGGTCTCTGTGCTCCTCCTCGGTGTCCCCCGGCCTCTATAATTGGTCTCCGCTCTTCTTCTACAGGCACGGGCAGGGGGTCTACACCTACACCGACACCGGATCCAAGTACATGGGCACCTGGGTGAACGGGAAACAGGACGGGGCCGGAGAACTCATCCATCACCATCACCGCTACCAGGGGAAGTTCTCCAAGAACACGGTGAGTACAGCTGAGGGTTTGCTCCAGTGTGTCAGTGTCAGCTCCTCTGTGCTGCTGTGCCATACAGGGCTTCAGCCTGAAACATTGCACCAGATCAGTAAGACCAGATCCGAACAGTCTCCTCCTCCCTGACCACAACGGATGTGGAGGAAACCTAAAGTGTGTGACCGATGCCAGTCTAGGCACTCCTCCACCGGACGTTGCGTTCCCACGCATCCACCGGTCGTTCCCCCCGTCCCCACCAGCCGTCCCTCCTCCCCACCGGACATTGTGTGGCGCCCTGCTCACACAGGTAGCCACAAGCTTCCCTAGTGCACAGCTGGATTTGCACAGTAGGTACCACTTACATGCAACACCTTCCTCCCCGGCACAGTAGGGGGAGCTACACTCGCTAACCTTAGGCGAGATCCCCTATAAATACTGGTGCTGGGGGAGGAGTTAGGTTGACTGTGCAGACGCTAGGAGAGCTGTGAAGACGTCCTGGTGCTCACTGCCGTATTATGCCCGAGCCAGAGACCCGGAGTGGCCCTTCTGCTGTCCAGCCAGGCCCAGGAGTGGAGTCGGAAGGCAAGGAGGACGGACAGCCGTGAGAACAGAGGAACCAGTGGAGGTTTGCCCAGCTAAGTACCGGACTTTGGGGATCCGCACCTGCAGGAGCGCTTTAGGCCCCGCAGAGAACCCCGTCACACCGTTTAGACTTCAGTCACCCGGTCCCCCTGTGTACCCTATAAAAGGGAGCCAGACACCGTGGTGAGGAGAGGATAGCGGTGATCATCGAGGATAACCCCGCGCAGGAGGAGAGAAGAGAGGAGGCCAGCCAAGTTATACACGGGCAGGGGCTTCAGCAACAGGGGAGAGCACTTTAGGAGGCCTTACACCCACTAGCTGTGGAAGTTCCCTGTGCTCCTGGTCACCCGTCAGTGCTCTGGATGAATTACCTGCCAGTTCCACCAGTAAAGAGGTAAAGAGACGCTCATCGGTGTGTGTGCATTATTCCTCCCCGCTCCCCTGCTCTGTAGAGACTGCTCCACTGATTATAACCTGGCCCCAGTCCTACTCCAAACCGTTCACTCACCGCTGCCCCGGAGGCCCAGCTTTACTGTAAAAAGCTATACCACCTAGTCGCAATACCAATGCCCTCCAGAGGACTGTGGCGGCGCTGGTGACCCCTCACCAGGTACTACAGGTGGCGTCACCAAATAACTTTTACCTCATCACCTTCAATTTAACCCCCCATTAGGAGTCCGCCCCAGGGTCACAGGCTCAGGCATCGTCACCAGTGATTCCCCCGGACTTGGCGTCTGAAACCCGAGTACCCGGCCCTGGGCGCGACAATTGCAGTTGTTTTCCTGGACATTTCTGATCCCTTCTCTCTTCTCCGCAGATTCTGGGACCCGGTAAATACATCTTTGACATCGGCTGTGAACAGCGCGGATCCTATGTGCAGGTGGAGCAGGTGAGAGCCGACGTCACTGCCCAATCCCCATAGAGCGTCCTAATACTCCTGACCAGGGGGACCAGACCCCCAGAGCTGCGCTCAGGATTCTGCCCCATCCCCGGGAGCATCCTAATACTCCTGACCAAGGAAACCGAACCACCAGAGCCAACGTCAGACATCTCTGCCCCATCCCCAGGGAGTGTCCTAATACCCCTGACCAAGGAGACTGGACCCCAGAGCTGCACTCAGGATTCTGCCCCATTCCCGGTGTGCACCCTAATTCTCCTGACCAAGGAGACCGGACCCCAGAGCTGCAGTCAGGATTCTGCCCCGTGTGCACCCTAATACTCCTGACCAAGGAGACTGGACCCCAGAGCTGCACTCAGGATTCTGCCCCATTCCCAGTGTGCACCCTAATACTCCTGACCAAGGAGACTGGACCCCAGAGCTGCACTCAGGATTCTGCCCCATTCCCAGTGTGCACCCTAATACTCCTGACCAAGGAGACTGGACCCCAGAGCTGCACTCAGGATTCTGCCCCATTCCCAGTGTGCACCCTAATACTCCTGACCAAGGAGACTGGACCCCAGAGCTGCACTCAGGATTCTGCCCCGTGTGCACCCTAATACTCCTGACCAAGGAGACTGGACCCCAGAGCTGCACTCAGGATTCTGCCCCATTCCCAGTGTGCACCCTAATACTCCTGACCAAGGAGACTGGACCCCAGAGCTGCACTCAGGATTCTGCCCCATTCCCAGTGTGCACCCTAATACTCCTGACCAAGGAGACTGGACCCCAGAGCTGCACTCAGGATTCTGCCCCATTCC
Organism: Allobates femoralis; assembly: GCA_033576535.1. Lineage (NCBI taxonomy): Eukaryota > Metazoa > Chordata > Amphibia > Anura > Aromobatidae > Allobates > Allobates femoralis. Next base: position 749,132,069 of record JARQOC010000002.1, read on the forward strand.
CAGTGTGCACCCTAATACTCCTGACCAAGGAGACTGGACCCCAGAGCTGCACTCAGGATTCTGCCCCATTCCCAGTGTGCACCCTAATACTCCTGACCAAGGAGACTGGACCCCAGAGCTGCACTCAGGATTCTGCCCCATCACAATACTTTACATTCATTCAGGGTCAAACACCACAACTCCCACAATGCCCTGCAGCAGGGAGAAAAAGTCAGAGGCCCCAGGACAAAAAGAATCAGCACCGCAGCCTAATCACTAAATTCTGGTTTATCATGCAGCCCCTCCATTACCCACAGAATATAACATTTATTTCCCCCCTCCTCCCTCCCAAGGTATAACATTCAGCTCCTCCATTACCCCCAGGGAATAACTTCTGACCCCACGTCCCCCTATTTATAATCTCCAACCCTTCACCCCAGTGTGTATACCCTCTGCCCCCTCTACCTTCTGTAAAGCCGTACATTACCAAGAACAATTCCAAGTGCTGGATGAAGCGGTATAAGGCCATACAATTCCGATAGTTGGATGGAGCGGCGTAAAGGCATTCATCACCAAGCACAATGCCGAGCGCCAGATGGAGCGGTGTAAAGCCGTACATCACCAAGCACAATGCCGAGGGTCTGATGAGGCGGTGTAAAGCCATACATCACCAAGCACAGTGCTGAGCGCCGGATGGAGCGGTGTAAAGCCGTACATCACCAAGCACAATGCCGAGGGTCTGATGAGGCGGTGTAAAGCCATACATCACCAAGCACAGTGCTGAGCGCTGGATGGAGCGGTGTAAAGCCGTACATCACCAAGCACAGTGCTGAGTGTTGGATGGAGCGGTGTAAAGCACATACTTCTACAGCTCTGAATATGTCACCTGCTGTACATACGCAGTGGCTCGGAGAGAAAAGTTATGAGGATCCGGAGCGCCCTCTTGGTGCCGGTCACTGACTTGGTGATGAGGGCCTGGAGCGCCCTCTTGGTGCCAGTCACTGACTTGGTGATGAGGGTCCGGAGCGCTCTCTTGGTGCCAGTCACTGACTTGGTGATGAGGGTCCGGAGCGCTCTCTTGGTGCCAGTCACTGACTTGGTGATGAGGGCCTGGAGCGCCCTCTTGGTGCCGGTCACTGACTTGGTGATGAGGGCCTGGAGCGCCCTCTTGGTGCCAGTCACTGACTTGGTGATGAGGGTCCGGAGCGCTCTCTTGGTGCCGGTCACTGACTTGGTGATGAGGGTCCGGAGCGCTCTCCTCGGTGCCAGTCACTGACTTGGTGATGAGGGTCCAGAGCGCTCTCCTCGGTGCCAGTCACTGACTTGGTGATGAGGGTCCGGAGCACTCTCCTCGGTGCCGGTCACTGACTTGGTGATGAGGGCCCGGAGCACTCTCCTCGGTGCCGGTCACTGACTTGGTGATGAGGGTGTGGAGCGCTCTCCTTGGTGCCGGTCACTGACTTGGTGATGAGGGCCCGGAGCACTCTCCTCGGTGCCGGTCACTGACTTGGTGATGAGGGTCCGGAGCGCTCTCCTTGGTGCCGGTCACTGACTTGGTGATGAGGGCCCGGAGCGCCCTCTTGGTGCCGGTCACTGACTTGGTGATGAGGGCCTGGAGCGCCCTCTTGGTGCCGGTCACTGACTTGGTGATGAGGGTCCGGAGCGCCCTCTTGGTGCCGGTCACTGACTTGGTGATGAGGGCCCGGAGCGCCCTCTTGGTGCCAGTCGCTGACTTTCTCGCTTTTGATTGCTTCATTAATTTTTCTTTGCGTGTGATGAATCCTCTGTTGTTCTTGGTGTGGTAACAAGTCTCCAAATTGTGCCCCCAGCAGCCTGATCCTGGCCCGGTGAGAGCGGGGCCCCCCTCCATCCCAGCGTATAAGGACCCCCCTGTAATTGTGAGCTCAGTACTGAACGCCTCGGCTGTGTCCCAGGTCCTGCGGCTCGGTGTGCAGTGTATGTGGTGCATGGAGTGCAGTGTATAATGGGAGGTTACTGCTCGGGCCCCGACATATGGGGGCCACTTATCACACTACAGCACCTACAGTCGTGTCTGATACCGCAGTCCCTGACGGGGGTCTCCATACTGGGGAGTGATTATAGCGGTAGATGTGGGGTGGGGTGTCATCATGGCTTGTGACTCTTCTATTATCCTGCTCATCACTCAGGAGAAGGAAGAAGAGGAGGAGGACGAGCCCCTGGCCGTACCTGTAACACAATGGAATCCAGAGAAGATCAGCAGCCTCACCCTGTGGTCACCAACGGCAGTGGTGCCGCCGCCCGCCCCCGGTACGGAGAGATCGGCGGCATAAGGCCCATGGAAACTCCAATCTGTCCTCTATCTCCTCCATTTCGCTCTGTCCTCTTTCTCCTTCGACCCCCTCTGTCTTTTCTCCTCCATCTCCCTCTATCCTCTTTTTTTCTCTGTCCCCCTCTGTCTTTTTGCTGTCCCCTCTCCTCTCATCTGGGACTTTTGTGTTGTCAGCTCAGGGGCGTGGCAGATCTGTGTGCAGGGGTGGTCCAGGTCCCTCCCCTGCTGATGACATCACAGGCTGTTACTATCCCTTTTAGTGGTTGGAGAACCTGATGAGGTCACAGGATCTGATCCCGCTCCACCGGACGCTGCCGCTCCTCCCGAAGTTCAGAACCCCGAGACCGAGACCACGGAGGCTCAGGCCCAGGAGGAGCAGTCCGAAGCTGTCACTGCCGAGCCGAGCCCTGGAGCCGAGGACAGAGGCCATGATGAAGGTGAGGGGTCAGCTGACCGAGATTAAAGGGGAAGGAATACATTTTAGGGTCTGGAGGCTGAACACAAATTAGGTCACTAGTTTGAGGTCTGAATACATTTTAGGGTCCTGGTTTGGGGTCTGGTCTGAGGTCTGAATATATATTAGGGTCCTGGTCTGGGATGTGAATACATATTGGGGTTTTGGCCCTGGTCATCCTGAGCTTCTTCTTTTCTCTTTCAGACACCGGTTAAGAGAATGGGAGACATAAAAATGAAGCACTGGATAATCCAGAATGGACTCCGCCTCAAGAACAGTCCAAGGCCGACCTGGAGGACCCCCGGTCCCTGCAACAGATTCTGCACCACCTGGTCAATAATAAACCGAGTTAAATCCCAGACCGGCCCTGTGGTCATTACCGTCAGTAATACACAGTGCATCGCTATCTGTTGTCCCCTCATTCTACATCTGTGTAATACGGGTTGCTGGTATCCATGTGTGCACCTCTATACTGTGAGCATCCCTATCAATAGTGTGTGGTCCGGGGCTCGTTCTGTTATCCTCTATCTCAGGAGGGTGTGTGGTCTGGGGCTTGTTCTGTTACCCTTTATCTCAGGGGGGTGTGTGGTCCGGGGCTCGTTCTGTTATCCTCTATCTCAGGAGGGTGTGTGGTTCGGGGCTCGTTCTGTTACCTCCTATCTCAGGAGTGTGTGTGGTCCGGGGCTCGTTCTGTTACCTCCTATCTCAGGAGGGTGTGTGGTCTGGGGCTCATTCTGTTACCCTCTATCTCAGGAGGGTGTGTGGTCCGGGGCTCGTTCTGTTACCCTCTATCTCAGGAGTGTGTGTGGTCCGGGGCTCGTTCTGTTATCCTCTATCTCAGGAGGGTGTGTGGTCTGGGGCTCATTCTGTTACCCCATATCTCAGGAGGGTGTGTGGTCCGGGGCTCGTTCTGTTACCCTCTATCTCAGGAGTGTGTGTGTGTGGTCCGGGGCTCGTTCTGTTATCCTCTATCTCAGGAGTGTGTGTGGTCCGGGGCTTGTTCTGTTACCCTCTATCTCAGGAGTGTGTGTGGTCCGGGGCTTGTTCTGTTACCCTCTATCTCAGGAGTGTGTGTGGTCCGGGGCTTGTTCTGTTACCCTCTATCTCAGGAGTGTGTGTGGTCCAGGGCTTGTTCTGTTACCTCCTATCTCAGGAGTGTGTGTGGTCTGGGGCTCGTTCTGTTACCCTCTATCTCAGGAGGGTGTGTGGTCCGGGGCTCGTTCTGTTACCCTCTATCTCAGGAGTGTGTGTGGTCCGGGGCTTGTTCTGTTACCCTCTATCTCAGGAGTGTGTGTGATCCGGGGCTTGTTCTGTTACCCTCTATCTCAGGAGAGTGTGTGGTCCGGGGCTCGTTCTGTTACCTCCTATCTCAGGAGTGTGTGTGGTCCGGGGCTCGTTCTGTTACCCTCTATCTCAGGAGTGTGTGTGGTCCGGGGCTCGTTCTGTTACCCTCTATCTCAGGAGTGTGTGTGGTCCGGGGCTCGTTCTGTTATCCTCTATCTCAGGAGTGTGTGTGTGGTCCGGGGCTCGTTCTGTTACCCTCTATCTCAGGAGGGTGTGGTGGTCCGGGGCTCGTTCTGTTACCCTCTATCTCAGGAGTGTGTGTGGTCCGGGGCTCGTTCTGTTATCCTCTATCTCAGGAGTGTGTGTGGTCCGGGGCTTGTTCTGTTACCCTCTATCTCAGGAGGGTGTGTGGTCCGGGGCTTGTTCTGTTACCCTCTATCTCAGGAGGGTGTGTGGTTCGGGGCTCGTTCTGTTATCCTCTATCTCAGGAGGGTGTGTGGTCCAGGGCTCGTTCTGTTACCCTCTATCTCAGGAGTGTGTGTGGTCCGGGGCTTGTTCTGTTACCCTCTATCTCAGGAGTGTGTGTGGTCCGGGGCTTGTTCTGTTACCCTCTATCTCAGGAGTGTGTGTGGTCCGGGGCTCGTTCTGTTACCTCCTATCTCAGGAGGGTGTGTGGTTTTGGGCTCGTTCTGTTATCCTCTATCTCAGGAGGGTGTGTGTGGTCCGGGGCTCGTTCTGTTACCCTCTATCTCAGGAGTGTGTGTGGTCCGGGGCTCGTTCTGTTATCCTCTATCTCAGGAGTGTGTGTGGTCTGGGGCTCTTCCTGTTACCTCCTATCTCAGGAGTGTGTGTGGTCCAGGGCTTGTTCTGTTACCTCCTATCTCAGGAGTGTGTGTGATCCGGGGCTCGTTCTGTTACCTCCTATCTCAGGAGGGTGTGTGGTTTGGGGCTCGTTCTGTTACCCTCTATCTCAGGAGGGTGTGTGGTCCGGGGCTCGTTCTGTTACCCTCTATCTCAGGAGTGTGTGTGGTCCGGGGCTCTTCCTGTTACCTCCTATCTCAGGAGTGTGTGTGGTCCGGGGCTCGTTCTGTTATCCTCAATCTCAGGAGGGTGTGTGGTCCGGGGCTCTTCCTGTTACCTTCTATCTCAGGAGGGTGTGTGGTTCGGGGCTCGTTCTGTTACCCTCTATCTCAGGAGTGTGTGTGGTCCGGGGCTGTATCTCAGGAGGGTGTGTGGTCCGGGGCTCGTTCTGTTACCCTCTATCTCAGGAGTGTGTGTGGTCCGGGGCTCGTTCTGTTATCCTCTATCTCAGGAGTGTGTGTGGTCCGGGGCTCGTTCTGTTACCCTCTATCTCAGGAGGGTGTGTGGTCCGGGGCTCTATCTCAGGAGGGTGTGTGGTCCGGGGCTCGTTCTGTTACCCTCTATCTCAGGAGTGTGTGTGGTCCGGGGCTCGTCCTGTTACCCCATATCTCAGGAGGGTGTGTGGTCCGGGGCTCGTTCTGTTACCCTCTATCTCAGGAGAGTGTGTGGTCCGGGGCTCGTTCTGTTACCCTCTATCTCAGGAGTGTGTGGGGTTCGGGGCACGTTCTGTTACCCTCTATCTCAGGAGTGTGTGGGGTTCGGGGCTTGTTCTATTATCCTCTATCTCAGGAGTGTGTGGTCTGGGGCTCGTTCTGTTACCCTCTCTCTCAGGAGTGTGTGTGGTCCGGGGCTCTTTGTTATCCTCTATCTCAGGAGTGTGTGTGGTCTGGGGCTCGTTCTGTTATCCTCTATCTCAGAAGTGTGTGTGGTCCGGGGCTCGTTCTGTTATCCTCTATCTCAGGAGTGTGTGTGGTCCGGGGCTCGTTCTGTTATCCTCTATCTCAGGAGGGTGTGTGGTCCGGGGCTCGTTCTGTTACCCTCTATCTCAGAAGTGTGTGTGGTCCGGGGCTCGTTCTGTTATCCTCTATCTCAGGAGGGTGTGTGGTCCGGGGCTCGTTCTGTTATCCTCTATCTCAGGAGGGTGTGTGGTTCGGGGCTCGTTCTGTTACCCTCTATCTCAGGAGTGTGTGTGGTCCGGGGCTCGTTCTGTTACCCTCTATCTCAGAAGTGTGTGTGGTCCGGGGCTCGTTCTGTTACCCTCTATCTCAGGAGTGTGTGTGGTCCGGGGCTCGTTCTGTTATCCTCTATCTCAGGAGGGTGTGTGGTCTGGGGCTCGTTCTGTTATCCTCTATCTCAGGAGGGTGTGTGGTCCGGGGCTCGTTCTGTTATCCTCTATCTCAGGAGTGTGTGGTCTGGGGCTCGTTCTGTTACCCTCTCTCTCAGGAGTGTGTGTGGTCCGGGGCTCATTGTTATCCTCTATCTCAGGAGTGTGTGTGGTCTGGGGCTCGTTCTGTTATCCTCTATCTCAGAAGTGTGTGTGGTCCGGGGCTCGTTCTGTTATCCTCTATCTCAGGAGGGTGTGTGGTCCGGGGCTCGTTCTGTTATCCTCTATCTCAGGAGGGTGTGTGGTTCGGGGCTCGTTCTGTTACCCTCTATCTCAGGAGTGTGTGTGGTCCGGGGCTCGTTCTGTTATCCTCTATCTCAGGAGGGTGTGTGGTCCGGGGCTCGTTCTGTTATCCTCTATCTCAGGAGTGTGTGTGGTCCGGGGCTCGTTCTGTTATCCTCTATCTCAGGAGGGTGTGAGGTCCGGGGCTCGTTCTGTTATCCTCTATCTCAGGATGGTGTGTGGTCCAGGGCTCGTTCTGTTGCCCTCTATCTCAGGATGTGTGTGGGTCCGGGGCTCGTTCTGTTACCCTCTATCTCAGGAGTGTGTGGCCCGGGGCTCGTTCTGTTACCTCCTATCTCAGGAGTGTGTGTGTGGTCCTGGGCTCGTTCTGTTATCCTCTATCTCAGGAGTGTGTGTGGTCCGGGGCTCGTTCTGTTATCCTCTATCTCAGGAGGGTGTGAGGTCCGGGGCTCTTTGTTATCCTCTATCTCAGTATTTTGTTGTTCGGGGCTCGTTCTCTTGTGACATTTGACAGGCAGCAGTTGTCCCCATGTGTCTATAATAAGAACAGGCTGTCAGGCTTCTTAAATATCCTTGCCAGGGCCAGCGTCACAGACAGCAGAGGGGCTACAGACTCGATCAGCAGGTAAACATGTGTATCTGAGGAGAGTGGGCATTATGGGGGAACACATGGTGCACTCACTGCCCGTCATTCACTTATTAATCAACTGCAGGAGGTGAGGATATACTAAACCCTGAATATTATGGCTAAGGATTACTTGTATCTGCCATGGACATGGGCTGCTGTGAACATCGTTGTCCACCCAGTGCCATGGTGCCCACCATCCGGTCTCCTCAGGGGTCTGCACAAGCTTCACTGTCACCTATATCCCTGTCACCTATATCCCTGTCCACCTCCTACCTGAAGCCAAAAATACTCATTTGATGATCGGTTAGAATTCAGCCAATCAATAGCCGCAGTTTTATCAATAATCTTACGTAGAAATAATCCCACCAGAAACCTTTAAACAAAAGATTTTACACTTGTAGGGTCTGAGGATGGATGAGTGACACTTGTAGGGTCTGTGGATGGATGAGTGACACTTGTAGGGTCTGAGGATGGATGAGTGACACTTGTAGGGTCTGAGGATGGATGAGTGACACTTGTAGGGTCTGAGGATGGATGAGTGACACTTGTAGGGTCTGTGGATGGATGAGTGACACTTGTAGGGTCTGAGGATGGATGAGTGACACTTGTAGGTTCTGAGGATGGATGAGTGACACTTGTAGGTTCTGAGAATGGATGAGTGACACTTGTAGGGTCTGAGGATGGATGAGTGACACTTGTAGGGTCTGAGGATGGATGAGTGACACTTGTAGGGTCTGAGGATGGATGAGTGACACTTGTAGGTTCTGAGGATGGATGAGTGACACTTGTAGGGTCTGAGGATGGATGAGTGACACTTGTAGGGTCTGAGGATGGATGAGTGACACTTGTATGTTCTGAGGATGGATGAGTGACACTTGTATGTTCTGAGGATGGATGAGTGACACTTGTAGGTTCTGAGGATGGATGAGTGACACTTGTAGGTTCTGAGGATGGATGAGTGACACTTGTAGGGTCTGAGGATGGATGAGTGACACTTGTAGGTTCTGAGGATGGATGAGTGACACTTGTAGGGTCTGAGGATGGATGAGTGACACTTGTAGGGTCTGTGGATGGATGAGTGACACTTGTAGGGTCTGAGGATGGATAAGTGACACTTGTAGGTTCTGAGGATGGACGAGTGACACATGTAGGGTCTGAGGATGGACGAGTGACACTTGTAGGTTCTGAGGATGGATGAGTGACACTTGTAGGTTCTGAGGATGGATGAGTGACACTTGTAGGGTCTGAGGATGGATGAGTGACACTTGTAGGGTCTAAGGATGGACGAGTGACACTTGTAGGTTCTGAGGATGGACGAGTGACACTTGTAGGTTCTGAGGATGGACGAGTGACACTTGTAGGTTCTGAGGATGGACGAGTGACACTTGTAGGGTCTGAGGATGGACGAGTGACACTTGTAGGGTCTGAGGATGGATGAGTGACACTTGTAGGTTCTGAGGATGGATGAGTGACACTTGTAGGGTCTGAGGATGGATGAGTGACACTTGTAGATTCTGAGGATGGATGAGTGACACTTGTAGGTTCTGAGGATGGATGAGTGACACTTGTAGGTCTGAGGATGGATGATGACACTTGTAGGTCTGAGGATGGATGAGTGACACTTGTAGGGTCTGAGGATGGATGAGTGACACTTGTAGGTCTGAGATGGATGAGTGACACTTGTAGGTCTGAGATGGAGGTGACACTTGTAGGTCTGAGATGGATGAGTGACACTTGTAGGTTCGAGGATGGATGAGTGACACTTGTAGTCTGAGGATGGATGAGTGACACTTGTAGGTTCTGAGGAGGATGAGTGACACTTGTAGGTCTGAGGATGATGAGTGACACTTGTAGGTCTGAGATGATGAGTGACACTTGTAGGTCTGGATGGATGAGTGACACTTGTAGGTCTGAGGATGGATGAGTGACACTTGTAGGTCTGAGATGGATGAGTGACACTTGTAGTTCTGAGGATGGATGAGTGACACTGTAGGTCTGAGGATGGATGAGTGACACTTGTAGGTTCTGAGGATGGATGAGTGACACTTGTAGTCTGAGGATGGATGAGTGACACTTGTAGGTCTGGGATGGATGAGTGACACTTGTAGGTCTGGATGGATGAGTGACACTTGAGGGTCTGAGGATGGATGAGTGACACTTGTAGGTCTGAGGATGATGAGTGACACTTTGCTAGGGTCTGAGGATGGATGAGTGACACTTGTAGGGTCTGAGGATGGATGAGTGACACTTGTAGGTCTGAGATGGATGAGTGACACTTGTAGGTCTGAGGATGGATGAGTGACACTTGTAGGTCTGAGGATGGATGAGTGACATTGTAGGTCTGAGGATGATGAGTGACACTTGTAGTCTGAGGATGGATGATGACACTTGTAGGCTGAGATGATGAGTGACACTTGTAGGTCTGAGGATGAGAGTGACACTTGTAGTTCTGAGATGGATGAGTGACACTTGTAGGGTCTGAGGATGATAGTGACACTTGTAGGTCTGAGGATGGATGAGTGACACTTGTAGGTCTGAGGATGGATGAGTGACACTTGTAGGTCTGAGGATGGTGAGTGACACTGTAGGTCTGAGGATGGATGAGTGACACTTGTAGGGTCTGGATGATATGACACTTGTAGTTGGAGGTGAGTACACTTGTAGGTCTGAGGATGGATGAGTGACACTTGTAGTTCTGAGGTGGATGATGACACTTGTAGGTCTGAGGATGGATGAGTGACACTTGTAGGTCTGGATGATGAGTGACACTTGTAGGTCTGAGATGGATGAGTGACACTTGTAGGTCTGAGGATGATGAGTGACACTTGTAGGTCTGAGGATGGATGAGTGACACTTGTAGGTCTGAGGATGGAGAGTGACACTTGTAGGTTCTGAGGATGTGAGTGACACTTGTAGGGTCTGAGGATGGATGAGTGACACTTGTAGGTCTGAGGATGGATGAGTGACACTTGTAGGTTCTGAGGATGGATGAGTACACTTGTAGGTCTGGGATGATGAGGACGGGGGGAGTGACACTTGTAGGTCTGAGATGGATGAGTGCACTTGTAGGGTCTGAGGATGGATGAGTGACATTGTAGGTCTGAGGGATGGATGAGTGACACTTGTAGGGTCTGAGGATGGATGAGTGACACTTGTAGGTCTGAGGATGGATGAGTGACACTTGTAGGTCTGAGGATGGTGAGTGACACTTGTAGGGTCTGAGGATGGATGAGTGACACTTGTAGGGTCTGAGGATGGATGAGTGACACTTGTAGGTTCTGAGGATGGATGAGTGACACTTGTAGGTTGAGATGGATGAGTGACACTTGTAGGGTCTGAGGATGGATGAGTGACACTTGTAGGTCTGAGATGGATGAGTGACACTTGTAGGGTTGGGATGGATGAGTGACACTTGTAGGTCTGAGGATGGATGAGTGACACTTGTAGGTCTGAGGATGGATGAGTGACACTTGTAGGGTCTGAGGATGGATGAGTGACACTTGTAGGGTCTGAGGTGGATGAGTGACACTTGTAGGTCTGAGGATGGATGAGTGACACTTGTAGGTTCTGAGGATGGATGAGTGACACTTGTAGGGTCTGAGGATGGATGAGGACACTTGTAGGTCTGAGGATGGATGAGTGACACTTGTAGGGTCTGAGGATGGATGAGTGACACTTGTAGGGTCTGGGATGGTGAGTGACACTTGTAGGTCTGGGATGGATGAGTGACACTTGTAGGGTCTGAGGATGGATGAGTGACACTTGTAGGTCTGAGGATGGAGAGTGACACTGTAGGTCTGAGGATGGAGAGTGACACTTGTAGGTTCTGAGGATGGATGAGTGACACTTGTAGGGTCTGAGGATGGATGAGTGACACTTGTAGGTTCTGAGGATGGATGAGTGACACTTGTAGGGTCTGAGGATGGAGAGTGACACTGTAGGTCTGAGGATGGATGAGTGACACTTGTAGGTCTGAGGATGGATGAGTGACACTTGTAGGGTCTGAGGATGGATGAGTGACATTGTGGGTCTGAGGATGATGAGTGACACTTGTAGGTTCTGGGATGGATGAGTGACACTTGTGTCTAGATGGATGATGACACTTGTAGGGTCTGAGGATGATGAGTGACTTGTAGGTCTGAGGATGGATGAGTGACACTTGTAGGTTTGAGGATGGATGAGTGACACTTGTAGGGTCTGGGATGGATGAGTGACACTTGTAGGTCTGAGGATGGATGAGTGACACTTGTGAGGTTCTGAGGATGGATGAGTGACACTTGTAGGGTCTGAGGATGGATGAGTGACACTTGTAGGGTCTGAGGATGGATGAGTGACACTTGTAGGTTCTGAGAATGATGAGTGACACTTGTAGGTTCTGAGGATGGATGAGTGACACTTGTAGGGTCTGAGGATGGATGAGTGACACTTGTAGGTTCTGAGGATGGATGAGTGACACTTGTAGGGTCTGAGGATGGATGAGTGACACTTGTAGGTTCTGGGATGGATGAGTGACACTTGTAGGGTCTGAGGATGGATGAGTGACACTTGTAGGGTCTGAGGATGGATGAGTGACACTGTAGGGTCTGAGGATGGATGAGTGACACTTGTAGGGTCTGAGGATGGATGAGTGACACTTGTAGGTTCTGAGGATGGATGAGTGACACTTGTAGGGTCTGAGGATGGATGAGTGACACTTGTAGGTTCTGAGGATGGATGAGTGACACTTGTAGGTTCTGAGGATGGATGAGTGACACTTGTAGGGTCTGAGGATGGATGAGTGACACTTGTAGGTTCTGAGGATGGATGAGTGACACTTGTAGGGTCTGAGGATGGATGAGTGACACTTGTAGGGTCTGAGGATGGATGAGTGACACTTGTAGGTTCTGAGGATGGATGAGTGACACTTGTAGGTTTTGAGGATGGATGAGTGACACTTGTAGGGTCTGAGGATGGATGAGTGACACTTGTAGGTTCTGAGGATGGATGAGTGACACTTGTAGGTCTGAGGATGGATGAGTGACACTTGTAGGTCTGAGGATGGATGAGTGACACTTGTAGGGTCTGAGGATGGATGAGTGACACTTGTAGGTTCTGAGGATGGATGAGTGACACTTGTAGGTTCTGGGATGGATGAGTGACACTTGTAGGGTCTGAGGATGGATGAGTGACACTTGTAGGGTCTGAGGATGGATGAGTGACACTTGTAGGTTCTGAGGATGGATGAGTGACACTTGTAGGTCTGAGGATGGATGAGTGACACTTGTAGGTTCTGAGGATGGATGAGTGACACTTGTAGGGTCTGAGGATGGATGAGTGACACTTGTAGGTTCTGAGGATGGATGAGTGACACTTGTAGGTTCTGAGATGGATGAGTGACACTTGTAGGGTCTGAGGATGGATGAGTGACACTTGTAGGTCTGAGGATGGATGAGTGACACTTGTAGGGTCTGAGGATGGATGAGTGACACTTGTAGGTCTGAGGATGGATGAGTGACACTTGTAGGTTCTGAGGATGGGATGAGTGACACTTGTAGGGTCTGAGGATGGATGAGTGACACTTGTAGGGTCTGAGGATGGATGAGTGACAAAAAAAGGGGGGGGGGGATGTTTGAGGATGGATGAGTGACACTTGTAGGTTCTGAGGATGGATGAGTGACACTTGTAGGGTCTGAGGATGGATGAGTGACACTTGTAGGTTCTGAGGATGGATGAGTGACACTTGTAGGGTCTGGGATGGATGAGTGACACTTGTAGGGTCTGCTAGGATGGATGAGTGACACTTGTAGGTTCTGAGGATGGATGAGTGACACTTGTAGGGTCTGAGGATGGATGAGTGACACTTGTAGGGTCTGAGGTATGGATGAGTGACACTTGTAGGGTCTGGGATGGATGAGTGACACTTGTAGGTTTCTGAGGATGGTAGAGTGAACACTTGTAGGGTCTGGGATGGATGAGTGGACACTTGTAGGGTCTGGGGATGGATGAGTGACACTTGTAGGGTCTGGGATGGATGAGTGACACTTGTAGGGTCTGAGGATGGATGAGTGACACTTGTAGGGTCTGAGGATGGATGAGTGACACTTGTAGGGTCTGAGGATGGATGAGTGACACTTGTAGGGTCTGAGGATAGAGGAGTGACACTTGTAGGGTCTGAGGATGGAGGAGTGACACTTGTAGTTTCTGAGGATGGATGAGTGACACTTGTAGGGTCTGAGGATGGATGAGTGACACTTGTAGGGTCTGAGGATGGATGAGTGACACTTGTAGGGTCTGAGGATGGATGAGTGACACTTGTAGGGTCTGAGGATGGATGAGTGACACTTGTAGGGTCTGAGGATAGAGGAGTGACACTTGTAGTTTCTGAGGATGGATGAGTGACACTTGTAGGGTCTGAGGATGGATGAGTGACACTTGTAGGGTCTGAGGATGGAGGAGTGACACTTGTAGTTTCTGAGGATGGAGGAGTGACACTTGTAGGGTCTGAGGATGGACGAGTGACACTTGTAGGTTCTGAGGATGGACGAGTGACACTTGTAGGGTCTGAGGATGGACGAGTGACACTTGTAGGGTCTGAGGATGGGTGAGTGACACTTGTAGGGTCTGAGGATGGATGAGTGACACTTGTAGGTTCAGAGGATGGATAACTGACACTTGTAGGTTCAGAGGATGGATAACTGACACTTGTAGGGTCTGAGGATAAATGAGTAACACTTGTAGGGTCTGAGGATGGATGAGTGACACTTGTAGGTTCTGAGGATGGATGAGTGACACTTGTAGGTTCTGAGGATGGCTGAGTGACACTTGTAGGTTCTGAGGATGGCTGAGTGACACTTGTAGGTTCTGAGGATGGCTGAGTGACACTTGTAGGTTCTGAGGATGGATGAGTGACACTTGTAGGTTCTGAGGATGGATGAGTGACACTTGTAGGTTCTGAGGATGGAGGAGTGACACTTGTAGGGTCTGAGGATGGATGAGTGACACTTGTAGGTTCTGAGGATGGATGAGTGACACTTGTAGGTTCTGAGGATGGAGGAGTCACATTTGTAGGGTCTGAGGATGGATGAGTGACACTTGTATGTTCTGAGGATGGATGAGTGACACTTGTAGGGTCTGAGGATGGATGAGTGACACTTGTAGGTTCTGAGGATAGATGAGTGACACTTGTAGGGTCTGATGATGGATGAGTGACACTTGTAGGTTCTGAGGATGGATGAGTGACACTTGTAGGGTCTGAGGATGGACGAGTGACACTTGTAGGGTCTGGGGATGGACGAGTGACACTTGTAGGGTCTGAGGATGGATGAGTGACACTTGTAGGTTCAGAGGATGGATAACTGACACTTGTAGGGTCTGAGGATAAATGAGTAACACTTGTAGGGTCTGAGGATGGATGAGTGACACTTGTAGGTTCTGAGGATGGCTTAGTGACACTTGTAGGTTCTGAGGATGGATGAGTGACACTTGTAGGGTCTGAGGATGGATGAGTGACACTTGTAGGTTCTGAGGATGGATGAGTGACACTTGTAGGTTCTGAGGATGGCTGAGTGACACTTGTAGGTTCTGAGGATGGATGAGTGACACTTGTAGGGTCTGAGGATGGATGAGTGACACTTGTAGGTTCTGAGGATGGATGAGTGACACTTGTAGGGTCTGAGGATGGACGAGTGACACTTGTAGGGTCTGAGGATGGACGAGTGACACTTGTAGGTTCTGAGGATGGATGAGTGACACTTGTAGGGTCTGACGATGGATGAGTGACACTTGTAGGTTCTGAGGATGGCTGAGTGACACTTGTAGGGTCTGAGGATGGACGAGTGACACTTGTAGGTTCTGAGGATGGATGAGTGACACTTGTAGGGTCTGACGATGGATGAGTGACACTTGTAGGGTCTGAGGATGGATAAAAGACAGTTATAGGAAGATGTCATTCATGTGAAAAAAAGTTTGCATCGTCGGTAGAGTCGGGCGGATATTGCATCATTTGGGATCCTCCAATCCTGCATTTGCTCCAGTGATGGACAAACTACAAGTCAACCTCAGAGTTAGGATGTTGCCATCTTGATGTTGGATTCAGGAGAACAACGGCTTCAAAATCCTAGTGAAAAAATGAGATTGTGGATCACTGATTGCTCCATCGTCCTTACACAATCGACATCTCAGAAGATCCGGATTTCTGGTAATTTCTGGTTTTCGGCTTTTCCTGTTCTTGATAAGTCTTTTCCCCCCAACACTTGAAGCCACAAATGTGGGACAATTATTGTCATGTAACGAGATAACGTTCTACCGCCAGATCGTCCTGCAGGATGTAAAGTCGCCATCTCTTGTCTGTATTATTACAGGTCCAGAAACATGGGGAAGAGATCAATGGAACCTTACACAACAGCAACCGTCCTTCTAACCGGAGTAATACTGAGCGCGATCATACAGGTGAGAAAACCGCACACAGGGCACAAAGTGCATCATTACCCTAATAATAGTGGAAATAGAGAGATGTCCACAATCATAGAAGTTCAATAGAAATTTACTAAGTAACAAGGCCTATAACATCCCTACTTCCAAAGTACAATAAGTATCAAGGATCGTCAACCCCTTCCCGACCCTTGACGTAATACAACGTCGTGGGTCGGGTGCCGAGGTTTGATGTGAGCTCCGGTGCAGCGCTAACATCAAACACCCGACATCTCAGTTAAGATGTCGGGCTTCCAGCACCGATCGGGTTCGGGATCCAATCGGTGCCGTTAACCCCTTAGATCGTGCTGTCATTCAGTGACAGCGCGATCTATATGCACCGCGGCTGGGAACAGATCCTGCGATAATAACGTGAGATCTCCGGCTGTCACGTGATAGATCGGGGTCCTGCAGAAACCCCGGAAGCTATCAGGGATCGCTTCCTATGAGTGGTTGGAAAGCAACCTATCAACATATCAAATCAATGAACGGAACTGCGTAACGGAAAAAAAAAGGTCCAAACGCCAAAATTACGTATTTTTGGTCACCGTAACATTGCTATAAAATGCAATAACGGGAGAACAAAACAGCGCATCCACCCAAGCATGGTATCATTAGAAACGTCAGCTCAAGACGCAAAAAATAAGCCGTCACACAGCCCCAGATCCCGAAAAGTGAGGATGCTACGGGGCGCAGAACATCCCGCAAATAGTGCGATTCTTTTCTTTTTTCAAACGTCTGAATTTTTTTTCACCCCTCAGATACCAGTAAAGGTAACATGTTGGGTATCTACGAACTCGTACCGATCCGAGGCAGCACACCGTCATGCCGGTTTTACCATATAATGAACATGGCGACTAAAAAACCCAAAAAACAAACATGTAATTGCACTTTTTTTTGCAGTTTCACTGCACTTGGAATTTGTTTCCCATTTTCCTGTACACTATAGGGTAAAATAAACGATTCCATCTGAAAGTACAACTCGTCCCTCAACAAAACAAGCCTCATATGTCTATATTGATGAAAAAATAAAAAAGTTATGGCTTTTGGAAGCAAAAAAACGAAAAACGGAAAATCCTCGGGTCATGAAGGGGTTAAGACGAGGCAAGGAGAAGAGAGCAGAGGACGCACAGGGTGCACTAACGATAGGGAGAGAAGAGTTAAACGTCACAATAGTCACATCATGATATTATACAAAGAGGGGAAAATACTGACAATCATAGACCCTGCTGGTAGTCACACATATATATATTGAATTCTGTTGTAGAAACAGAAGTCACACTACTGTATACACATGTATAAGGTAGCTATATAATGAATAGTGTGGCTAAAATCAGAGGTACTTAGTCTTAGCAGGTCATGTCAGATATAATATAGCCCACCCATGGATGCCAATGGTACCAGGCCCAGTGCCAGCACCCGATATGCCCGGGCAAGTGCCGGGGCCCTGAAGAAGTGAGGGGGCCCACTCGCTGTGTGTGAGCGGAAGCAGTGAGAAGACCCGATCACAGACAGCTGTCCTCTCTCCCTCTTTTCTCTCCTGCTTTGCACTGATCTAGGTGATCGGTACACAGAAGGAGAAGAAGCTTACAGGGAGCTGAAGGAGGCTGAAGGACCTTCCAGTCATGTGACTGATCACATGACTAAGATTTAGGCCCTTGAAGTTACTACTGCTGCTCAAGTTCTGCAGCCTCCTGCAGCTGCCAGTGGCTCCTCCCTGCTCTGCACCGATATGATAATGTATAGATTGTGTGTGTATCTGTATGGGCATGCGCTGTCCATGAAGCAGAGCTGTGTGTGTCTGTATGTGCATGTAGCAGAGCTGTGTGTGTATCTGTGTATGTATGTGTAGTGTCCATGTAGTGGAGCTGTGTGTGTCTGTATGTGCATGTAAGCAGAGCTGTGTGTGTGTATCTGTATGTTCATGTACATGTAGCAGAGCTGTGTGTGTAGTGTTAATGTAGCAGAGCTGTGTGTGCCCGTATGTGCATATATTGGGCATGTAGCAGAGCTGTGTGTAGTGTGAATGTAGTAGAGCTGTGTGTGTAGTGTTACTGTAGCAGAGCTGTGTGTGCCCGTATGTGCATATATTGGGCATGTAGCAGAGCTGTGTGTAATGTGAATGTAGTAGAGCTGTGTGTGTCTGTATGTGCATGTAAGCAGAGCTGTGTGTAGCTGTAGGTCTAAGAATGAACTGTCACCAATCGTGACTTAGTGGATACTCTCTGCACTGTTTTTTGGTTAAGGCTCTGGACCCACCATCAGATAAAGTTTGACCTGAAGGCTATTAATCCTACCATTCTAATCATCGGGTAGGACTAATGTCAATTATCTTCTAACCACCAAAAAGGGTGTACTAATCATAAATTATCACCTATAGAGTGGGATATAAGGTGTTCTAACTACTTAACTTACATAGCGTACATCACACTAAGGACATATATATATATATACTCTTTACAGATAATAAGCGGTTCCTGCAAGATCTATACCCCATAGAAGTCACTACAAACCGGGCAATCCAGAATCACACATTTTGGGTACCATATATGGATGGACCCAGCATCTAATCTGATGATGAAATTCAAACCAGAAAGCCCCTGAAGAGCCTTTCATGAAATAGGGAAGGCGAAATGCGTCGGGCGGGTTCTTTACCACATTGCTGGATTGTATATGTTGAATCATCAAGTCCATTAGAACTTATTACCTATGACAAAAGGTGTTGAGAGGCCGCCCACATTGAAATGTAAAGGAGTCTATGTTTGGATATTTCACCTGGAGATGGATTGTGTCCAGGGTTGTCCTTGATAGCACTATTTCCACTATTATTTGGGTATTGATGCACTTTGTGATGTTGTTTCCATAATTGAATTGACGCAGTTTGCCCATTATCTGTGAGGTCTAGAAAGATCCATTTTTTTAGGGACAGTATTATAGTAGTTATACAGTGAAGGAAATAAGTATTTGACCCCTTGCTGATATTGCAGTTTGCCCCCCTGACACAGACATGAACAGTCTATAATATTCAGGGTCGGTTCATTGTAACAGTGAGAGATAGAAGATCAACAATAAACTCCAGAGAATCCCATTGTGTGAATGATAGAAATGTATTTGCATTTTGCAGAGAGAAATAAGTATTTGATCCCTCTGGCAAACAAGACTTAATACTTGGTGTGAACCCTTGTTGGCAGCACAGCAGTCAGACGTTTCTTGTAGTTGACGATGAGGTTTGATGTCAGGAGGGATTTTGCTCCGCTCCTCTGTGCAGATCATCTATTAATCATTGAGATTTTGGGGCTGTCACTTGGTAACTCGGAGCTTCAGCTCCTCCATATGTTTCTATGGGATTAAGGTCTGGACACTGGCGAGGCCACTCCATCACCTTAATGTGCTTCTTTTTGAGCCGCTCCTTTGTTGCTTTGGCTGTATATTTTGGATCATTGTGGTGCTGGAAGACCCGGCCATGACCCATTTTTAATGTCCTGGTGGAGGGAAGGAGGTTGTCACTCAGGAGTTTACAGTACATGGCTCTATCCATTGTCCCATTGATGTGGTGAAATCATCCTGTGCCCTTAGAGAAACGCCCAAAACATAATGTTTCCCCCGCCATGCCTGACTGTGGGGATGGTGTTCTTCTGTGGGTCATAGGCTGCATTTCTCTGCCTCCAAACACGGCGAGTTGAGTTAATGCCTCAATGTTTGTCTCCTCTGAGCACAGCACCTTCTCCCAATCATCTCACAATCACCAAGGTGTCATTGGTACCTTCAGATGGGGGCAATGTGCCTTCTGGATCAGGGGGACTCTGCAGCACTGCAGGATTTAATCTATTATGGTGTAATGTGTTACCAATGGTTTTCTTGGTGACAATGGTCCCAGCTGCCCTGAGATCAGTAACAAGTTCCCCCCGTGTAGATTAGGCTGATCTCTCCCCTCCTCATGATCCTGGATCCCCCTGTGTAGATTTAGGCTGATCTCTCCCCTTCTCATGATCCTGGATCCCCCTGTGTAGATTTAGGCTGATCTCTCCCCTCCTCATGATCCTGGATCCCCCTGTGTAGATTTAGGCTGATCTCTCCCCTCCTCATGATCCTGGATCCCCCTGTGTAGATTTAGGCTGATCTCTCCCCTCCTCATGATCCTGGATCCCCCTGTGTAGATTTAGGCTGATCTCTCCCCTCCTCATGATCCTGGATCCCCCCGTGTAGATTTAGGCTGATCTCTCCCCTCCTCATGATCCTGGATCCCCCTGTGTAGATTTAGGCTGATCTCTCCCTTCCTCATGATCCTGGATTCCCCTGTGTAGATTTAGGCTGATCTCTCCCCTCCTCATGATCCTGGATCCCCCTGTGTAGATTTAGGCTGATCTCTCCCCTCCTCATGATCCTGGATCCCCCTGTGTAGATTTAGGCTGATCTCTCCCCTCCTCATGATCCTGGATCCCCCTGTGTAGATTTAGGCTGATCTCTCCCCTCCTCATGATCCTGGATCCCCCCGTGTAGATTTAGGCTGATCTCTCCCCTCCTCATGATCCTGGATCCCCCTGTGTAGATTTAGGCTGATCTCTCCCTTCCTCATGATCCTGGATTCCCCTGTGTAGATTTAGGCTGATCTCTCCCCTCCTCATGATCCTGGATCCCCCTGTGTAGATTTAGGCTGATCTCTCCCCTCCTCATGATCCTGGATCCCCCTGTGTAGATTAGGCTGATCTCTCCCCTCCTCATGATCCTGGATCCCCCTGTGTAGATTTAGGCTGATCTCTCCCCTCCTCATGATCCTGGATCCCCCTGTGTAGATTAGGCTGATCTCTCCCTTCCTCATGATCCTGGATCCCCCTGTGTAGATTTAGGCTGATCTCTCCCCTCCTCATGATCCTGGATCCCCCTGTGTAGATTAGGCTGATCTCTCCCTTCCTCATGATCCTGGATCCCCCTGTGTAGATTTAGGCTGATCTCTCCCTTCCTTATGATCCTGGATCCCCCGTGTAGATTTAGGCTGATCTCTCCCCTCCTCATGATCCTGGATCCCCTGTGTAGATTAGGCTGATCTCTCCCCTCCTCATGATCCTGGATCCCCCTGTGTAGATTTAGGCTGATCTCTCCCCTCCTCATGATCCTGGATCCCCCTGTGTAGATTAGGCTGATCACTCCCCTCCTCATGATCCTGGATCCCCCCTGTGTAGATTTAGGCTGATCTCTCCCCTCCTCATGATCCTGGATCCCCCTGTGTAGATTTAGGCTGATCTCTCCCCTCCTCATGATCCTGGATCCCCCTGTGTAGATTTAGGCTGATCTCTCCCCTCCTCATGGTCCTGGATCCTGATGTGTAGATTAGGCTGATCTCTCCCCTCCTCATGATCCTGGATCCCCCATGTGTAGATTAGGCTGATCTCTCCCCTCCTCATGATCCTGGATCCCCCTGTGTAGATTAGGCTGATCTCTCCCCTCCTCATGATCCTGGATCCCCCCTGTGTAGATTAGGCTGATCTCTCCCCTCCTCATGATCCTGGATCCCCCACGAGGTGAGATGTTACATGGATCCCCAGATGGATGTGGACTGACCTCATTGTGTATTTCCTCCATTCTCTTCCTATTGCCCCCACAGTTGTCTCTTCTCCCCCAGCTTTGTCTTCCTTATGGTCTTGTAGCACATTCCAGCCTTGTGCAGGTCTAGGATCTTTTCCCTGACATCCTTACACAGCTCTGTGCTCTTCCCATGTTGTAGAGGTTACAGGTGACTGATACATTGTGTGGACAGGAGTCTTTATACAGGTGACAATGTAACACAGCTGTGTGTAACGCAGGAACCAGGAGCCGATAACTGCTCTGTAGGGGCAGAGCTCCTAATGGTTGGGAGGGATCAAATACTTATTTCTCTCTACAAAATACAAACACATTTCTATCATTTACACAATGGGATTTCTGGAGTTTATTGTTGATCTTCTATCTCTCACTGTTACAATGAACCGACCCTTAAACTTATAGACTGTTCATGTCTGTGTCAGGGGGCAAAGTACAAAATCAGCACAGGGTCAAATACTTATTTCCCCCACTTCACTCTTTGACGATTGCTCCTTGTTCCTTTCTCAGGTTGACTCTCACCGGGTCTCCAGTAGAAGTGCCTTCTCTACTAAGGAGTCCATTCTTGATATGTCTCCCATGTCATATGATGACCAGTACCGAGGATGTAGCGACGCGATGGAGGAGGAGATCCCCCAACTATTCCAGGTGGAGTACTCCAGCAATAAGGAGTTTGCCGATGCTTGGGACACTGCCACCTTTAAGTGGCAGCAGGAGAAGTCGGAGAAGAGATACTCCAGTTTGCCGAAGGGTTTTAAGGATGAGTACGCCATTGCCCTGTTTGCCTACACCATCAATGGTCCTCTACACAAGGTGTTCAACGAGGCGGTGAGGGAGGCCGGCCAGTCCCAGCAGTATTACCTGAGGAACTTCAGGTTCAAGGTTCTCCACTATTATCTGACTAAAGCCCTGCAGGTCCTGGATGGCATCGAGACCCCGGCTTGTCACCAGGTCTTCAGAGGAATAAGAGGGGTCAAGTTCACGTCCGAGTCTCGTAAACCCATCCGGTTTGGTCAATTTACGTCATCGTCTAAGAACGACCAGAACGCTCTACAGTTCGGAGAAGACACGTTCTTCACCATCCAGACCTGCTATGGGGTCAACATCAAGAACTTCTCCTTCTTCCCTGGGGAGGAAGAGGTCCTTATTCCTCCTTTTGAGAAGTTCAAGGTGACTAATTTCACCCGGGAAAGAGAGAGGAACGTGATCAGTCTCCAGTCCATGGAGAAGTCCAGTGTCTACAACTGCGAGCTGGTGAAAAGTGAGTCCAGGTCCAACTACGAGATACCGACCCATCACTGGTCACGATGTATCTAATGTGTCCAACTACTCACGAGATACTGACCCATTACTGGTCACGATGTATCTAATGTGTCCTAACTACTCACGAGATACCGACCCATTAGGACCATTACTGGTCACGATGTATCTAATGTGTCCTAACTACTCACGAGATACCGACCCATTAGGACCATTACTGGTCACGATGTATCTAATGTGTCCTAACTACTCACGAGATACTGACCCATTAGGACCATTACTGGTCACGATGTATCTAATGTGTCCTAACTACTCACGAGATACCGACCCATTAGGACCATTACTGGTCACGATGTATCTAATGTGTCCTAACTACTCACGAGATACCGACCCATTAGGACCATTACTGGTCACGATGTATCTAATGTGTCCTAACTACTCACGAGATACCGACCCATTAGGACCATTACTGGTCACGATGTATCTGATGTGTCCTAACTACTCACGAGATACTGACCCATTAGGACCATTACTGGATGTATCTAATGTGTCCTAACTACTCATGAGATACTGACCCATTAGGACCATTACTGGTCACGATGTATCTGATGTGTCCTAACTACTCACGAGATACCGACCCATTAGGACCATTACTGGTCACGATGTATCTAATGTGTCCTAACTACTCACGAGATACCGACCCATTAGGACCATTACTGGTCACGATGTATCTAATGTGTCCTAACTACTCACGAGATACCGACCCATTAGGACCATTACTGGTCACGATGTATCTAATGTGTCCTAACTACTCACGAGATACCGACCCATTAGGACCATTACTGGTCACAATGTATCCTAACTACTCACCAGATACCGACCCATTAGGACCATTACTGGTCACGATGTATCTAATGTGTCCTCCTCCATCTTAATGTTATACTTCTTATTCACAGCCAGAAGATGTAAAACTGCCTGGTGTCCATTTAATGCAGGTAATTACCCAAAACTCTCTCTTCCCCCCCCCCACAATGCATCTTTATTTCAATGATAGACACAACATGGACAGAGCAGGAGGAGGGAGGAGGAGGAAGGTCCAGAGCAGCAGTAGAGGGAGGAGGAAGGTCCAGAGCAGTAGAGGGAGGAGGAGGAAGGTCCAGAGCAGTAGAGGGAAGAGGAGGAAGGTCCAGAGCAGTAGAGGGAAGAGGAGGAAGGTCCAGAGCAGTAGAGGGAGGAGGAGGAAGGTCCAGAGCAGTAGAGGGAGGAGGAGGAAGGTCCAGAGCAGTAGAGGGAGGAGGAGGAAGGTCCAGAGCAGTAGAGGGAGGAGGAGGAAGGTCCAGAGCAGTAGAGGGAGGAGGAGGAAGGTCCAGAGCAGTAGTAGAGGGAGGAGGAGGATAAAGGTCCATAACAGGAGTAGAGGGAAGAGAAGGATAAAGGTCCAGAATAGAACTAGAGGGAGAAGGATAAAGGTTCTAGAACAAGAGTAGAGGGAGGAGGAGGATAAAGGTACAGAGCAGTAGTACAAGGAGCAGCAGAAAGGTACAGAGCAGTAGTAGAGGAGGAAGAGGAAGGTACAGAGCAGCAGGAGAGGGAGGAGGAAGGTACCACAGCAGTAGTAGAGAGAGCAGGAGGAAGGTCAAGAGCAGTAGTAGAGGGAGGAGGAGGATAAAGGTCCAGGACAGGAGTAGAGGGAAGAGAAGGATAAAGGTCCAGAACATTAGTACAGGGAGGAGAAGGAAAGCACCAGAGCAGTAGGAGGAGGAGAAGCAGAAAGGTCTAGAGCAGTAGTAGAGGGAGGAGGAGGAGGAGGAGGAGGAAGGCACCAGAGCAGTAGTAGAGGGAGGAGGAGGAGGAAGGCACCAGAGCAGTAGTAGAGGGAGGAGAAGGAAGGCACCAGAGCAGTAGTAGAGGGAGGAGGAGGAGGAGGAAGGCACCAGAGCAGTAGTAGAGGGAGGAGAAGGAAGGCACCAGATCAGTAGTAGAGGGAGGAGAAGGAAGGCACCAGAGCAGTAGTAGAGGGAGGAGGAGGAGGAGGAAGGCACCAGAGCAGTAGTAGAGGGAGGAGAAGGAAGGCACCAGAGCAGTAGTAGAGGGAGGAGGAGGAAGCACCAGAGCAGTAGTAGAGGGAGGAGGAGGAGGAGGAAGGCACCAGAGCAGTAGTAGAGGGAGGAGAAGGAAGGCACCAGAGCAGTAGTAGAGGGAGGAGAAGGAAGGCACCAGAGTAGTAGTAGAGGGAGGAGGAGGAAGGTCCAGAGCAGTAGAGGGAGGAGGAGGAAGCACCAGAGCAGTAGTAGAGGGAGGAGGAGGAGGAGGAAGGCACCAGAGCAGTAGTAGAGGGAGGAGAAGGAGGAGGAAGGCACCAGAGCAGTAGTAGAGGGAGAAGGAAGGCACCAGAGCAGTAGTAGAGGGAGGAGGAGAAGGAAGGCACCAGAGCAGTAGTAGAGGGAGAAGGAAGGCACCAAAGCAGCAGGAGAGGGAGGAGGAACCTCCAGAGCAGGAGGAGCTAGGAGGAGGAAGGCACCAGAGCAGTAGTAGAGGGAGGAGGAAGGCACCAGAGCAGTAGTAGAGGGAGGAGGAAGGCACCAGAGCAGTAGTAGAGGGAGGAGGAAGGCACCAGAGCAGTAGTAGAAGGAGGAGGAAGGCACCAGAGCAGTAGTAGAGGAGGAGGAAGGCACCAGAGCAGTAGTAGAGGGAGGAGGAAGGCACCAGAGCAGTAGTAGAGGGAGAAGGAGGAAGGTCCAGAGCAGTAGTAGAGGAAGAGGAGGAAAGTACAGAACAGTAGTAGAGGGAGGAGGAAAGCACCATAGCTGTAGTAGAAGAAGGAGGAGGATAAAGGTCCAGAGTAGTAGTAGAGGGAGGAGGATGAAGGTCCAGAGCAGTAGTAGAGGGAGGAGGAGGAAGGTCCAGAGTAGTAGTAGAGGGAGGAGGAGGAAGGTCCAGAGCAGTAGTATAGGGAGGAAGAGGAAGGTCCAGAGCAGTAGTAT
This sequence comes from Allobates femoralis, assembly GCA_033576535.1. Taxonomy (NCBI): domain Eukaryota; kingdom Metazoa; phylum Chordata; class Amphibia; order Anura; family Aromobatidae; genus Allobates; species Allobates femoralis. The sequence continues at coordinate 749,157,482 of JARQOC010000002.1, forward strand.
TGGGAGGAAGAGGAAGGTCCAGAGCAGTAGTAGAGGGAGGAGGAGGAGGAGGAAGGCACCAGAGCAGTAGTAGAGGGAGGAGGAGGAGGAGGAAGGCACCAGAGCAGTAGTAGAGGGAGGAGAAGGAAGGCACCAGAGCAGTAGTAGAGGGAGGAGGAGGAGGAGGAAGGCACCAGAGCAGTAGTAGAGGGAGGAGGAGGAGGAGGAAGGCACCAGAGCAGTAGTAGAGGGAGGAGAAGGAAGGCACCAGAGCAGTAGTAGAGGGAGGAGAAGGAAGGCACCAGAGTAGTAGTAGAGGGAGGAGGAGGAAGGTCCAGAGCAGTAGTAGAGGGAGGAGGAGGAAGCACCAGAGTAGTAGTAGAGGGAGGAGGAAGGTCCAGAGCAGTAGTAGAGGGAAGAGGAGGAAAGTACAGAACAGTAGTAGAGGGAGGAGGAAAGCACCATAGCTGTAGTAGAAGAAGGAGGAGGATAAAGGTCCAGAGTAGTAGTAGAGGGAGGAGGATGAAGGTCCAGAGCAGTAGTAGAGGGAGGAGGAGGAAGGTCCAGAGTAGTAGTAGAGGGAGGAGGAGGAAGGTCCAGAGCAGTAGTATTGGGAGGAAGAGGAAGGTCCAGAGCAGTAGTAGAGGGAGGAGGAGGAGGAAGGCACCAGAGCAGTAGTAGAGGGAGGAGGAGGAGGAGGAAGGCACCAGAGCAGTAGTAGAGGGAGGAGAAGGAAGGCACCAGAGCAGTAGTAGAGGGAGGAGGAGGAGGAGGAAGGCACCAGAGCAGTAGTAGAGGGAGGAGGAGGAGGAGGAAGGCACCAGAGCAGTAGTAGAGGGAGGAGAAGGAAGGCACCAGAGCAGTAGTAGAGGGAGGAGAAGGAAGGCACCAGAGTAGTAGTAGAGGGAGGAGGAGGAAGGTCCAGAGCAGTAGTAGAGGGAGGAGGAGGAAGCACCAGAGCAGTAGTAGAGGGAGGAGGAGGAGGAGGAAGGCACCAGAGCAGTAGTAGAGGGAGGAGGAGGAGGAGGAAGGCACCAGAGCAGTAGTAGAGGAGGAGAAGGAAGGCACCAGAGCAGTAGTAGAGGGAGAAGGAAGGCACCAGAGCAGTAGTAGAGGGAGAAGGAAGGCACCAAAGCAGCAGGAGAGGGAGGAGGAACCTCCAGAGCAGGAGGAGCTAGGAGGAGGAAGGCACCAGAGCAGTAGTAGAGGGAGGAGGAAGGCACCAGAGCAGTAGTAGAGGGAGGAGGAAGGCACCAGAGCAGTAGTAGAGGGAAGAGGAGAAAAGTACAGAACAGTAGTAGAGGGAGGAGGAAAGCACCATAGCTGTAGTAGAAGAAGGAGGAGGATAAAGGTCCAGAGTAGTAGTAGAGGGAGGAGGATGAAGGTCCAGAGCAGTAGTAGAGGGAGGAGGAGGAAGGTCCAGAGTAGTAGTAGAGGGAGGAGGAGGAAGGTCCAGAGCAGTAGTATAGGGAGGAGGAGAAAAGTACAGAACAGTAGTAGAGGGAGGAGGAAAGCACCATAGCTGTAGTAGAAGAAGGAGGAGGATAAAGGTCCAGAGTAGTAGTAGAGGGAGGAGGATGAAGGTCCAGAGCAGTAGTAGAGGGAGGAGGAGGAAGGTCCAGAGTAGTAGTAGAGGGAGGAGGAGGAAGGTCCAGAGCAGTAGTATAGGGAGGAAGAGGAAGGTCCAGAGCAGTAGTATAGGGAGGAAGAGGAAGGTCCAGAGTAGTAGTAGAGGGAGGAGGAGGAAGGTCCAGAGTAGTAGTAGAGGGAGGAGGAAGGCACCAGAGCAGTAGTAGAGGGAGGAGGAAGGCACTAGAGCAGTAGTAGAGGGAGGAGGAAGGCACCAGAGCAGTAGTAGAGGGAGAAGGAGGAAGGTCCAGAGCAGTAGTAGAGGGAAGAGGAGGAAAGTACAGAACAGTAGTAGAGGGAGGAGGAAAGCACCATAGCTGTAGTAGAAGAAGGAGGAGGATAAAGGTCCAGAGTAGTAGTAGAGGGAGGAGGATGAAGGTCCAGAGCAGTAGTAGAGGGAGGAGGAGGAAGGTCCAGAGTAGTAGTAGAGGAGGAGGAGGAAGGTCCAGAGCAGTAGTATAGGGAGGAAGAGGAAGGTCCAGAGTAGTAGTAGAGGGAGGAGGAGGAAGGTCCAGAGCAGTAGTATAGGGAGGAAGAGGAAGGTCCAGAGCAGTAGTAGAGGGAGGAGGAGGATAAAGGTCCAGAATAGGAGTAGAGGGAAGAGAAGGATAAAGGTCCAGAATAGAACTAGAGGGAGAAGGATAAAGGTTCTAGAACAAGAATAGAGGGAGGAGGAGGATAAAGGTACAGATCAGTAGTAGAGGGAGGATGAAGGTACAGAGCAAGTAGTAGAGGGAGGATGAAGGCACCACAGCAGTAGTAGAGGGGCAGGAGGAAGGCTAAGAGCAGTAGTAGAGGGAGGAGGAGGCTAAAGGTCCAGAACAGGAGTAGAGGGAAGAGAAGGATAAAGGTCCAGAACAGTAGTACAGGGAGGAGGAAAGCACCAGAGCAGTAGGAGGAGGAGAAGCCGAAAGGTCTAGAGCAGTAGTAGAGGGAGGAGGAGGAAAGCACCAGAGCAGTAGTAGTAGTAGAATGAGGAGAATGAAGGTCCAGAGCAGTAGTAGAGGGAGGAGAATGAAGGTAAAGAGCAGTAGTAGAGGGAGGAGAATGAAGGTCCAGAGTAGTAGTAGAGGGAGGAGGAGGAAGGTCCAGAGCAGTAGTAGAGGGAGGAGGAGGAAGGTCCAGAGCAGTAGTAGAGGGAGGAGGAGGATAAAGGTCTAGAACAGGAGTAGAGGGAAGAGAAAGGATAAAGGTCCAGAATAGAACTAGAGGGAGAAGGATAAAGGTTCTAGAACAAGAATAGAGGGAGGAGAAGGATAAAGGTCCAGATCAGTAGTACAAGGAGGAGCAGAAAGGTACAGAGCAGTAGAGGGAGGAGGAGGAAGGTACAGGGCAGTAATAGAGGGAGGATGAAGGCACCACAGCAGTAGTAGAGGAGCGGGAAGGAAGGTCAAGAGCAGTAGTAGAGGGAGGAGGAGGAAGACACCAGAGCAGGAGAAGGGAGGAGGAGGAAGGCACCAGAGCAGTAGTAGAGGAAGGCACCAGACCAGTAGTAAAGGGAGGAGGAGGAAGGCACCAGAGCAGTAGTAGAGGGAGGGGAAATATCCAGATCAGTAGTAGGGAGAAGAGAAGGATAAAGGTCAAAAGCAGTAGAGGAGGGAGGAGGAAGGACCAGATGAGTAGTAGAGGGAGGGGAAGGATGAAAGGTCAAGAGCAGTAGTAGAGGGAAGAGCAGGAAGGCACCAGAGCAATAGTAGAGGGAGGAGGAGGATAAAGGTCAAGAGCAGTGGTAGAGGGAGGAGGAAGGCACCAGAGCAGTAGAGGGAGGAGGAGGAAGGCACCACAGCAGTAGTAGAGGGAGGATATAGGCACCAGAGCAGTAGTAGAGGAGGAGGAAGGCACCAGAGCAGTAGAGGGAGGAGGAGAAGGCACCAGAGCAGTAGTAGAGGGAGGAGGAAGGCATCAGAGCAGTAGTAGAGGGAGGAGGAGGGCACCAGAGCAGTAGTAGAGGGAAGAGGAGGAGGAGGAAGGCACCAGAGCAGTAGTAGAGGGAGGAGGAAGGCATCAGAGCAGTAGTAGAGGGAGGAGGAGGGCACCAGAGCAGTAGTAGAAGGAGGAGGAAGGCATCAGAGCAGTAGTAGAGGGAGGAGGAGGGCACCAGAGCAGTAGTAGAAGGAGGAGGAGGAAGGCATCAGAGCAGTAGTAGAGGGAGGAGGAGGGCACCAGAGCAGTAGTAGAAGGAGGAGGAAGGAACCAGAGCAGTAGTAGAGGGAGGAGGAGGGCACCAGAGCAGTAGTAGAGGGAGGAGGAAGGCACCAGAGCAGTAGTAGAGGGAGGAGGAAGGCACCAGAGCAGTAGTAGAGAGAGGAGGAGGGCACCAGAGCAGTAGTAGAAGGAGGAGGAAGGAACCAGAGCAGTAGTAGAGGGAGGAGGAGGGCACCAGAGCAGTAGTAGAGGGAGGAGGAAGGCACCAGAGCAGTAGTAGAGGGAGGGGGAAGGCACCAGAGCAGTAGTAGAGGGAGAAGGAGGGCACCAGAGCAGTAGTAGAAGGAGGAGGAAGGCACCAGAGCAGTAGTAGAGGAGAAGGAGGGCACCAGAGCAGTAGTAGAAGGAGGAGGAAGGCACCAGAGCAGTAGTAGAGGGAGGAGGAAGGCACCAGAGCAGTAGTAGAAGGAGGAGGAAGGCACCAGAGCAGTAGTAGAAAGGAGGAGAAGGCACCAGAGCAGTAGTAGAGGGAGGAGGAAGGCACCAGAGCAGTAGTAGAAGGAGGAGGAAGGCACCAGAGCAGTAGTAGAAGGAGGAGGAAGGCACCAGAGCAGTAGTAGAAGGAGGAGGAAGGCACCAGAGCAGTAGTGGAGGGAGGTCGAGGAAGGTCCAGAACAGTAGTAGAGGGAGAAGGAAGGCACCAGAGCAGTAGTAGAGTGAGGAGGAGGAAGGCACCAGAGCAGTAGTAGAAGGAGGAGGAAGGCACCAGAGCAGTAGTAGAGGTAGGAGGAGGAGGAAGGTACCAGAGCAGTAGTAGAGGAGAAGGAAGGCACCAGAGCAGTAGTAGAGGGAGGAGGAAGGCACCAGAGCAGTAGTAGAGGGAGGAGGAAGGCACCAGAGCAGTAGTAGAGTGAGGAGGAGGAAGGCACCAGAGCAGTAGTAGAGTGAGGAGGAGGAAGGCACCAGAGCAGTAGTAGAAGGAGGAGGAAGGCACCAGAGCAGTAGTAGAGGTAGGAGGAGGAGGAAGGTACCAGAGCAGTAGTAGAGGGAGAAGGAAGGCACCAGAGCAGTAGTAGAGGGAGGAGGAAGGCACCAGAGCAGTAGTAGAGGGAGGAGGAAGGCACCAGAGCAGTAGTAGAGTGAGGAGGAGGAAGGCACCAGAGCAGTAGTAGAGTGAGGAGGAGGAAGGCACCAGAGCAGTAGTAGAAGGAGGAGGAAGGCACCAGAGCAGTAGTAGAGGGAGGAGGAAGGCACCAGAGCAGTAGTAGAGGGAGGAGGAAGGCACCAGAGCAGTAGTAGAGGGAGGAGGAAGGCACCAGAGCAGTAGTAGAGGGAGGAGGAAGGCACCAGAGCAGTAGTAGAGGGAGGAGGAAGGCACCAGAGCAGTAGTAGAGGGAGGAGGAAGGCACCAGAGCAGTAGTAGAGGGAGGAGGAAGGCACCAGAGCAGTAGTAGAGGGAGGAGGAGGGCACCAGAGCAGTAGTAGAGTGAGGAGGAGGAAGGCACCAGAGCAGTAGTAGAAGGAGGAGGAAGGCACCAGAGCAGTAGTAGAGGGAGGAGGAAGGCACCAGAGCAGTAGTAGAAGGAGGAGGAAGGCACCAGAGCAGTAGTAGAGGGAGGAGGAAGGCACCAGAGCAGTAGTAGAGGGAGGAGGAAGGCACCAGAGCAGTAGTAGAGGGAGGAGGAGGAAGGCACCAGAGCAGTAGTAGAGGGAGGAGGAAGGCACCAGAGCAGTAGTAGAGGGAGGAGGAAGGCACCAGAGCAGTAGTAGAGGGAGGAGGAAGGCACCAGAGCAGTAGTAGAGGGAGGAGGAAGGCACCAGAGCAGTAGTGGAGGGAGGACGAGGAAGGTCCAGAACAGTAGTAGAGGGAGGAGGAAGGCACCAGAGCAGTAGTAGAGGGAGGGTGAAGGCACAAGAGCGGGTAGAGGGAGGAAGAAAAATGTACAGAGCAATAGTAGAGGGAAGGGAAGGATAAAAGGTCCAAAACATCAGTGGAGGGAGGGGGAGGATAAAGGTCCAGAGTAGTATTAGAGGGAGGAAGGTCCAGAGCTGCAGTAGAGGGAGGAGGAGGATAAAGGTCCAGAACAGGAGTAGAGGGAGAAGGAGGAAGGCACCAAAGCAGTAGTAGAGGGAGGAGGAGGACGAATGCCCCAGAGCAGTAGTAGAGGGAAGAGGAGGAGGATAAAGGTCCAGAGCAGTAGAAGGGGGAGGAAGGTAAAGGTCTAGAGCAATAGTAGAGGGAGGAGGAGGAAAGTCCAGAGCAGTAGAGGAAGGAGGAGGAAAGTCCAGAGCAGTAGTAGAGGGAGGAGTACGAATGCCCCAGAGCAGTGTAAGGGGAGGATTCAGTGGCCCCTGCACATGTCTTGAGTTGACCACAGAGGATTGTGTGATGGATCTTGCCCTTTGTGTGTATCAGGGAGATCTCCTCATTGATTCTTCTCCCCTGCAGCCTCCGGTGTGGGCCCCTCTCTCTGGTCCTGGGCAGTGATTCTGATCAGTCAGATGCCTCATCTAACACAAACACTGAGACACGTCCTGAACCCCTGAATGAAGACCCCGACCCCTCCGCTGATCAGGGATGAGACAGATCTCCTGTGATCCCGGAGATCCACCCATACATGCAGATTACAGGGAGGGATGTGGAGATTGCTCAGCCATGGTGGTGACTAAGGGTCGTGGTTTTGGTTTTCACTTTTCTTCTTTGTATTGTGATATTTGATGAGATTTTTGCACCAGATTCCTCCAGGGGGTGGACGAGGTTCGTGAGTTTAGTGCTAAATAAACGATGCGCTTTATTGTTGTCTTTCCCCGTTTTTGCATGTCGTGAGCACAAAGTCGCATGTCCGGATAAAATGGCGCCATTTGGTGTTAGTTGTCATTGACAAATCTCCCAAAAATATCTGGAAACTCCAAGCTCCAGCAGCAATTATGAATATAACAATGCAAAGAAATAATTAATATAGGCATTAAAATGTTGCAAATGAAAGTAGAAAACCCCAAAAACTCTGAATGTGTCCCTAAGTAAGAGGTATGTGAGCTAGTATGAGACGGAGGTTACATATGTAATGGGCAGGCTATATGGTGTGATGTACAGATGGCTGCCCAGACTGGCCTTACATGTGACGGTATAGTTACCGCGGATCATCAGTGTGGATCCCATGCACCAGATCCCTCAGTGACACACAGATCTCTCACCTTTATTGTAATCTGTTATGACAGCTAAAGACAGAGTGCACATGGTCCTTCACATACAGAAAGGCTGGGAGTAGGAGGTATACACTTGTTATATGCAGCCATTACACATATGTAGGGGCGGACTGGCCCGGGGGGCAGGAATGCAGATGCTCCTCAGGCCGCTCGCTGGTCAGGCAGCAGTTTTCGGGCCACCCAGCCATCTGTCACGTATCTGCCCTCAACAAACATCCCATTTCCCCACATGTAATGTTCAGTACACATAATACAATCAATATTTCGCCATCACGTCTGGAATACAAGATCCCATCATCTGCAACAGCCAATCAGTGGCCAGCGATGCAAAGACATCACTCAGTCCAAAAGTTACATTATCATAGATGCTGAGGTCCTTGAGAAGGTCAGAACGTCTCATATGGTACTCAAGATAGTCAGGGCCCCTCACAAACAACAAGAGTTTCTTGTGAAGGTCAGGTCTTCTCACGGATAGCTGGAGGTTCAAATGAAGGACAGTTGGAGGTACTCAAGAAAGCCAGGGCCCGTCACAAACAACTAGAGGGTTTTGTAAAGGTTCACTCTTCTCACAGACAGCTGGAGGTACTCGTAAAGATTGGGACTCCTTTGGGACAGCTGGATACTCCTTTGAAGTTTGGGGATACCTATGGATAGTTGGAGGTTCTCATGAAAGTCGTGTCTCTTTATGAACATCTGGCAATTCTAGTGAAATATTGGACAGGTAGAGGTTCTCGTGTAGGTCAGGTCTTCTCATAGAGAGGTGGAAGTTCTCAGGAAGGTGAGGGTTCCTTAAGACAGCTGGAGAGCCTCGCAAAGGTCTGGGTTCCTCACTGGTTTTCATGAAGGTTGGGGCACTTCACGGACAGCTAGAGTTTCTCATGTAGGTCGGGCCTTTTCATGGCAATCTGGAAGTTCTTGGGAAGGTGAGGGCTCCTTATAAACAGCTGGAGATTCTCATAAAGGCTAGGGCTCCTCACACGTATGGTGGGAGGTTTTCGTGAAGGTTGGGACACTTCTTGGACAGATAGACTTTCTCATGTAGGTTGGGCCTTTTCATGGCAATCTGGAAGTTCTTGGGAAAGTGAGGGCTCCTTATAGACAGCTGGAGATTCTCATAAAGGCTAGGGCTCCTCACACAGATGGTTGGAGGTTTTCGTGAAGGTTGGGACACTTCTTGGACAGATAGTTTCTCATGTAGGTTGGGTCTTCTTAAGGGGGGCTGGCAGGTTTTGGGAAGGTGAAGGCTTCTTAAAGACAGCTGGAGATCCTTACAAAGTTCTGGGTTCCTCACAAACACAGGTGGAGGTTCTCATGAAGGTTGAGGCACTTCAAGTACAGCTAGAGTTTCTCATGTTGGTTGGGTCTTCACATGGAGAAATGGAAGGTCTTTGGGAAGGTTAGGGCTTCTTATAGACAGCTAGAGATTCTCAAAGTTTTGGTCTCCTCACACTGGCAACTGGAGGGTCTAGTGAAGGTCGGGCAGTTTATTATTAACAGCTAGAGATTATCATGTAAAGTAGATCTTCTCATAGAGACCTGGATGTTCTTTAGAAGTTGAGGGCTTCTTATAGACAGGTGGAGATTCTCATGTAAGTTGGATCTTCTCATGGGGAGCTGAATGTTCTTTTCGGGAAGTTGAGGGCTACTTATAGACAGGTGGAGATTCTCACAAAGATCTGGGATCCTTACACAAACAGCAGGAGGTTCTAGAATAGGTCATGAAAGTTTGACAGATTGTCGTGTAGGTCAGGTCTTCTCATGGAGAGTTGGAAGGTCTTGGGATGGTGAGAGCTTCTTGTACATTGCTGAAGGTTCTTACAAAGGTTAAAGCTCCTCACATGGACAGCTGGAGGTTTTAGTGAAGGTTGAGGCACTTGAGGGACAGCTAGAGCTTCTCGTGTAGGTCAGGTCTTCTCATGGAGAGTTGGAAGGTCTTGGGATGGCGAGAGCTTCTTGTACATTGTTGCAGGTTCTTACAAAGGTTAAAGCTCCTCACATGGACAGATGGAACTTTTCGTGAAGGTTGAGGCACTTGAGGGACAGCTAGAGCTTCTCGTGCAGGTCAGGTCTTCTCATGGAGAGTTGGAAGTTCTTGGGATGGTGAGAGTTTCTTGTACATTGTTGCAGGCTCTTACAAAGGTTAAAGCTCCTCACATGGACAGCTGGAGGTTTTCGTGAAGGTTGAGGCACTTGAGGGACAGCTAGAGCTTCTCGTGCAGGTCAGGTCTTCTCATGGAGAGTTGGAAGTTCTTAGGGCTCCTCATAGAAATCAGGAGATTCTCACAAAGGTCAGGGCTCCTCAGACAAATGAAGGCTCTCATGGAGGTCGGGGCTTTTCATGGAAAGTAAGAGTTCTTGTTAATGTCCGGGCTCCTCATTAAGAGCTGGAGGCTCTACCGACAGTCAGGGGAACCTTGTACAGACAGCTGGAGATTCTTGTGACGTTTGAGGCTCCTCACACAGACAACTGGAGGTTCTGAGCCGCATTCCGGATTCTCCCAAAAATGGTCATTAAACTTAGAGCAGTGACAACGGCAATGGCCGCTGCACTAGAAACACTGCAACACAATCAGAGGACAATGGGTAAATGTACACACTTATACTCACCTCCAGTGCTGTTGCCATTCCAGCACTGTCAGCACTGCCTCTCCTAGGGATTGCATGACATTGTGTCAAGCAATCCCTGTGGTCAATCAGCACTGGCTTCACCGTTCCATCCTTCAGACACATCCAGAGGACGTGAGCAGATTGGCTGCTCCTCCACTCCCTCAGCCAGCGCGGATTGACCACAGGATTCATGTAATACAATGTGACAAGATGCCCAGGAGAGCCAGTGACAGCACCAAAAGACTGTCCAGCACCAGAGAGGAGTACACAAGTCATTCTACTAAGGGGAATATGGGGATAAGAAGGGGATGAGAAGATATAGCCAAGAAGCCCCCTCTCCCCACCCACTGGACACATGAAGATCTAACCAAGAAGTCACCTTTCCCCACCCACTGGACACATGAAGATCTAACCAAGAAGTCACCTTTCCCCACCCACTGGACACATGAAGATCTAACCAAGAAGCCACCTCTCCCCACCCACTGGACACATGAAGATATAACCAAGAAGTCACCTCTCCCCACCCACTGGACACATGAAGATCTAACCAAGAAGCCACCTCTCCCCACCTACTGGACACATGAAGATCTAACCTAGAAGTCACCTCTCCCCACCCACTGGACACATGAAGATCTTACCAAGAAGCCACCTCTCCCCACCCACTGGACACATGAAGATATAACCAAGAAGCCACCTCTCCCCACCCACTGGACACATGAAGATCTAACCAAGAAGCCACCTCTCCCCACCCACTGGACACATGAAGATATAACCAAGAAGTCACCTCTCCCCACCCACTGGACACATGAAGATCTAACCAAGAAGCCACCTCTCCCCACCCACTGGACACATGAAGATATAACCAAGAAGCCACCTCTCCCCACCCACTGGACACATGAAGATATAACCAAGAAGTCACCTCTCCCCACCCACTGGACACATGAAGATCTAACCTAAAGTCACCTCTCCCCACCCACTGGACACATGAAGATCTAACCAAGAAGCCACCTCTCCCCACCCACTGGACACATGAAGATATAGCCAAGAAGCCACCTCTCCCCACCCACTGGACACATGAAGATATAACCAAGAAGCCACCTCTCCCCACCCACTGGACACATGAAGATATAGCCAAGAAGCCACCTCTCCCCACCCACTGGACACATGAAGATATAACCAAGAAGCCACCTCTCCCCACCCACTGGACACATGAAGATCTAGTCAAGAAGTCACCTCTCCCCACCCACTGGACACATGAAGATATAACCAAGAAGCCACCTCTCCCCACCCACTGGACACATGAAGATCTAGTCAAGAAGTCACCTCTCCCCACCCACTGGACACATGAAGATATAACCAAGAAGCCACCTCTCCCCACCCACTGGACACATGAAGATATAACCAAGAAGTCACCTCTCCCCACCCACTGGACACATGAAGATCTAACCAAGAAGCCACCTCTCCCCACCCACTGGACACATGAAGATATAGCCAAGAAGCCACCTCTCCCCACCCACTGGACACATGAAGATATAACCAAGAAGCCACCTCTCCCCACCCACTGGACACATGAAGATCTAACCAAGAAGCCACCTCTCCCCACCCACTGGACACATGAAGATATAACCAAGAAGCCACCTCTCCCCACACCACATGGACACATGAAGATATAACCAAGAAGTCACCTCTCCCCACCCACTGGACACATGAAGATCTAACCAAGAAGTCACCTCTCCCCACCCACTGGACACATGAAGATATAACCAAGAAGCCACCTCTCCCCACCCACTGGACACATGAAGATCTAACCAAGAAGTCACCTCTCCCCACCCACTGGACACATGAAGATCTAACCAAGAAGCCACCTCTCCCCACCCACTGGACACATGAAGATCTAACCAAGAAGCCACCTCTCCCCACCCACTGGACACATGAAGATATAACCAAGAAGCCCCCTCTCCCCACCCACTGGACACATGAAGATATAACCAAGAAGTCACCTCTCCCCACCCACTGGACACATGAAGATATAACCAAGAAGCCACCTCTCCCCACCCACTGGACACATGAAGATATAACCAAGAAGTCACCTCTCCCCACCCACTGGACACATGAAGATATAACCAAGAAGCCACCTCTCCCCACCCACTGGACACATGAAGATATAACCAAGAAGCCACCTCTCCCCACCCACTGGACACATGAAGATATAACCAAGAAGCCACCTCTCCCCACCCACTGGACACATGAAGATCTAACCTAGAAGTCACCTCTCCCCACCCACTGGACACATGAAGATATAACCAAGAAGCCCCCTCTCCCACCCACTGGACACATGAAGATATAACCAAGAAGTCACCTCTCCCCACCCACTGGACACATGAAGATATAACCAAGAAGTCACCTCTCCCCACCCACTGGACACATGAAGATCTAACCAAGAAGCCACCTCTCCCCACCCACTGGACACATGAAGATCTAACCAAGAAGCCACCTCTCCCCACCCACTGGACACATGAAGATCTAACCAAGAAGCCACCTCTCCCCACCCACTGGACACATGAAGATCTAACCAAGAAGCCACCTCTCCCCACCCACTGGACACATGAAGATCTAACCAAGAAGCCACCTCTCCCCACCCACTGGACACATGAAGATCTAACCAAGAAGCCACCTCTCCCCACCCACTGGACACATGAAGATCTAACCAAGAAGCCACCTCTCCCCACCCACTGGACACATGAAGATCTAACCAAGAAGCCACCTCTCCCCACCCACTGGACACATGAAGATATAACCACGAAGTCACTTCTCCCCACCCACTGGACACATGAAGATCTAACCAAGAAGCCACCTCTCCCCACCCACTGGACACATGAAGATCTAACCAAGAAGCCACCTCTCCCCACCCACTGGACACATGAAGATCTAACCAAGAAGCCACCTCTCCCCACCCACTGGACACATGAAGATCTAACCAAGAAGCCACCTCTCCCCACCCACTGGACACATGAAGATATAACCAAGAAGTCACCTCTCCCCACCCACTGGACACATGAAGATATAACCAAGAAGCCACCTCTCCCCACCCACTGGACACCAGATGTTAAAAGCCTCCACCCATCTTCTTCGTGTTGTTCAGGATGGACAGGAGGACGCTAATTACCTTCAGGACAGAGCCGTGGAAGGTCCATATGTACTGGAGATGAGTGTTGATGAGGGCCAGGCTGCAGGGAACGTACGAATCGTCCTGTTCGTGATCTCGACACCTAAGTAGAAATGCAGTATAAAGCATGGCGGAGAGGCAACAGCCTGATCAATGGACAAAACTGTCTCTAAATAGAGTAGAGCTGCAGTGTAAAGTATAGGGGCAGAACAGAGCAGCAGCGTGAACTAGATATATGACTGGTCTGATCCTAATAGAGAGGAGAAAGCAAGAAGCTGATAAAGGAGACAACGAAAAAATGTGAAAGAGAAACAATGTGACCCCTCCCCCTGCTGTGACTGGAGAGAATGTGACCCTTCCCCCTGCTGTGACTGGAGAGAATGTGACCCTTCCCCCTGCTGTGACTGGAGAGAATATGTGACCCCTCCCCCTGATGTGACTGGAGAGAATATGTGACCCCTCCCCGTGCTGTGACTGGAGAGAATATGTGCCCCCACCCCCTGCTGTGACTGGAGAGAATATGTGACCCCTCCCCCTGCTGTGACTGGGAGAGAATATGTGACCCCCTCCCCCTGCTGTGACTGGAGAGAATATGTGACCCCTCCCCCTGCTGTGACTGGAGAGAATTTATGTGACCCCTCCCCCCTGCTGTGACTGGAGAGAATATGTACCCCTCCCCCTGCTGTGACTGGAGAGATATGTGACCCCTCCCCCTGCTGTGACTGAGAGAATATGTGACCCCTCCCCCTGCTGTGACTGGAGAGAATATGTGCCCCCTCCCCCTGCTGTGACTGGAGAGAAATATGTACCCCTCCCCCTGCTGTGACTGGAGAATATTGTGACCCCTCCCCCTGCTGTGACTGGAGAGAATATGTGACCCCTCACCCCTGCTGTGACTGGGAGAATATGTGACCCCTCCCCCTGCTGTGACTGAGAGAAAAATGTGACCCTCCCCCTGCTGTGACTGGAGAGAATATGTGACCCCCTCCCCTGCTGTGACTGGAGAGAATATGTGACCCCTCCCCTGCTGTGACTGGAGAATATGTGACCCCTCCCCCTGCTGTGACTGGGAGAGAATATGTGACCCCCCCCCCTGGGCGTTGTGACTGGGATGGAGAGAATAATGTGACCCCTCCCCCTGCTGTGACTGGAGAGAATATGTGACCCCTCCCCCTGCTGTGACTGGAGAGAATATGTGACCCCTCCCCCTGCTGTGACTGGAGAGAATATGTGACCCCTCCCCCTGCTGTGACTGGAGAGAGAATATGTGACCCCTCCCCCTGCTGTGACTGGAGAGAATATGTGACCCCTCCCCTGCTGTGACTGGAGAGAATATGTGACCCCTCCCCCTGCTGTGACTGGAGAGAATATGTGACCCCTCCCCCTGCTGTGACTGGAGAGAATATGTGACCCCTCCCCCTGCTGTGACTGGAGAGAATATGTGACCCCTCCCCCTGCTGTGACTGAGAGAATATTACCCCCCCCCCTGTGACTGGAGAGAATATGTGACCCTCCCCCTGCTGTGACTGGAGAGAATATGTGACCCCTCCCCCTGCTGTGACTGGAGAGAATATGTGACCCCTCCCCCTGCTGTGACTGGAGAGAATATGTGACCCCTCCCCCTGCTGTGACTGGAGAGAATATGTGACCCCTCCCCCCTGCTGTGACTGGAGAGAATATGTGACCCCTCCCCCTGCTGTGACTGGAGAGAATATGTGACCCCTCCCCCTGCTGTGACTGGAGAGAATATGTGACCCCTCCCCCTGCTGTGACTGGAGAGAATATGTGACCCCTCCCCTGCTGTGACTGGAGAGAATATGTGACCCCTCCCCTGCTGTGACTGAGAGAATATGTGACCCCTCCCCTGCTGTGACTGGAGAGAATATGTGACCCCTCCCCCTGCTGTGACTGGAGAGAATATGTGACCCCTCCCCCTGCTGTGACTGGAGAGAATATGTGACCCCCTCCCCCTGCTGTGACTGGAGAGAATATGTGACCCCTCCCCCTGCTGTGACTGGAGAGAATATGTACCCCTCCCCCTGCTGTGACTGGAGAGAATATGTGACCCCTCCCCCTGCTGTGACTGGAGAGAATATGTGACCCCTCCCCCTGCTGTGACTGGAGAGAATATGTGACCCCTCCCCTGCTGTGACTGGAGAGATATGTGACCCCTCCCCTGCTGTGACTGGAGAGAATATGTGACCCCTCCCCCTGCTGTGACTGGAGAGAATATGTGACCCTCCCCTGCTGTGACTGGAGAGAATATGTGACCCCTCCCCCTGCTGTGACTGAGAGAATATGTGACCCCTCCCCCTGCTGTGACTGGAGAGATATGTGACCCCTCCCCCTGCTGTGACTGGAGAGAATATGTGCCCCTCCCCTGCTGTGACTGGAGAGAATATGTGACCCTCCCCTGCTGTGACTGGAGAGAATATGTGACCCCTCCCCCTGCTGTGACTGGAGAGAATATGTGACCCCTCCCCTGCTGTGACTGGAGAGAATATGTACCCCTCCCCCTGCTGTGACTGGAGAGAATATGTGACCCCTCCCCCTGCTGTGACTGGAGAGAATATGTGACCCCTCCCCCTGCTGTGACTGGAGAGAATATGTGACCCCTCCCCCTGCTGTGACTGGAGAGAATATGTGCCCCTCCCCCTGCTGTGACTGGAGAGAATATGTGACCCCTCCCTGCTGTGACTGGAGAGAATATGTGACCCCTCCCCTGCTGTGACTGGAGAGAATATGTGACCCCTCCCCCTGCTGTGACTGGAGAGAATATGTGACCCCTCCCCCTGCTGTGACTGGAGAGAATATGTGACCCCTCCCCCTGCTGTGACTGGAGAGAATATGTGACCCCTCCCCCTGCTGTGACTGGAGAGAATATGTGACCCCTCCCCCTGCTGTGACTGGAGAGAATATGTGACCCCTCCCCCTGCTGTGACTGGAGAGAATATGTGACCCCTCCCCCTGCTGTGACTGGAGAGAATATGTGACCCCTCCCCCTGCTGTGACTGGAGAGAATATGTGACCCCTCCCCCTGCTGTGACTGGAGAGAATATGTGACCCCTCCCCCTGCTGTGACTGGAGAGAATATGTGACCCTCCCCCTGCTGTGACTGGAGAGAATATGTGACCCCTCCCCCTGCTGTGACTGGAGAGAATATGTGACCCCTCCCCCTGCTGTGACTGGAGAGAATATGTGACCCCCTCCCCTGCTGTGACTGGAGAGAATATGTGACCCCCTCCCCCTGCTGTGACTGGAGAGAATATGTGACCCCCTCCCCCTGCTGTGACTGGAGAGAATATGTGACCCCTCCCCCTGCTGTGACTGGAGAGAATATGTGACCCCTCCCCCCTGCTGTGACTGGAGAGAATATGTGACCCCTCCCCCTGCTGTGACTGAGAGAATATGTGACCCCTCCCCCTGCTGTGACTGGAGAGAATATGTGACCCCTCCCCCTGCTGTGACTGGAGAGAATATGTGACCCCTCCCCCTGCTGTGACTGGAGAGAATATGTGACCCCTCCCCCTGCTGTGACTGGAGAGAATATGTGACCCCTCCCCCTGCTGTGACTGGAGAGAATATGTGACCCCTCCCCCTGCTGTGACTGGAGAGAATATGTGACCCCTCCCCCTGCTGTGACTGGAGAGAATATGTGACCCCTCCCCCTGCTGTGACTGGAGAGAATATGTGACCCCTCCCCCTGCTGTGACTGGAGAGAATATGTGACCCCTCCCCCTGCTGTGACTGGAGAGAATATGTGACCCCCTCCCCCTGCTGTGACTGGAGAGAATATGTGACCCCCTCCCCTGCTGTGACTGGAGAGAATATGTGACCCCTCCCCTGCTGTGACTGGAGAGAATATGTGACCCCTCCCCCTGCTGTGACTGGAGAGAATATGTGACCCCTCCCCCTGCTGTGACTGGAGAGAATATGTGACCCCTCCCCCTGCTGTGACTGGAGAGAATATGTGACCCCTCCCCCTGCTGTGACTGGAGAGAATATGTGACCCTCCCCCTGCTGTGACTGGAGAGAATATGTGACCCCTCCCCCCTGCTGTGACTGGAGAGAATATGTGACCCCTCCCCCTGCTGTGACTGGAGAGAATATGTGACCCCCCTCCCCCTGCTGTGACTGGAGAGAATATGTGACCCCTCCCCCTGCTGTGAGAAGACTTGGAGGAGATATGTGACCCCTCCCCCTGCTGTGACTGGAGAGAATATGTGACCCCTCCCCCTGCTGTGACTGGAGAGAATATGTGACCCCTCCCCTGCTGTGACTGGAGAGAATATGTGACCCCTCCCCCTGCTGTGACTGGAGAGAATATGTGACCCCTCCCCCTGCTGTGACTGGAGAGAATATGTGACCCCTCCCCCTGCTGTGACTGGAGAGAATATGTGCTCCTCCCCCTGCTGTGACTGGAGAGAATGTGACCCCACCCCCTGCTGTGACTGGATAGAATATGTGAACCTCCCCCTGCTGTGACTGGAGAGAATATGTGACCCCTCCCCCTGCTGTGACTGGAGAGAATATGTGCCCCCTCCCCCTGCTGTGACTGGAGAGAATATGTGCCCCCTCCCCCTGCTGTGACTGGAAAGAATATGTGACCCCTCCCCCTGCTGTGAATGGAGAGAATATGTGCCCCCTCCCCCTGTTGTGACTGCAGAGAATATGTGACCCCTCCCCCTGTTGTGACTGGAGAGAATGTGACCCCTCCCCCTGCTGTGACTGGCGAGAATGTGACCCCTTCCCCTGCTGTGACTGTAGAGAATATGTGACCCCTCCCCCTGCTGTGACTGGCGAGAATGTGACCCCTCCCCCTGCTGTGACTGGAGAGAATATGTGACCCCTCCCTCTGCTGTGACTGGAGAGAATATGTGACCCCTCCCCCTGCTGTGACTGGAGAGAATATGTGACCCCTCCCCCTGCTGTGACTGGAGAGAATATGTGCCCCCTCCCCCTGCTGTGACTGGAGAGAATATGTGACCCCTCCCCCTGCTGTGACTGGAGAGAATATGTGACCCCTCCCCCTGCTGTGACTGGAGAAAATATGTGCCCCCTCCCCCTGCTGTGACTGGAGAGAATATGTGACCCCTCCCCCTGCTGTGACTGATGAGAATGTGACCCCTCCCCCTGCTGTGACTGGTGAGAATGTGACCCCTCCCCCTGCTGTGACTGGAGAGAATATGTGCCCCCTCCCCCTGCTGTGAATGGAGAGAATATGTGCCCCCTCCCCCTGTTGTGACTGCAGAGAATATGTGACCCCTCCCCCTGTTGTGACTGGAGAGAATGTGACCCCTCCCCCTGCTGTGACTGGCGAGAATGTGACCCCTTCCCCTGCTGTGACTGTAGAGAATATGTGACCCCTCCCCCTGCTGTGACTGGCGAGAATGTGACCCCTCCCCCTGCTGTGACTGGAGAGAATATGTGACCCCTCCCTCTGCTGTGACTGGAGAGAATATGTGACCCCTCCCCCTGCTGTGACTGGAGAGAATATGTGACCCCTCCCCCTGCTGTGACTGGAGAGAATATGTGCCCCCTCCCCCTGCTGTGACTGGAGAGAATATGTGACCCCTCCCCCTGCTGTGACTGGAGAGAATATGTGACCCCTCCCCCTGCTGTGACTGGAGAAAATATGTGCCCCCTCCCCCTGCTGTGACTGGAGAGAATATGTGACCCCTCCCCCTGCTGTGACTGATGAGAATGTGACCCCTCCCCTGCTGTGACTGGTGAGAATGTGACCCCTCCCCCTGCTGTGACTGGAGAGAATATGTGCCCCCTCCCCCTGCTGTGACTGGAGAGAATATGTGCCCCTCCCCCTGCTGTGACTGGAGAGAATGTGACCCCTCCCACTGCTGTGACTGGAGAAAATATGTGATCCCTCCCCCTGCTGTGACTGGAGAGAATGTGACCCCTCCCTCTGCTGTGACTGGAGAGAATTTGACCCCTCCCCCTGCTGTGACTGGAGAGAATATGTGCCCCCTCCCCCTGCTGTGACTGGAGAGAATATGTGACCCCTCCTCCTGCTGTGACTGGGAGAGAATATGTGACCCCTCCCCCTGCTGTGACTGGAGAGAATATGTGCCCCTCCCCCTGCTGTGACTGGAGAGAATATGTGACCCCTCCCCCTGCTGTGACTGGAGAGAATATGTGACCCCTCCCCCTGCTGTGACTGGAGAGAATATGTGACCCCTCCCCCTGCTGTGACTGGAGAGAATATGTGACCCCTCCCCCTGCTGTGACTGGAGAGAATATGTGACCCCTCCCTGCTGTGACTGGAGAGAATATGTGACCCCTCCCCCTGCTGTGACTGGAGAGAATATGTGACCCCTCCCCTGCTGTGACTGGAGAGAATGTGACCCCTCCCCCTGCTGTGACTGGAGAGAATATGTGACCCCTCCCCCTGCTGTGACTGGAGAGAATATGTGACCCCTCCCCCTGCTGTGACTGGAGAGAAATGTGACCCCTCCCCCTGCTGTGACTGGAGAGAATATGTGACCCCTCCCCCTGCTGTGACTGGAGAGAATATGTGACCCCTCCCCCTGCTGTGACTGGAGAGATATGTGACCCCTCCCCCTGCTGTGACTGGAGAGAATATGTGACCCCTCCCCCTGCTGTGACTGGAGAGAAATATGTGACCCTCCCCCTGCTGTGACTGGAGAGAATATGTGACCCCTCCCCCTGCTGTGACTGGAGAGAATATGTGACCCCTCCCCCTGCTGTGACTGGAGAGAATATGTGACCCTCCCCCTGCTGTGACTGGAGAGAATATGTGACCCCTCCCCCTGCTGTGACTGGAGAGAATATGTGACCCCTCCCCTCTGTGACTGAGAGAATATATGTGACCCCTCCCCCTGCTGTGACTGGAGAGAATATGTGACCCCTCCCCCTCTGTGACTGGAGAGAATATGTGACCCCTCCCCCTGCTGTGACTGGAGAGAATATGTGACCCTCCCCCTGCTGTGACTGGAGAGAATATGTGACCCCTCCCCCTGCTGTGACTGGAGAGAATATGTGACCCCTCCCCCTGCTGTGACTGGAGGAGATATGTGACCCCCTCGCCTGTGTGACTGGAGAGAATATGTGACCCCTCCCCTGCTGTGCTGGAGAATTGTGACCCTGCTGGAGAGGATATGTGACCCCTCCCCTGCTGTGACTGGAGAGAATATGTGACCCCTCCCCCTGCTGTGACTGGAGAGAATATGTGGACCCCCCCCCCTGCTGTGACTGGAGAGAATATGTGACCCCTCCCCCTGCTGTGACTGGAGAGAATATGTGACCCCTCCCCCTGCTGTGACTGGAGAGAATATGTGACCCCTCCCCCTGCTGTGACTGGAGAGAATATGTGACCCCTCCCCCTGCTGTGACTGGAGAGAATATGTGAACCCTCCCCCTGCTGTGACTGGAGAGAATATGTAACCCCTCCCCCTGCTGTGACTGGAGAGAATATGTGACCCCTCCCCTGCTGTGACTGGAGAGATTGACCCTGTGGACGAAGAATATGTGACCCCTCTCCCTGCTGTGACTGGAGAGAATATGTGACCCCTCTCCCTGCTGTGACTGGAGAGAATATGTGACCCCTCCCCCTGCTGTGACTGGAGAAAATATGTAACCCCTCCCCCTGCTGTGATTGGAGAGAATATGTGACCCCTCCCCCTGCTGTGACTGGAGAGAATATGTGACCCCTCCCCCTGCTGTGACTGCAGAGAATATGTGACCCCTCCCCTGCTGTGACTGCAGAGAATATGTGCTCCTCCCCCTGCTGTGACTGGAGAGAACGTGACCCCTCCCCCTGCTGTGACTGGATAGAATATGTGCCCCTCCCCCTGCTGTGACTGGAGAGAATATGTGACCCCTCCCTCGCTGTGACTAGAGAGAATATGTGACCCCTCCCCCTGCTGTGACTGGAGAGAATATGTGACCCCTCCCCCTGCTGTGACTGGAGAGAATGTGACCCCTCCCCCTGCTGTGACTGGAGAGAATGTGACCCCTCCCCCTGTGTGACTGGAGAGAAATGTGACCCCTCCCCCTGCTGTGACTGGAGAGAATATGTGACCCCTCCCCCTGCTGTGACTGGAGAGAATATGTGACCCCTCCCCCTGCTGTGACTGGAGAGAATGTGACCCCTCCCCCTGCTGTGACTGGAGAGAATGTGACCCCTCCCTCTGCTGTGACTGGAGAGAATGTGACCCCTCCCCCTGCTGTGACTGGAGAGAATATGTGACCCTCCCCCTGCTGTGACTGGAGAAAATATGTGAACCCCTCCCTCCTGCTGTGACTGGAGAGAATATGTGACCCCCTCCCCCTGCTGTGACTGGAGAGAATATGTGACCCCTCCCCCTGCTGTGACTGGAGAGAATATGTGACCCCTCCCCCTGCTGTGACTGGAGAGAATATGTGACCCCTCCCCCTGCTGTGACTGGAGAGAATATGTGACCCCTCCCCTGCTGTGACTGGAGAGAAATGTGACCCCTCCCCCTGCTGTGACATGGAGAGAATATGTGACCCCTCCCCCTGTTGTGACTGGAGAGAATATGTGACCCCTCCCCTGCTGTGACTGAGAGAATATGTGACCCTCCCCCTGCTGTGACTGGAGAATATGTGACCCCACCCCCTGCTGTGACTGGAGAGAATATGTGCCCCCTCCCCCTGCTGTGACTGGAGAGAATATGTGACCCCTCCCCCTGCTGTGACTGGAGAGAATATGTGACCCCTCCCCCTGCTGTGACTGGAGAAAATATGTAACCCCTCCCCCTGCTGTGATTGGAGAGAATATGTGACCCCTCCCCCTGCTGTGACTGGAGAGAATATGTGACCCCCCCACGCTGCTGGTGACTGCAGAGAATATGTGACCCCTCCCCCTGCTGTGACTGCAGAGAATATGTGCTCCTCCCCCTGCTGTGACTGGGAGAGAAACGTGACCCCTCCCCCTGCTGTGATGGATAGAATATGTGCCCCTCCCCCCTGCTGTGACTGGAGAGAATATGTGACCCCCTCCCTTGCTGTGACTAGAGAGAATATGTGACCCCTCCCCCTGCTGTGACTGGAGAGAATATGTGACCCCTCCCCTGCTGTGGACTGGAGAAATGTGAGACCCCTCCCCCTGCTGTGACTGGAGAGAATGTGACCCCTCCCCTGTTGTGACTGGAGAGAATGTGACCCCTCCCCCTGCTGTGACTGGAGAGAATATGTGACCCCTCCCCCTGCTGTGACTGGAGAGAATATGTGACCCCTCCCCCTGCTGTGACTGGAGAGAATGTGACCCCTCCCCCTGCTGTGACTGGAGAGAATGTGACCCCCCTCTCCCTCTGTGTGACTGGAGAGAATGTGACCCCTCCCCCTGCTGTGACTGGAGAGAATATGTGACCCTTCCCCTGCTGTGACTGGAGAAAATATGTAACCCCTCCCTCCTGCTGTGACTGGAGAGAATATGTGACCCCCTCCCCCTGCTGTGACTGGAGAGAATATGTGACCCTCCCCCTGCTGTGACTGGAGAGAATATGTGACCCCCTCCCCTGCTGTGACTGGAGAGAATATGTGACCCCTCCCCCTGCTGTGACTGGAGAGAATATGTGACCCCTCCCCCTGCTGTGACTGGAGAGAATATGTGACCCTCCCCCTGCTGTGACTGGAGAGAATATGTGACCCCTCCCCCTGTTGTGACTGCAGAGAATATGTGACCCCTCCCCCTGCTGTGTGACTGCAGAGGAATATGTGCTCCCCCCCTGCTGTGACTGGAGAGAATGTGACCCCCTGCTGTGACTGGAGAGAATATGTGCCCCCTCCCCCTGCTGTGACTGGGAAGAATATGTACGACCTCCCCTGCTGTGACTGAGATGGAAGTATTCCCCTCTGCTAAGACTGATAGAATGTGACCCCTCCCCTGCTGTGACTGGAGAGAATATGTTGACTCCTACCCCTCTGCTGTGACTGGAAGAATTGACCCCTCCCCCTGCTTGACTGGAGAGAATATGTGACCCTCCCCCTGCTGTGACTGGAGAGAATATGTGACCCTCCCCCTGCTGTGACTGGGAGAGAATGTGACCCCTGCCCCCTCTGTGCACTGGGAGAAATTGTACCCCTCCCCTGCTGTGACTGGAGAGAATATGTGACCCCCCCCCTGCTGGACTGGAGAGAATATGTGACCCCTCCCCTTGCTGTGACTGGAGGAGATATGTGCCCCTCCCCCTGCTGTGACTGAGGAATATATGTGACCCTCCCCCTGCTGTGACTGGAGAGAAATGTGACCCCTCCCCCTGCTGTGGCCTGGAGAATATGTGGGTCCCCTCCTCTGCTGTGACGAGAGAATATGTGCCCTCCCTCTGCTCGTGACTGGAGAGAATATGTGACCCCTCCCCCTGCTGTGACTGGAGAGAATATGTGACCCTCCCCTCGTCTGTGATGAGAAATGTGACCCCTCCCTGCTGTGAGGACTGGATGCAATATGTGGGGATCCCTCCCCCTCCTGTGACTGAGAGAATATGTGACCCCCCCCTGCTGTGACTGGAGAATATGTGACCCCTCCCCCCTGCTGGTGATGGAGCATGTTGACCCTCGCTGTGTGACTGCGATTGATGGAATAGTCCCCCCCTGCTGTGAGGAGAAATAGTCTCCCTGCTGTGACTGGAGGAATGTGACCCCTCCCCTGCTGTGACTGGAGAGAATATGTGACCCCTCCCGCTGTGACTGGAGAGAATATGTGACCCTCCCCTGCTGTGACTGGAGAGAATATGTGACCCCTCCCCCTGCTGTGACTGGAGAGAATATGTGACCCCTCCCCCTGCTGTGACTGGAGAGAATATGTGACCCCTCCCTCTGGCTGTGACTGGAGAGAATATGTGACCCCTCCCCCCCTGTGACTGGAGAGAATATGTGACCCCTCCCCCTGCTGTGACTGGAGAGATATGATGTGGGTGACCCCTCCCCCTGCTGTGACTGCGGAGAAATATGTGACCCCTCCCCCTGCTGTGACTGGAGAGAAATGTGACCCCTCCCCTGCTGTGACTGGAGAGAATATGTGACCCCTCCCCCTGCTGTGACTGGAGAGAATATGTGACCCCTCCTGCTGTGACTGGAGAGAATATGTGACCCCTCCCCTGCTGTGACTGGAGAGAATATGTGACCCCTCCCCCTGCTGTGACTGGAGAGAATATGTGACCCCTCCCCCTGCTGTGACTGGAGAGAATATGTGACCCCTCCCCCTGCTGTGACTGGAGAGAATATGTGACCCCTCCCCCTGCTGTGACTGGAGAGAATATGTGACCCTCCCCCTGCTGTGACTGGAGAGAATATGTGCCCCCCTCCCCCTGCTGTGACTGGAGAGAATATGTGACCCCTCCCCCTGCTGTGACTGGAGAGAATATGTGACCCTCCCCCTGCTGTGACTGGAGAGGAATATGTGACCCCCCCCCTGCTGTGACTGGAGAGAATATGACCCCCCCCTGCTGTGACTGGAGAGAATATGTGACCCCTCCCCTGCTGTGACTGGAGAGAATATGTGACCCCCTCCCCTGCTGTGACTGGAGAGAATATGTGACCCCATCCCCCTGCTGTGACTGGAGAGAATATGTGACCCCTCCCCCTGCTGTGACTGGAGAGAATATGTGACCCCTCCCCCTGCTGTGACTGGAGAGAATATGTGACCCCTCCCCCTGCTGTGACTGGAGAGAATATGTGACCCCTCCCCCTGTTGTGACTGCAGAGAATATGTGACCCCTCCCCCTGCTGTGACTGCAGAGAATATGTGCTCCTCCCCCTGCTGTGACTGGAGAGAATGTGACCCCACCCCCTGCTGTGACTGGAGAGAATATGTGCCCCCTCCCCCTGCTGTGACTGGAGAGAATATGTGACCCCTCCCCCTGCTGTGACTGGAGAGAATATGTGACCCCTCCCTCTGCTAAGACTGAATAGAATGTGACCCCTCCACCTGCTGTGACTGGAGAGAATATGTGACTCCTCCCCCTGCTGTGACTGGAGAGAATGTGACCCCTCCCCCTGCTGTGACTGGAGAGAATATGTGACCCCTCCCCCTGCTGTGACTGGAGAGAATATGTGACTCCTCCCCCTGCTGTGACTGGAGAGAATGTGACCCCTCCCCCTGCTGTGACTGGAGAGAATGTGACCCCTCCCCCTGCTGTGACTGGAGAGAATATGTGACCCCTCCCCCTGCTGTGACTGGAGAGAATATGTGACCCCTCCCCCTGCTGTGACTGGAGAGAATATGTGACCCCTCCCCCTGCTGTGACTGGAGAGAATCTTCACATCTATCTCCCTTCTCACCTCCTGTAAAGTTCCATAACGATGGTGAAATTACTGCGAGACACAGAACTGTTCAACCCCAACTCACGAAGCGTCGACCTGGGGAGCGAGACCCCTTCTTCTACCAGGACCCCCAAATTATAGAGACCCTGAAACCACAAATAAGGTCAGAAACAAACCCCAAAATACATCATCTGTACAGTCACTGTGTTATCTCTGGTGTTACATAGGACTGCAGGTGACATCTACTACATTATCTGTACTCAGAGATATCACTATATTATCTGTGGTGTTACATAGGACTGCAGGTGACATCTACTACATTATCTGTACTCAGAGATATCACTGTGTTATCTGTGGTGTTACATAGGACTGCAGGTGACATCTACTACATTATCTGTACTCAGAGATATCACTGTGTTATCTGTGGTGTTACATAGGACTGCAGGTGACATCTACTACATTATCTGTACTCAGAGATATCACTGTGTTATCTGTGGTGTTACATAGGACTGCAGGTGACATCTCCTACATTATCTGTACTCAGAGATATCACTGTGTTATCTGTGGTGTTACATAGGACTGCAGGTGACATCTACTACATTATCTGTACTCAGAGATATCACTGTGTTATCTGTGGTGTTACATAGGACTGCAGGAGACATCTACTACATTATCTGTACTCAGAGATATCACTGTGTTATCTGTGGTGTTACATAGGACTGCAGGTGACATCTACTACATTATCTGTACTCAGAGATATCACTGTGTTATCTGTGGTGTTACATAGGACTGCAGGTGACATCTACTACATTATCTGTACTCAGAGATATCACTGTGTTATCTGTGGTGTTACATAGGACTGCAGGTGACATCTACTGCATCATCTGTACTCAGAGATATCACTGTGTTATCTGTGGTGTTACATAGGACTGCAGGTGACATCTACTACATTATCTGTACTCAGAGATTTCACTGTGTTATCTGTGGTGTTACATAGGACTGCAGGTGACATCTCCTACATTATCTGTACTCAGAGATATCACTGTGTTATCTGTGGTGTTACATAGGACTGCAGGTGACATCTACTACATTATCTGTACTCAGAGATATCACTGTGTTATCTGTGATGTTACATAGGACTGCAGGTGACATCTACTACATTATCTGTACTCAGAGATATCACTGTGTTATCTGTGGTGTTACATAGGACTGCAGGTGACATCTACTACATTATCTGTACTCAAAAGATATCACTGCGTTATCTGTGGTGTTACATAGGACTGCAGGTGATATCTACTACATTATCTGTACTCAAGAGATATCACTGCGTTATCTGTGGTGTTACATAGGACTGCAGGTGACATCTACTACATTATCTGTACTCAGAGATATCACTGTGTTATCTGTGGTGTTACATAGGACTGCAGGTTACATCTCCTACATTATCTGTACTCAGAGATATCACTGTGTTATCTGTGGTGTTACATAGGACTGCAGGTGATATCTACTACATTATCTGTACTCAGAGATATCACTGTGTTATCTGTGGTGTTACATAGGACTGCACAAAATCAATCAGTAGGGTTTGCACAGGGCTGCTACCTGCGGCTCTTTCTGCAGTGCGGCGGCTGCGTACATCTCCACTGCGGCTGCCACGTTCCTCTTTCTTCTGATGTGTGACGTGTAGAGGAGATCCCCCATCTTTAGCTGAGCTGCAGGAGGAGGACAGGGATGAGTATGCTGGGAGTTGTAGTTCTCTGTACACACAGTGTGCAGATCTCACTGAGGGACAGCTCAGGATAACAGGGGAGGACAAAATATCACAACTACTGCAATTCTCCAGTCACCTCCAGAGCTGCACTCACTATTCTGCTGTTACATAATGTCTTATCCTCCAGTCACCTCCAGAGCTGCACTCACTACTCTGCTGTTACATCGTGTCTTATCATCCAGTCACCTCCAGAGCTGCAGTCACTATTCTGGTGTTACATCGTGTCTTATCCTCCAGTCACCTCCAGAGCTGCAGTCACTATTCTGCTGTTACATCGTGTCTTATCCTCCAGTCACCTCCAGAGCTGCAGTCACTATTCTGCTGTTACATCGTGTCTTATCCTCCAGTCACCTCCAGAGCTGCAGTCACTATTCTCCTGTTACATCGTGTCTTATCCTCCAGTCATCTCTAGAGCTGCACTCACTATTCTGGTGTTGCATCGTGTCTTATCCTCCAGTCACCTCCAGAGCTGCAGTCACTATTCTGCTGTCCGATCACTCACCGTACGCGGGGGGTCGGTCGCTCAGCGTGGAGAGGTTGTAATATTTCCACACGCAGTCGATCTGCAGGTAGCGGCTCACCAGACCGTCCTACAGCGCAGGGTGTAAGCACAGACATCAGTGCAGGACATGCAGTCCCATGTAAGGAATCCTAAATTTGCCCCTTTTAATATGATTTATTTAGGGGCCTGACTATAGGGGGTGTAGACCTGATAGTGGTCCCACATTATAGGGGCCACATGGTAGGGGCGAGGTCTGGCACAGATTATGCATTGGGCCCCCGAGCCCCCGGTCTCTACATCTATGAGGAATGATTCCTGCTCACACAGCTCATGGGTTCGTTACAATGTGTCAGGACAGGTCGGCATGTGCTGAGCTCACAGAGGATTGTCCACACTGATACATTGTAACAAAGTTCTGATTGCCCCTCCCCCATCAGGAGCACAATTGGCCCCTGAGCTGTACATTGGGGGGGCACTAAGTGTAATGGGGCCCTCCCCTGCGGGGTCCCCCCTCCCCAAAATAGTATCATGTACTCACAGGGTCGTCCTCACAGATGAAGGCTGCATTAAACTGAGCGATCTCAAATCCGGCCTCTGCGGCCTCCATGTAGCGGAGCAGGGCCCCGGGCCTGGGGGACAATAGAGGATCAGAGGAACCATC
Organism: Allobates femoralis; assembly: GCA_033576535.1. Lineage (NCBI taxonomy): Eukaryota > Metazoa > Chordata > Amphibia > Anura > Aromobatidae > Allobates > Allobates femoralis. The sequence goes on from JARQOC010000002.1 coordinate 749,185,410, forward strand.
AGGATGATGAGAGTTATAACTCACCAGAGACCCCGCTCACCAGGAGGATTGGAGGTAACTGTCCAGAGCTTTCCGCACTGTGGCCCCCAGGTACCCGTTCTGCTCTCCGGCCCATTTAGTCCACCTGATGGAATAAGAAGAAGTATACATTGTGGCAGATTTTGGAATAAATTGGTCCCCCCCCTTAGACATTGGACTGTGGAGTGATGATCTCCAGGGGTCATTCTCATTATAGTTAAACGTCTTGAGAATGACCTGGCGTGAACCTGGGGTACCCTCAAATAGCCAACCAGCCAATCATAGCATGGGAATCTAGGCAATGGTATTCATATCACCCAATCAGAGAAGAGGGAGGGGCCAGATCATTACTGTGATTGAGTGGATGAGAATAGTCAAGGTCATTCTCACTAATGATGTAGGAAACAGTCAAGGGATAGAGATCATCATGATATTGGTTTATTGATATTGTACCATAATAGTGATAACATCGGGGGTCATAATCATTCTTTCTCTTCTTTGAGGCTACTAAAACATCATGAGAATGACCTGGGATGAACCTGAGGAACTCTCACATAGTCAACCAACCAATCACAGCAAGGCACGCTAAGCAATGGTATTCACATCAGCCAATTAGTGAAGAGGGCAGGGCCAGATCCTTCCTGTTATTGAGTGGATGAGAACAGTCAAGGTCATTCTCACTAATGATGTAGGAAACAGGGATAGGGATCATCATGATTTTGGTTTATTGAGGCCCCCTTAGATAATGTACCATAATAGTGATAACATCGGGGGTCATAATCATTCTTTCTCTTCTTCGAGGCTTCTAAAACATCATGAGAATGACCTGGGGAGAACCTGAGGTACCCTCACATAGTCAACCAACCAATCACAGCAAGGGAATCTAGGCACTGGTATTCACATCAGCCAATCAGTGACGAGGGCAAGGCCAAATCCTTCCTGTTATTGAGTGGATGAGAACAGTCAGGGTCATTCTCACTCTGGGTGATTTAGGATCATCATGAAGCTCCTCCTGAAGAAGCCCCCTACTCACATCACAGCATCATACGGCAGGCGATCCACCACCTCCGGGAGACCCTCGATCCAGAAGGAGGAGAGGTGCACGGCTGCATCTATGTGTCCTCGGAGAGCTGAGCGCAGATAGTAATGGTACGCTGCGGACTGAGAAGAGAACGATCAACAGTGCCCGCGAGAGGAGACACAACTATGGAGGACGGAGGATCCGACTCACCCACCCGGGCACAAACATCCAATATTAAAAATATTTAACCCCTGAATGCCCAATGATGTATGTATCCTTTCTACTGACGTCCTGTTCATGGATCACCATTGGGTCCCCCCCCACTCACTGGAGATCATATTTCGGACTGTCAGTAGATAGTAGAAGTGCTCAAACGATCGAGGGATCAAGTCCTTGAACAGTTGAAGAAATTAAAAGTTTTGGGAAATACTTTAAAATACAAAGTAGAACTTGACCGCCCCCCCCACCCCCCTTTAAATCGATACAAAATTACAAAATGTGAAAAAATAATCATTTGGTATCACAACACATGTAGAAGCGCTGCCATAGACATCCATGAGAATGGTGCCCAGTGTCAGGCAGCTGCAACAAGCCAACGGAATAACGTCGTGTTAGGACAAAAATACATGACCCTGGGGAGATGATGGACAGGTTATAATCCGCTACGTCTCATCTCTGGGATATCGGAACTCACGTGATTTTGGGGTTTCCCGGGAATCAGCCCAAAATAGTGCATAATTCCCAGGTTGAACGGAGCCTCGGGATTTCCAAGTTTGTCGGCTCGCTCCCAGAACTCCACGGCCTTCTCATAATCCTTCTCGTACTGCTCGTAATACCAGCCCAGACTGTTGAGCGCTGGTACAAAGTCCTGCCGACGAGAGAAGAGTCACGCAGATATCCACCAGAGTTTATACACACACACAGAGCACCCCAAGATTTAGTCACTTTACATAAAAGAAAACATTTTGGTACCGTGTTAGCTGAGAGCAATCAACACTAACTTAAAGTATATAACTCTACGTGAAAAACATCAAGGCGAAACATGACATTGTGGACGTTTCGCTGAAGGCTTCCTCACGGGGCTCTGTGACAAATTTGCCAACGAACCTGGCAGCTGTCATGGCTGTGTCAGGAGGCACGGATGAGGCTGTAGAGACCACTCGCAAAAGGTTGCAGCGTCTGGAAACACCCTGTCAGGGCTGGTTAATTAAGGCGCCCCCCAGTGACTGTGGTATATGCCTTCCAGTCCCAGGACAGAAGTATATATAGTGATCACCACCCTGCCACTGACAGAGTACTGAATAACACAAGCACTAATTGCTGTCACCAGTTTCTCGTTCGATATAAGCCTGGTCCATGAATTATTATATATATTATAGCAGGCAGAAATCAACCCAGTGGGAACTCGTGATCGAGATAAGAGAGCAACTCAAGATTAAATTTATAGATTTTAATCGCTGTAGGGGCACACTAGAATATTTATATACAGATATTATAAAGATATTGCACATGTTACAGTCAGTTATGCAAATAAAAGATAAATGGAGAAACATGCAAAAATATGTGTTACAATCCTATAACTCTCCAGGTGTCAAATTTACGATTGTCATATTGATTGGAATTATGTGTAGTGAAGTATTAAGACTTCTTTCCCTGGCTCCTGTGTGTCTGACACAATTCTATGAAATCCCCTGGCACACTTCTCACCTCTCTCTGCCGATTCATGGGGGGGGGGGGGGTCTTCCTTTTGAGTAATTACCTCTGCTTCCTATCTATTAGCTACTGCAGATGGGGCTTCTTTTGTGTGAAACCTTTAGGTCTCATGTAATATCCTGAGGTTAATTAGCAGATCCAGGAGATGAATTAGCCCTTGGGGTAAAAAGGAGGGGACTCTTTCCTTGGAGTGAGGGGTCAACAGGACAGTCTGAACAAGATGGCAGCTATCGGAATAAGCTGAATTCTGGCTTGATTAATACGGATACAAATATATCCCTTATTCTTTACAGGATCAATATGGATCTATCAGTGAAGTGTACGTTTCGCTGAAGGCTTACTCACGGGGCTTCACTATGGATCTATCAGTGAAGTGTACGTTTCGCTGAAGGCTTCCTCACTGGGCTTCACTATGGATCTATCAGTGAAGTGTACGTTTCGCTGAAGGCTTCCTCACGGGGCTCCTGTATGGATCTATCAGTGAAGTGTATGTTTCGCTGAAGGCTTCCTCACGGGGCTTCACTATGGATCTATCAGTGAAGTGTACGTTTCGCTGAAGGCTTCCTCACGGGGCTTCACTATGGATCTATCAGTGAAGTGTACGTTTCGCTGAAGGCTTCCTCACGGGGCTTCACTATGGATCTATCAGTGAAGTGTACGTTTCGCTGAAGGCTTCCTCACGGGGCTTCACTATGGATCTATCAGTGAAGTGTACGTTTCGCTGAAGGCTTCCTCACGGGGCTTCACTATGGATCTATCAGTGAAGTGTACGTTTTGCTGAAGGCTTCCTCACGGGGCTTCACTATGGATCTATCAGTGAAGTGTACGTTTCGCTGAAGGTTTCCTCAGGGGGCTTCACTATGGATCTATCAGTGAAGTGTATGTTTCGCTGAAGGCTTCCTCACGGGGCTTCACTATGGATCTATCAGTGAAGTGTACGTTTCGCTGAAGGCTTCCTCACGGGGCTTCGCTATGGATCTATCTGTGAAGTGTACGGCCAGGTCTGTGCTGTATGTTTAGATTGTAATAGATAATTCCAGATCATGTGACCATTGAAATAAACAAATAGAGATGATCAAATCGACTCCATCCCTGGAACTTGGGACCCCGGGATCTGATAAATGCCCGCTGTTGTACAATGTGCCCATAGGAGTTGTCCTACCATCTCGGCTGCCTTCTTCAGGAATTCCAGCGCCTTCGGGATGTTCTGCTTCACTCCCTGACCCTGGAAGAAACACCCAAGAAGTCAACCAAGGAAGAAGACAAAGACCAGTAACCAGATGGAGACAAAGCATGAGGATCTAGACTAGAGAAAATGAGGAGATTGTAATATGAAGAAGTCCTGAACCGGTGAGGAGATCCAGAACCCGAGAGGAGGTCCAGAACCCTCGAAGATGTGCTGAACCCGCAAGGAGGTCCTGCAATCGGCTAGGAGGTCCTGAATCTGTGATGAGGTCCAGAACCCGCAACGAGGTCATGAAGCCGCGATGAGTTCCAGAACCCGCGACGAGGTCCAGAAACCACCACGAGGTCCAGAACCTGCGACGAGGTCCAGAACCCGCAACAAGGTCAAGAACCCGTGACGAAGTCCAGAACCCGCGACGAGGTCCAGAACCCGCGTATTATAGTATGGTCATATGGTCCTGAGATTGGGCCTTTTTATAAGGCAGCCTAAAGACCCCGCCCCTGAGGAGTCTGTGAGCCACGCCCCCTCAACAAAGACAAGTATACATAGAGCTGAATAAAGAAAATCCTACATTCCTGGAGCAGCATGGCGGATTTACAAGAAAGATGGAAACTCGGGGTCACCAAAAATAAAATGAGAGCAAAAACTGGATATTTTTGACCTGTGACCTCTGCCCTTTACACCACACGCCATGACAGTATTATTGCAGCTCTGTATGTCAGTATGATGTTTGCAGTGGACACTGCTGGACAGCAGAGCTTGCACTCACCCTGAGTAGCACCACGCCGTAGTCGTACATCATCACGGGGTCCTTCATCTGCACGGCCCCTTCTCATAGAACTTCACTGCCGCCTCCAGATTGGACGAGATTCCCTGCTGACCCCAGAAGAGCATCCGGCTGACGGCTTGCTAAAGGAAGACAAGCGAGTGTCAGTGAGCACCGCACAAGGCTCATCACCCACCCGCTACAAGCCTAATCACCCCACCACAAGCCTAATCACCCCTCCACAAGTCTCATCACCCCACCACAAGCCTAACAACCCCGCTACAAGCCTAATCACCCCACCACAAGTCTAACGACCCCACCACAAGCCTAATCACCCCTCCACAAGTCTCACCACCCTGCTACAAGTCTAACGACCCCGCCACAAGTCTCACCACCCCGCCACAAGCCTAACAACCCTGCCACAAGCCTAATCACCCCGCTACAAGCCTAATCACCTCTCCACAAGCCTAATCACCCCCTACAAGCCTAATCACCTCGCCACAAGCCTAATCACCCCGCTACAAGTCTCACCACCCTGCCACAAGCCTAACAACCCCGCCACAAGCCTAATCACCCCACCACAAGTCTCACCACCCCACCACAAGCCTAACGACCTCGCCACAAGTCTCACCACCCCGCCACAAGCCTAACGACCCCACCACAAGTCTCACCACCCCAAGTCTCACCACCCCGCCACAAGCCTAACGACCTCGCCACAAGTCTCACCACCCCGCCACAAGCCTAACGACCCCACCACAAGTCTAACCACCCCAAGTCTCACCACCCCGCCACAAGCCTAACGACCCTGCCACAAGTTTCACCACCCCGCCACAAGCCTAACGACCCCGCCACAAGCCTAACAACCCCGCTACAAGCCTAATCACCCCACCACAAGCCTAGCGACCCAGCCACAAGCCTAACCACCCCTCCACATGTCTCACCACCCCGCCGCAAGTCTCACCACCCCGCCACAAGCCTAACCACCCCTCCACATGTCTCACCAACCCGCCACAAGTCTCACCACTCCGCCACAACTCTCACCACCCCGCCACAAGCCTAACCACCCCTCCACATGTCTCACCACCCCGCCACAAGTCTCACGACCCCGCCACAAGTCTCACCACCCCGCCACAAGTCTCACCACCCCGCCACAAGTCTCACCACCCCGCCACAAGTCTAACCACCCTGCTACAAGCCTAATCACCCCGCCACAAGTCTCACCACCCCACCACAAGCCTAACGACCCCGCCACAAGTCTCACCACCCCGCCCACAAGCCTAACCACCCCTCCACATGTCTCACCACCCTGCCACAAGTCTCACCACCCCGCCACAAGTCTCACCACCCCCGCCACAACTCTGACCACCCCGCCACAAGCCTAACCACCCCTCCACATGTCTCACCACCCCACCACAAGTCTCACCACCCCGCCACAAGTCTCACCACCCCGCCACAAGTCTCACCACCCCGCCACAAGTCTAACCACCCTGCTACAAGCCTAATCAACCCGCCACAAGTCTCACCACCCCGCCGCAAGTCTCACCACCCCGCCACAAGTCTCACCACCCTGCCACAACTCTCACCACCCCTCCACATGTCTCACCACCCCGCCACAAGTCTCACCACCCCGCCACAAGTCTCACCACCCCGCCACAAGTCTCACCACCCCGCCACAAGTCTCACCACCCCGCCACAAGTCTAACCACCCTGCTACAAGCCTAATCACCCCGCCACAAGTCTCACCGCCCCACCACAAGCCTAACGACCCCGCCACAAGTCTCACCACCCCGCCACAAGCCTAACCACCCCTCCACATGTCTCACCACCCCGCCACAAGTCTCACCACCCCGCCACAACTCTCACCACCCCGCCACAAGCCTAACCACCCCTCCACATGTCTCACCACCCTGCCACAAGTCTCACCACCCCGCCACAAGTCTCACCACCCCGCCACAAGTCTAACCACCCTGCTACAAGCCTAATCACCCCGCCGCAAGTCTCTCCACCCTGCCACAAGCCTCACCACCCCGCCACAAGTCTCACCACCCCGCCACAACTCTCACCACCCCGCCACAAGCCTAACTACCCCTCCACATGTCTCACCACCCCGCCACAAGTCTAACCACCCCGCCACAAGTCTCACCACCCCGCCACAAGTCTAACCACCCCGCCACAAGTCTAACCACCCTGCTACAAGCCTTATCACCCCGCCGCAAGTCTAACCACCCTGACGCAAGTCTAACCACCCCGCCAGAAGTCTCACCACCCCGCCACAAGTCTAACCACCCGTCACAAGTCTAACCACCCTGCTACAAGCCTTATCACCCCGCCGCAAGTCTAACCACCCTGACGCAAGTCTAACCACCCCGCCAGAAGTCTCACCACCCTGCCACAAGCCTAATCACCCCGCCACAAGTCTCACCAACCTGCCACAAGTCTCACCACCCCGCCACAAGTCTCACCACCCTGCTACAAGCCTAACCACCCCGCCACAAGCCTAATCACCTCTCCGCAAGTTTAACCACCCCGCCACATGTCTCACCACCGGGCCACAAGTCTCACCACCCTGCCACAAGTCTCACCACCCTGCCACAAGTCTCACCACCCCGCCACAAGTCTCACCACCGGGCCACAAGTCTCACCACCCTGCCACAAGTCTCACCACCCCGCCACAAGTCTCACCACCGGGCCACAAGTCTCACCACCCTGCCACAAGTCTCACCACCCCCCCACAAGCCTAATCACAAGCCCGGGTGGTTGGGGTCTGTGTGTTTCTGGTCTGAGGCTGTTCTCGGGGTCTTCCCTCAGGCCCGGGTGGTTGGGGTCTCTGTGTTTCTTGTTGGAGGCTGTTCTCAGGGTCTTCCGTACGGCTTTACATTCTCTGTCACACCAGCCATTGACCTGTGTTTCTTTTGGTCTCTTGTAGGTGAGTTTTTTTAGGTCGGACAGTCTGGCCATTGCATAGAATATATTGTTGAGGTCCTTTGCGGCTTGGCTCACTCCCTCTGGGTTCGGCTTGTACTCGTAGTTGTAGAAGTGGTGGAGCATCCGCTGTATTTCAGGGCTGCTGGAAGCCTCTTTATACTTTAGTGCCGACATTTTGGACCATTTATAGGATGGAGGCCGGTGAAGAGGCCGGTGAAGAGGCCGCTCTGCTGTGGCTTCTGAGTGGATGGTTCCTCTGTAGATTTCATGTACAGAAGTTGGCTGTGGGGTGACAGGTGCGTTTGTGGGGTGACAGTTGGTTTGTGGGGTGACAGGTGCGTTTGTGGGGTGACAGGTGCGTTTGTGGGGTGACAGGTGGGTTTTGGGGTGACAGGTGTGTTTGTGGGGTGACAGGTGGTTTTTGGGGTGACAGGTGCGTTTGTGGGGTGACAGGTGTGTTTGTGGGGTGACAGGTGCGTTTGTGGGGTGACAGGTGGGTTTTGGGTGACAGGTGCGTTTGTGGGGTGACAGGTGGTTTTTGGGGTGACAGGTGCGTTTGTGGGGTGACAGGTGTGTTTGTGGGTGACAGGTGTGTTTGTGGGGTGACAGGTGCGTTTGTGGGGTGACAGGTGTGTTTGTGGGGTGACAGGTGCGTTTGTGGGGTGACAGGTGGTTTTTGGGTGACAGGTGCGTTTGTGGCGTGACAGGTGTGTTTGTGGGGTGACAGGTGCGTTTGTGGGGTGACAGGTGGTTTGTGGGGTGACAGGTGCGTTTGTGGGGTGACAGGTGCGTTTGTGGGGTGACAGGTGCGTTTGTGGGGTGACAGGGGTTTGTGGGGTGACAGGTGTGTTTGTGGGGTGACAGGTGTGTTTGTGGGGTGACAGGTGGTTTGTGGGGTGACAGGTGCGTTTGTGGGGTGACAGGTGGTTTTTGGGGTGACAGGTGTATTTGTGGGGTGACAGGTGCGTTTGTGGGGTGACAGGTGGTTTTTGGGTGACAGGTGCGGTTGTGGCGTGACAGGTGTGTTTGTGGGGTGACAGGTGCGTTTGTGGGGTGGCGTAATCACTACGCTCCTCCCTACATGGGAGTTTAGTGTAACCTTCCTAGGGAGTCACCCTTGCTTCGTCCATAAGAGTATGAAGTCCTAACCTTCTCCACACGTTCCGGAGCTTTGTGCCGCTCTTGGCCGGATAACACGACTGTGGCAGCTGAGTAACAATTGTAACCATTCTGTAGATCCTCTGTGATCTGATACATGAGATGTGATGGAACATTCCGCACATATTTACATACTGTACACGTGTTCCCTGTCGGGCGCTCGGCCAGGACGTCTCATTCTTCATATCTAATTACTCCGGAAGCCGAATAAACAGACATCATCCTGCGCCCCGAGCTGCCAAACCGGCGTGTCCCGCCATATAAATCATCCCGGACATCCCGCTGTGACAGCGAGCCGCATCCGTGTGCCACAATACACAATGTGTGACATCCAGAGGAATACTGACATATGGGGAATTCACTGACTACATGGAGGCACTACTGAGGACATCTCCCCCATCCTCTACCCCCAGTACCTGAGGACACCCCCTGTCTCCCCATCCTCTGCCCCAGTACCTGAGCTGAGGACACCCCCTGTCTCCCCATCCTCTACCCCAGTACCTGAGCTGAGGACACCCCCTGTCTCCCCATCCTCTACCCCAGTACCTGAGCTGAGGACACCCCTGTCTCCCCATCCACTCCCCCAGTACCTGAGCTAAGGACACCCCTGTCTCCCCATCCTCTGCCCCAGTACCTGAGCTGAGGACACCCCCTGTCTCTCCATCCACTCCCCCAGTACCTGAGCTAAGGACACCCCCTGTCTCCCCATCCTCTGCCCCAGTACCTGAGCTGAGGACATCCCCTGTCTCCCCATCCTCTGCCCCAGTACCTGAGCTAAGGACACCCCCTGTCTCCCCATCCTCTACCCCAGTACCTGAGCTGAGGACATCCCCTGTCTCCCCATCCTCTGCCCCAGTACCTGAGCTGAGGACACCCCCTGTCTCCCCATCCTCTACCCCAGTACCTGAGCTGAGGACACCCCCTGTCTCCCCATCCACTCCCCCAGTACCTGAGCTAAGGACACCCCTGTCTCCCCATCCTCTGCCCCAGTACCTGAGCTGAGGACACCCCCTGTCTCTCCATCCACTCCCCCAGTACCTGAGCTAAGGACACCCCCTGTCTCCCCATCCTCTGCCCCAGTACCTGAGCTGAGGACACCCCCTGTCTCCCCATCCTCTGGCCCCAGTCCCTGAGCTGAGGACACCCCCTGTCTCCCCATCCTCTGCCCCAGTACCTGAGCTGAGGACACCCCCTGTCTCCCCATCCTCTGGCCCCAGTCCCTGAGCTGAGGACACCCCCTGTCTCCCCATCCTCTGGCCCCAGTACCTGAGCTGAGGACACCCCCTGTCTCCCCATCCTCTACCCCAGTACCTGAGCTGAGGACACCCCCTGTCTCCCCATTCTCTACCCCAGTACCTGAGCTGAGGACACCCCCTGTCTCCCCCATCCTCTTCCCTATTACCTGAGCTGAGGACACCCCCTGTCTCCCCATACTCTGGCCCCAGTACTTGAGCTGAGGACACCCCCTGTCTCCCCATCCTCTACCCCAGTACCTGAGCTGAGGACACCCCCTGTCTCTCCATCCTCTGCCCCCAGTACCTGAGCTGAGAACACCCCCTGTCTCCCCATCCTCTACCCCAGTACCTGAGCTGAGGACACCCCTGTCTCCCCCATCCTCTCCCCCATTACCTGAGCTGAGGACACCCCGTCTCCCCATCCTCTGGCCCCAGTCCCTGAGCTGAGGACACCCCCTGTCTCTCCATCCACTCCCCCAGTACCTGAGCTAAGGACACCCCTGTCTCCCCATCCTCTGCCCCAGTACCTGAGCTGAGGACACCCCCTGTCTCCCCATCCTCTACCCCAGTACCTGAGCTGAGGACACCCCTTGTCTCTCCATCCTCTGCCCCCAGTACCAGAGCTGAGGACACCCCCTGTCTCCCCATCCTCTGCCCCAGTACCAGAGCTGAGGACACCCCCCGTCTTCCCATCCTCTACCCCAGTACCTGAGCTGAAGACACCCCCTGTCTCCCCATCCTCTACCCCAGTACCTGAGCTGAGGACACCCCCTGTCTCCCCATCCTCTGGCCCCAGTTCCTGAGCTGAGGACACCCCTTGTCTCTCCATCCTCTGCCCCCAATTCCTGAGCTGAGGACACCCCCTGTCTCCCCCATCCTCTCCCCATTACCTGAGCTGAGGACACCCCCTGTCTCCCCATCCTCTACCCCAGTACCTGAGCTAAGGACACCCCTTGTCTCTCCATCCTTTGCCCCCAATACCTGAGCTGAGGACACCCCCTGTCTCCCCATCCTCTGGCCCCAATACCTGAGCTGAGGACACCCCCTGTCTCCCCATCCTCTACCCCAGTACCTGAGCTGAGGACACCCCCTGTCTCCCCCATCCTCTCCCCCATTACCTGAGCTGAGGACACCCCCTGTCTCCCCATCCTCTACCCCAGTACCTGAGCTGAGGACACCCCCTGTCTCCCCCATCCTCTCCACCATTACCTGAGCTGAGGACACCCCCTTTCTCCCCATCCTCTGGCCCCAGTACCTGAGCTGAGGACACCCCCTGTCTCCCCATCTTCTGGCCCCAATACCTCAGCTGAGGACACCCCTTGTCTTCCCATCCTCTGGCCCCAGTACCTGAGCTGAGGACACCCCTTGTCTCGCCTGGAACCTCAGCCACATGAAGAGGTCATCGTTCTCCTTCGTCTGCTGCTTCAGAACCTCTTCGTCTGTCAGGCGGATGAGCTCCACGAAGGCCTGTGGGGAGACGCTGGCAGTATAAGTCATGGAGTCACCGATGACCCGTGTTCAGTACAAGGCCTGTATATACCGCACCTGGTGTTTGTCTGGCTGCAGTCGATCCACCATAGTCTGGCGAGCGATATTGGAGTAATAGGCATAGGACAGGTCGTAGTCTACCGGGAAGCCGTCCACCCCCAGGTGATGCTTGTGCCCCAGGAATAACAGGGAGAGGCGCTCGTCATTCTGTGCAGAAATGAGGATGAACTTCAGGGCCTGGAGGGGAAGAAAATACCGCCATCACCTGTGCAGACCTTATAAGTGCCGCCATCACCTGTGCGAACCTTATAAGTGCCGCCATCACCTGTGCAGACCTTACAAGTGCCGCCATCACCTGTGCGGGCCTTATAAGTGCCGCCATCACCTGTGCAGACCTTACAAGTGCCGCCATCACCTGTGCAGACCTTACAAGTGCCGCCATCACCTGTGCAGGCCTTACAAGTGCCGCCATCACTTCTGCAGACCTTACAAGTGCCGCCATCACCTGTGCGGGTCTTATAAGTGCCGCCATCACCTCTGCAGACCTTACTAGGGCCGCCATCACCTGTGCAGACCTTACAAGTGCCGCCATCACCTGTGCAGACCCTACAAGTGCCGCCATCACCTGTGCAGACCTTACAAGTGCCGCCATCACCTGTGCGGACCTTACAAGTGCCGCCATCACCTGTGCGGACCTTACTAGTGCCGCCATCACCTGTGCGGGCCTTATAAGTGCCGCCATCAGCTGTGCAGACCTTACAAGTGCCGCCATTACCTGTGCAGACCTTACAAGTGCCACCATCACCTGTGCAGACCTTACAAGTGCCGCCATCACCTGTGTGGGCCTTACAAGTGCCGCCATCTCCAGTGCGGACCTTACAAGTGCCGCCATTACCTGTGTGGACCTTACAAGTGCCGCCATCACCTGTGCAGAACTTACAAGTGCCGCCATCACCTGTGCAGAACTTACAAGTGCCGCCATCACCTGTGCGGGCCTTACAAGTGCCGCCATCACCTGTGCAGACCTTACAAGTGCCGCCATCACCTGTGCAGACCTTACAAGTGCCGCCATCACCTGTGCGGGCCTTACAAGTGCCGCCATCACCTGTGCAGACCTTACAAGTGCCGCCATCACCTGTGCAGACCTTACAAGTGCCGCCATCACCTGTGCGGGCCTTACAAGTGCCGCCATCACCTGTGTGGGCCTTACAAGTGCCGCCATCACCTTTGTGGGCCTTACAAGTGCCGCCATCACCTGTGCAGACCTTACAAGTGCCACCATCACCTGTGCAGACCTTACAAGTGCCGCCATCACCTGTGCGGACCTTACAAGTGCCGCCATCACCTGTGCAAACCTTACAAGTGCCGCCATCACCTGTGCAGGCCTTAAAAGTGCCGCCATCACCTGTGCAGACCTTACAAGTGCCGACATCACCTGTGCAGACCTTACAAGTGCCATCACCTGTGCAGACCTTACAAGTGCCGCCATCACCAGTGCGGACCTTACAAGTGCCGCCATCACCTGTGCAGACTTTACAAGTGCCGCCATCACCTGTGCAGATCTTACAAGTGCCGCCATCACCTGTGCGGACCTTACAAGTGCAGCCATCACCTGTGCAGACCTTACAAGTGCCGCCATAACCTGTGCAGGTCCTACAAGTGCCACCATCACTTGTGCAGACCTTACAAGTGCTGCCATCACCTGTGCAGACCTTACAAGTGCCGCCATCACCTGCGCAGACCTTACAAGTGCCGCCATCACCTGTACAGACCTTACAAGTGCCGCCATCACCTGTGCAGACCTTACAAGTGCCGCCATCACCTGTGCAGACCTTACAAGTGCCGCCATCACCTGTGCAGACCTTACAAGTGCCGCCATCTCCTGTACAGACCTTACAAGTGCTGCCATCACCTGTATGGACCTTACAAGTGCCGCCATCACCTGTGCAGACCTTACAAGTGCCGCCATCACCTGTGCGGGCCTTACAAGTGCCGCCATCACCTGTGCAGACCTTACAAGTGCCGCCATCACCTGTGCAGACCTTACAAGTGCCGCCATCACCTGTGCGGGCCTTACAAGTGCCGCCATCACCTGTGTGGGCCTTACAAGTGCCGCCATCACCTTTGTGGGCCTTACAAGTGCCGCCATCACCTGTGCAGACCTTACAAGTGCCACCATCACCTGTGCAGACCTTACAAGTGCCGCCATCAACTGTGCAGACCTTACAAGTGCCGCCATCACCTGTGCAAACCTTACAAGTGCCGCCATCACCTGTGCAGGCCTTAAAAGTGCCGCCATCACCTGTGCAGACCTTACAAGTGCCGACATCACCTGTGCAGACCTTACAAGTGCCATCACCTGTGCAGACCTTACAAGTGCCGCCATCACCAGTGCGGACCTTACAAGTGCCGCCATCACCTGTGCAGACTTTACAAGTGCCGCCATCACCTGTGCAGACCTTACAAGTGCCGCCATCACCTGTGCAGATCTTACAAGTGCCGCCATCACCTGTGCGGACCTTACAAGTGCAGCCATCACCTGTGCAGACCTTACAAGTGCCGCCATAACCTGTGCAGGTCCTACAAGTGCCACCATCACTTGTGCAGACCTTACAAGTGCCGCCATCACCTGTGCAGACCTTACAAGTGCTGCCATCACCTGTGCAGACCTTACAAGTGCCGCCATCACCTGCGCAGACCTTACAAGTGCCGCCATCACCTGTACAGACCTTACAAGTGCCGCCATCACCTGTGCAGACCTTACAAGTGCCGCCATCACCTGTGCAGACCTTACAAGTGCCGCCATCACCTGTGCAGACCTTACAAGTGCCGCCATCTCCTGTACAGACCTTACAAGTGCTGCCATCACCTGTATGGACCTTACAAGTGCCGCCATCACCAGTGCGGACCTTACAAGTGCCGCCATCACCTGTGCAGGTCCTACAAGTGCCGCCATCACCTGTGCAGACCTTACAAGTGCCGCCATCACCTGTGTGGGCCTTACAAGTGCCGCCATCACCTGTGTGGGCCTTACAAGTGCCGCCATCACCTGTGCAGACCTTACAAGTGCCGCCATCACCTGTGCAGACCTTACAAGTGCCATCACCTGTGCAGACCTTACAAGTGCCGCCATCACCTGTGCAGGTCCTACAAGTGCCGCCATCACCTGTGCAGACTTTACAAGTGCTGCCATCACCTGTGCACACCTTACAAGTGCCGCCATCACCTGTGCAGGCCCTACAAGTGCAGCCATCACCTGCGCAGACCTTACAAGTGCTGCCATCACCTGTGCACACCTTACAAGTGCTGCCATCACCTGTGCAGACCTTACAAGTGCCGCCATCACCTGTGCAGACCTTACAAGTGCCGCCATCACCTGTGCAGACCTTACAAGTGCTGCCATCACCTGTGCAGACCTTACAAGTGCCGCCATCACCTGTGCAGACCTTACAAGTGCCGCCATCACCTGTGTGGGCCTTATAAGTGCCGCCATCACCTGTGCAGACCTTACAAGTGCCGCCATCACCTTTACGGACCTTACAAATGCCACCATCTCTTTGTACGGGCCATACAAGTGCCGCCATCTCCTGTGCGGGCGTTACAAGTGCCGTTATCTCCTGTGCAGACCTTACAAGTGCCGCCATCACCTGTGCAGACCTTACAAGTGCTGCCATCACCTGTGCAGACCTTACAAGTGCCGCCATCACCTGTGCAGACATTACAAGTGCCGCCATCACCTGTGCAGACATTACAAGTGCCGCCATCACCTGTGCAGACCTTACAAGTGCCGCCATCACCTGTGCAGACCTTACAAGTGCCGCCATCACCTGTGCAGACATTACAAGTGCCGCCATCACCTGTGCAGACCTTACAAGTGCCGCCATCACCTGTACAGACCTTACAAGTGCCGCCATCACCAGTGCGGACCTTACAAGTGCCGCCATCACCTGTACAGACCTTACTGGTTGGCAGAAATCCCTGGGTAGTATGGCTGTAACTCAAAATAGGAACCACAAAGAATATCACCAGCAGGAAAGATCAGCCAGGGGAAGGTTTAAATAGCCGCACCCAGAAGGTGATAGGGCAGGGCAAAATAAAAAATAATAACATCTGCTGTCCGAAGAGGAATGAAACAAGGACAACGGATAATAAGAATCAAGAAAGAGACAGAACTCAGAGGAGAAAGAAGCAAATCACACACCACAGGCTCGGCAATTCAATCCCCTGGACTGACACTCCTGAGGACGGCCCCAGGAA
The DNA here is from genome assembly GCA_033576535.1 of Allobates femoralis. Lineage (NCBI taxonomy): Eukaryota > Metazoa > Chordata > Amphibia > Anura > Aromobatidae > Allobates > Allobates femoralis. Next base: position 749,201,177 of record JARQOC010000002.1, read on the forward strand.
AGGAAGAACAAGGATGACCTCTGCTGCAGAGGATAAGTTCATCATCTACCAGTAAGGACAAGAAAACCATTTCAGAAGCAGGTCAAATCGCGAGACATTACACTCATGAGAACCGCCCCAGGAAAGAAAGTACAAGGATGACCTCTGCTGCAGAGGATAAGTTCATCAGTTACCAATAAATGAAGGAAACAATTGCAGAAGCCGGAGCTGTAACACCTTATGTGGGTCGTATGTGTGATACCTTAGATATGTCCTTTGTGACTCCCAGGCCTGTTTGATGCAGCACGGCCGCTGTATACAGCGCAGGGCGATACCCCAGACATCCCGCCTGGAGCAGGAGAGGCAGAGAACGTCTCATCCTGGAGAAACCATCCACAGCCAGGATCCTCCTGTTGTAGATTCTGTATAGGGCTTGGCCAAAGAGCTGACGATTAAAGGAGAGGTGACCTGTACGATGAGCATCAAAAAATGAATCACTCTTGCCACTAGGGGGCACAATCTTATGAGCGGGGACTGATAGATTGCACTATATTACACTACATGGTGTTGCTGTAGGATCACGGTCAGAGGTCGGAGGTCCCCTTTACCTGGTGCTGTGCCAGGCTATGCTGCCACTATGGCCACTACGAGGGCCCCCGGGGTCCGCGATCTCACCTGCTCCGCTCACCCTCCTCCTCAGCAGACGGGTGATGAGGACCCTGTGTGGGGGTGGAGGAGAGTCCCACACCGAGCACTGGGGGGCAGCAGACTGGGGGCCGTAACGGGTCCGGTACTGATTGTAGATGTCAGTGCAGGTTCCTGCGGTGGAGGACGAGGACAGAGAACACAAATGTCAGAAACCACATAGACAGGAATGGGTCAGCCCAGAATGAGAGGACGCCCTACACATGCTATAGGAGAGCACTACACATGGTATAGGGCAGCACTACACATGGTATAGGAGAGCACTACACATGGTATAGGGCAGCACTACACATGGTATAGGAGAGCACTACACATGGTATAGAGCAGCACTACACATGGTATAGGGCAGCACTACACATGGTATAGAGCAGCACTACACATGGTATAGAGCAGCACTACACATGGTATAGGAGAGCACTACACATGGTATAGGGCAGCACTACACATGGTATAGGAGAGCACTACACATGGTATAGAGCAGCACTACACATGGTATAGGGCAGCACTACACATGGTATAGAGCAGCACTACACATGGTATAGGGCAGCACTACACATGGTATAGGGCAGCACTACACATGCTATAGGAGAGCACTACACATGGTATAGGACAGCACTACACATGGTATAGGGCAGCACTACACATGGTATAGAGCAGTACTACACATGGTATAGGGCAGCACTACACATGGTATAGGGCAGCACTACACATGGTATAGGGCAGCACTACACATGGTATAGGGCAGCACTACACATGGTATAGGAGAGCACTACACATGGTATAGAGCAGCACTACACATGGTATAGAGCAGCACTACACATGATATAGGAGAGCACTACACATGGTATAGAGCAGCACTACACATGGTATAGAGCAGCACTACACATGGTATAGAGCAGCACTACACATGGTATAGAGCAGCACTACACATGGTATAGGGCAGCACTACACATGGTATAGGGCAGCACTACACATGGTATAGGAGAGCACTACACATGGTATAGGGCAGCACTACACATGGTATAGGGCAGCACTACACATGGTATAGGGCAGCACTACACATGGTATAGAGCAGCACTACACATGGTATAGGGCAGCACTACACATGGTATAGGGCAGCACTACACATGGTACAGGGCAGCACTACACATGGTATAGGGCAGCACTACACATGGTATAGGGCAGCACTACACATGGTATAGGGCAGCACTACACATGGTATAGGGCAGTATTACATGTTTATCTGTGACCACTGTATAAATACTTGTAGCACCGTGATCAGGCATGGTCAAAAGAAGTTTGCTTTGCTGAATAATAGATTATATCTCTATGTGACACAGTCTTGTGTTCTCTGCTGTACAGTAGACTGCCTCCCCATGTGTCACAGTCTTGTATCCTCTGCTGTACAGTAGACTGCCTCCCCATGTGTCACAGACTTGTATTATCTGCTGTACAGTAGACTGCCTCCCCATGTGTCACAGTCTTGTATTCTCTGCTGTACAGTAGACTGCCTCCCCATGTGTCACAGTCTTGTATTCTCTGCTGTACAGTAGACTGCCTCCCCATGTGTCACAGTCTTGTATTCTCTGCTGTACAGTAGACTGCCTCCCCATGTGACACAGTCTTGTATTATCTGCTGTACAGTAGACTGCCTCCCCATGTGTCACAGTCTTGTATTATCTGCTGTACAGTAGACTGCCTCCCCATGTGTCACAGTCTTGTATTATCTGCTGTACAGTAGACTGCCTCCCCATGTGTCACAGTCTTGTATTATCTGCTGTACAGTAGACTGCCTCCCCATGTGTCACAGTCTTGTATTATCTGCTGTACAGTAGACTGCCTCCCTATGTGGCACAGACTTGTATTCTCTGCTGTACAGTAGACTGCCTCCCCATGTGTCACAGTCTTGTATTATCTGCAGTACAGTAGACTGCCTCCCCATGTGGCACAGACTTGTATTATCTGCTGTACAGTAGACTGCCTCCCCATGTGTCACAGTCTTGTATTATCTGCTGTACAGTAGACTGCCTCCCCATGTGTCACAGTCTTGTATTCTCTGCTGTACAGTAGACTGCCTCCCCATGTGTCACAGTCTGGTATTATCTGCTGTACAGTAGACTGCCTCCCCATGTGTCACAGTCTTGTATTCTCTGCTGTACAGTAGACTGCCTCCCCATGTGTCACAGTCTTGTATTATCTGCTGTACAGTAGACTGCCTCCCCATGTGTCACAGTCTTGTATTATCTGCTGTACAGTAGACTGCCTCCCCATGTGTCACAGTCTTGTATTATCTGCTGTACAGTAGACTGCCTCCCCATGTGTCACAGTCTTGTATTATCTGCTGTACAGTAGACTGCCTCCCCATGTGTCACAGTCTTGTATCTTCTGCTGTACAGTAGACTGCCTCCCCATGTGTCACAGTCTTGTATTACTGCTTACAGTAGACTGCCTCCCAGTGTGTCACAGTCTTGTATTTCTGCTGTACAGTAGACTGCCTCCCCATGTGTCACAGTCTTGTATCCTCTGCTGTACAGTAGACTGCCTCCCCATGTGTCACAGTCTTGTATTATCTGCTGTACAGTAGACTGCCTCCCCATGTGTCACAGCTTGTATTCTCTGCTGTACAGTAGACTGCCTCCCATGTGTCACAGTCTGTATTATCTGCTGTACAGTAGACTGCCTCCCCATGTGTCACAGTCTTGTATTCTCTGCTGTACAGTAGACTGCCTCCCATGTGTCACAGTCTTGTATTATCTGCTGTACAGTAGACTGCCTCCCCATGTGTCACAGTCTTGTATTATCTGCTGTACAGTAGACTGCCTCCCCATGTGTCACAGTCTTGTATTATCTGCTGTACAGTAGACTGCCTCCCCATGTGTCACAGTCTTGTATCTCTGCTGTACAGTAGACTGCCTCCCCATGTGTCACAGTCTTGCATTATCTGCTGTAAGTAGACTGCCTCCCCATGTGTCACGTCTTGTATTCTTGCTGTACAGTAAGACTGCCTCCCCATGTGTCACAGTCTTGTATCCTATCTGCTAGTACAGTATGACTGCTGACCCCATGTGTCACAGTCTTGTATTATCTGCTGTACAGTAGACTGCCTCCCATGTGTCACAGTCTTGTATTATCTGCTGTCGTAGACTGCCTCCCCATGTGTCACAGTCTTGTATTATCTGCTGTACAGTAGACTGCCTCCCCATGTGTCACAGTCTTGTATTTCTGCTGTACAGTAGACTGCCTCCCATGTGTCACAGTCTTGTATTCTCTGCTGTACAGTAGACTGCCTCCCATGTGTCACAGTCTTGTATTATCTGCTGTACAGTAGACTGCCTCCCCATGTCACAGTCTTGTATTATCTGCTGTACAGTAGACTGCCTCCCCATGTGTCACAGTCTTGTATCTCTGCTGTACAGTAGACTGCCTCCCCATGTGTCACAGTCTTGTATTCTCTGCTGTACAGTAGACTGCCTCCCCTTGTCAGCTTGTACTGCTGTACAGTAGACTGCTCCATTGTACAGTCTTGTTTTCTGTACAGTAGACTGCCTCCCCATGTGTCACAGTCTTGTATCTCTGCTGTACAGTAGACTGCCTCCCCATGTGTCACAGTCTTGTATTATCTGCTGTACAGTAGACTGCCTCCCATGTGTCACAGTCTTGTATTATCTGCTGTACAGTAGACTGCCTCCCCATGTGTCACAGTCTTGTATTATCTGCTGTACAGTAGACTGCCTCCCCATGTGTCACAGTCTTGTATTATCTGCTGTACAGTAGACTGCCTCCCCATGTGTCACAGTCTTGTATTCTCTGCTGTACAGTAGACTGCCTCCCCATGTGTCACAGTCTTGTATTATCTGCTGTACAGTAGACTGCCTCCCCATGTGTCACAGTCTTGTATTTCTGCTGTACAGTAGACTGCCTCCCCATGTGTCACAGTCTGTATTCTTGCTGTACAGTAGACTGCCTCCCATGTGTCACAGTCTTGTATTTCTGCTGTACAGTAGACTGCCTCCCCATGTGTCACAGTCTTGTATTCTCTGCTGTACAGTAGACTGCCTCCCCATGTGTCACAGTCTTGTATTTCTGCTGTACAGTAGACTGCCTCCCCATGTGTCACAGTCTTGTATTTCTGCTGTACAGTAGACTGCCTCCCATGTGTCACAGTCTTGTATTCTCTGCTGTACAGTAGACTGCCTCCCCATGTGTCACAGTCTTGTATTTCTGCTGTACAGTAGACTGCCTCCCATGTGTCACAGTCTTGTATCTCTGCTGTACAGTAGACTGCCTCCCCATGTGTCACAGTCTTGTATTATCTGCTGTACAGTAGACTGCCTCCCCATGTGTCACAGTCTTGTATTCTCTGCTGTACAGTAGACTGCCTCCCCATGTGTCACAGTCTTGTATTATCTGCTGTACAGTAGACTGCCTCCCCATGTGTCACAGCTTGTATTCTCTGCTGTACAGTAGACTGCCTCCCCATGTGTCACAGTCTTGTATTATCTGCTGTACAGTAGACTGCCTCCCCATGTGTCACAGTCTTGTATTATCTGCTGTACAGTAGACTGCCTCCCCATGTGTCACAGTCTTGTATTATCTGCTGTACAGTAGACTGCCTCCCATGTGTCACAGTCTTGTATCTCTGCTGTACAGTAGACTGCCTCCATGTGTCACAGCTTGATTATCTGCTGTAAGTAGACTGCCTCCCCATGTGTCACAGTCTTGTATTATCTGCTTACAGTAGACTGTCCCCATGTTCACAGTCTTGCATTATCTGCTGTATAGTAGACTGCTCCATGTGTAAGTCTTGTATCCGCTGTACAGTAGACTGCCTCCCCATGTACAGTCTGCATTTCTGCTGAAGTAAATGTCCATGTGTCACAGTCTGATTCTCTGCTGACAGTAGACTCCTCCCCATGTGCACAGTCCTGATTATCTGTGTAAGTAGACGCCCCCAGGTACAGTGATCTCTGCGTAAGAGACTGCTCACCAGGTCCAAGTCTTGTATTACTGCTTACAGTAACTGCCCCCCATGTGTCCAGTCTGAAATCTGCGTACAGTAGACTGGCCTCCATTTGTCACGTTTGTTTCTGCTTACAGAGACTGCCTTCCCCTGTGTCCAGTCCTGTATCTCTGCTGTACAGTAGAGCCTCCCCATGTGTCACAGACTGACCCGGTACAGTACTGCCTCCCAGTGTCACAGTCTGTATTATTCTGTACAGTAGACTGCCCATTCACCCTGTTATGCTGTACGGACTGCCTCCCAGTGTAAGTCCTTGTATCCTCTGCGTACGTAGACTGCTCCCAGCCCCCCCCCCCCCCCCCCCCCCCCCCCCCCCCCCCCGCTGTACAGTAGACTGCCTCCCCATGTGTCACAGTCTTGTATTATCTGCTGTACAGTAGACTGCCTCCCCATGTGTCACAGTCTTGTATTATCTGCTGTACAGTAGACTGCCTCCCCATGTGTCACAGTCTTGTATTCTCTGCTGTACAGTAGACTGCCTCCCCATGTGTCACAGTCTGTATTATCTGCTGTACAGTAGACTGCCTCCCCATGTGTCACAGTCTTGTATTCTCTGCTGTACAGTAGACTGCCTCCCCATGTGTCACAGTCCTGTATTATCTGCTGTACAGTAACTGCCTCCCCATGTGTCACAGTCTTGTATTATCTGCTGTACAGTAGACTGCCTCCCCATGTGTCACAGTCTTGTATTATCTGCTGTACAGTAGACTGCCTCCCCATGTGTCACAGTCTTGTATTCTCTCTGTACAGTAGACTGGGGCCTCCCATGTGTCACAGTCTTGTATTCTCTGCTGTACAGTAGACTGCCTCCCATGGTGGTCACAGCTTGTATTATCTGCTGTACAGTAGACTGCCCCCCATGTGTACACAGTCTTGTATTATCTGCTGTACAGTAGACTGCCTCCCCATGTGTCACAGTCTTGTATCTCTGCTGTACAGTAGACTGCCTCCCCATGTGTCACAGTCTTGTATTATCTGCTGTACAGTAGACTGCCTCCCCATGTGTCACAGTCTTGTATTATCTGCTGTACAGTAGACTGCCTCCCCATGTGTCACAGTCTTGTATTATCTGCTGTACAGTAGACTGCCTCCCCATGTGTCACAGTCTTGTATTACTTTCTCAGTATTTGTACAAGATATAGTGATATAGCACAATTAGTGATAGGTGCGATCATTGTATAGTAAGAGGGACCCCGAGGAGCCGTGACTGTACCTGACATTCTCTGCTGGGATACAAAGTTCTGGAACCTCCTGGAACTTTCCTCCCTGAAGTCCTCGCACTTCCGGAACCACTGAGGAAAGTCGAGATTGTGGAGAAGACGAGGAGGCGAGGACTGAGGAAGAAGAGAAGGACGGTCACACCCGAGCCGAGCACCGCAGGGGTCTGGTCATCACCGGACTCCGCTATACCCAGTCACCCTGCACCCCCACCCCAAGGTCAGGAACCCCCAAAACACATGGCGGTCAGAGAGCCACATGGCGCCATGTCTGGACCTCCCCGGTGGGGTCTGACCATCACCCGCCTCCTCTATACCCTGTGTCCAGTGCCAGTCACCCCCCAAACCCCGGTCAGGAGCCCCCGAAACACATGGTGGCCAGAGAGCCACAAGGGGCCACGTCTGGACCTCCCCGGTGGGTCTGTACGAGGATGGAGGACATTACCCTGTGCAGCGGCACAATGCGGCTCCGGTAGTAAACGCTCGGCCCGTAGAATCCGCTCAGCCCCGTCACGTACTTGGAGCCGCCAAGATAGAAATTCCCGTCCACGTCCGAGAACACAACTGCGTCCGAAAATCTACAGGGAAAGAAGGACAGGCAGGAAGGGAAAGAGTTAATCTACAGGTCCAACCTCATACTCCAGTCACATCCAGAGCTGCATTCATACTTCTGCACATGACATGGCCTGTCCTCAGGCAGCAGTGTGTGGCACCCCAGTGTCCAATTGCTACAGTGTCATTATCGCCCCCGGGTGGTGGTGGCACACTTAAGACCAGACAGAAACCGCACACAACACCTTCTGCCTCCAGGCCTGAAGGGGGAGGCCTACGCCCAGTGTCAGGGCAGCTCCCCTATAAATCCTGGTCTGGGGCGGAGTCAGTCAGTCCAGTTCCTAGGAGGACTGAGGAAGACATGCTGTGGACTGGGGCAGAGCCAAGCTAATCCCAGGGTAGCTAACTCAGCATGAGGGCCCAAGGCAAGGATCTGAGAAAGTGGAGTGAAGCCCGGGGAGCGGAGCGGTATCGTGCTCACCCCAGAGGAAAGCGCCAAGAATGGACACCGGAGTCCGAGGCTGTGCAAGGCCTAACGACCCGGCAGCCAATTCCGGAAGGTGGAGGATTCCAATTCCCTCAGCAACACTGTGCCCGGAGACAAAGCATCATAGGGAGCCCAGGGACAGCCACCCGAACCAAGGGGTTAATAAAGGACTCAAGTTGCCTGCCATACCACCACCTAGCAGGAGAGAGAGAGGGCTAGCGGCTCAGCTAAAGCAGCGGCAGGAGTCTACACACGAAGCGCAGCAGGGAGGTCTCAGAACCTGCCGGGTGAGGGGAACCCCGAGTTACTCTCAGGTGAAGGACTCAGGTTACCACCAGCTGGAATTACAGGGCACCAGTGAAAGGACTGAGGAACCAACAAACCGTGAGTGTCTGTGGCTCTGTGCCATCCAGCACCCTACACCCTCACCACATCCACTGCCCTGGGGATCCGCTCCGCCTGAGGGGATCCGCTCCATCACAGCTGCCTGTCCATCATCCCCAGAGGATCTGCAGCAGCCACATACCACGGGTGGCGTCACAAATAACTCCCTTAACCCTCACCCCTTTCACTACCGAGCCAGAATGCCCCTTTTACAGCTGCCCCCATGGCCAAGAAATTGGGTCTCGACCCCTGTGACTCCCCAGAACGTCCGAGTATCCGATACCCTGGGGTGAGTCAGCTTGCTGGCATCACAAACAGGATCCCGTAGCCCGGTATCGCCGTGTGTCGTGTGCCATGAACTGTGTAAATACGTATTTCGGACTGTCGCCATTATTACCGTACGAAGTGTGTGGGAAGCCGAGGGGGCGTGTCATTGTGAGTTGTACCCTCCCAGGAGCGCAAAGCAAGGCCCAACCTGCGCTCTGATGACATCCGGTGGGGACAATAATTCCTGTCCCACTGGCGGAACTAGAGTTGTACATTCCTACGGAAGTGAAAGACCGGAAGGGTTAACATTCACTAAGGGGAAGGAAAATGTCAAAGTGGGGAAGAGAGGAACCTGCGCGGGGGCGGTCGCAGCTGAGCTCGCAGTACCAAATCCAGCCCCAGTAGTGGACGGAGCACCCGCCACCGACGCAGTGCAAGCCATATCACCGGTAATGCTGTTCCTAATGCCGTACACACCAGGAGCGACGTGGTTGCCGCAGTACTCAGAGGAACCAAATACCCTGACAGACTTCAAGGAGAGGTTGGACAGTTATTATAGAGTGCACCCCCTGACGGAAGATCAGCGAGTCAGTATATTAATGGGACAATTAACTGGTGCAGCCCAGCGGGAGGTAAAGTCCTGGTCGAACACTGAAGAAGACACTGTTGAACATGTAATAGGCAGGCTGAAATTTACTTTTAATACTAATACCGCTGCAAAGGTGAAAATGAGATTCTTTGGGTGCAGGCAGAAGCCGCAGGAGAGCGCACAGAACTTTGCATTACATCTACAGGTGCAAGAAGAGAATAAATTGCTGATTAACCAGTTTATTGATGGACTCATACTCCCTGCTCATAGAGCGCAACTGCGAATGGTGGCTATACAAAACCCTAATCTGGACTTTGTGCAGTTTAAAGACAGAGCTAGCCACATCTTGCAGGAGGAAGCACCCCACGGTACAGAACCTGCACAATGCCTGGCTACAACTTGCCAACAGCCAGGGTTACTAATGCACAGACTCTGGGGCCTATCACCAATGAGGCCCTAAACTCAAAAATTGAAGCCCTGACTAAAAGTGTAGCTGAGATGGCTAAGGCTATGCAAAAGCTGCAAGGATCCAAGCCGGCAAAGAAGATCGAATTGGCTTCCAGCAGAGATGACCTCCCGTGGATGTGACCAAGAAGATACCCAACAGCCAGAGGACGACCCAACGATCGTTATAACCCTGACGGACAGCCCATCTGCCACCGCTGTCAACAGCCAGGTCACTTTGCCAGGGAATGTACTTTAAATGAGAACACCCTGGGGAAGCGGGCCGCGTCTCAGGAATAAGACCACCAGGGCCACCAAACTGGCGTGACAGGTATGTGGGAGGACGCCTGTCATGCTGGATGGAATCCCCATGAACGTGTTGCTGGCTCACAGGTGACATCTATACCATATATCCTTTACAAGACATACTGGGCAGACTCAGACATTTTACATGACTTTAATATAGTAGCTAGTAATGGTAAACCTGTGCCGCAGATTGGGTTCAAAGAAGTGACCATCAAAGTGGGGCGGGTAGAATTGAAAGAACAAGGGGTTGGTCATTGTTAATCGGCATGAACATAATCCAATGATCACTTTGGGCACTAATGTAATTATTGTTTTACAGCAGATTGCCAAGACTGCCATTACCGGACAGCAGCAAGTCCTGCACAAGGAAATAAAGGCTCTGATGATGAGACAGCAGGTAGAGTTGTCCGGAGGAGAAACTGGCAGTGCAAGGGTAAGTGATCCGATACCTATTGTGGTACCCCCCAAAACTGAAATGATGGTCTGGTGTACAGCCACAATAGACCTCAGGGGGCGAGATTACCAGGCCCTGTACTCAGACAGTAGGCCTGCTGTACTGACGGCCCGAGGAGTAGTGGAAGTGCGCAGGGGAGGGTACCGGTACGCATTTTAAATTGTGGTGAAGAAGAAGTTACCTTGCCAATGTATGCTACCATTGCTAAGCTATACACTGTCGATAACTCCATCAAGACAGTAGACCCCTTGAACCCGTCCGAACCGGCGGAGGACAATTGGACCCTGGGTATTTCACTAAGGGGGAATGTGGCACCACAGGGTCCAATTGCCACAGTGTCATTATCGCCCCCGGGTGGTGGTGTCACAGTCGAGAGCAACAAAAGGGTATCCACACCAGGCAGGTAACCGCACACACACACCTTCTGCCTACAGGTCTGAAGGGGAAGACCTAAACCCAGCTTCAGGGCAGCACCCCTATAAATTCTGGTCTGGGGCGGAGTTAGTCAGTTCAGTTCCTAGGAAGTCTGAGGAAGACATCCTGGTGGACTGGTAACTACACTAAGCTCGTCCCAGGATCGCTGACTTGCCCAAGGCAAGCGTCTGAGGAAGTGGAGCGGTATCGTGCTCACACCGGAGGAAAGCGCCAAGAACGGACATTGGAGTCTGAGGCTGTGCAGGGCCTAACGACCCGGCAGCCAATTCCGGAAGGTGGAGGATTCCAAGTCCCCCAGCCATTCTGTGCCCGGAGACAAAGCAGCATAGGGAGCCCAGGGACAGGCGCCCGAACCGAGGGGTTAATAAAGTATTTGAGTTGCCTGACATACCACCACCTAGCAGAAGAGAGAGAGGGGGCTAGCGGCTCAGCTAAAGCAGCAGCAGGAGCCTACACACGAAGCGCAGCAGGGAGGTCTCAGAACCTGCCGGGTGACTGGAACCCCGAGTTACTCTCAGGTGAAGGACTCAGGTTACCACCAGCTGGAATTACAGGGCACCAGTGAAAGGACTGAGGAACCAACAAACCGTGAGTGTCTGTGCCCACCGTCCTACACCCTCACCACATCCACTGCCCTGGGGATCCGCTCCATCCCAGCTGCCCGTCCATCATCCCCAGAGGTTCTGCAGCAGCCACATACCACAGGTGGCGTCACAAATAACTCCCTCATCCATCACCCCTTTCCCTACCGAGCCACAAGATCCCTTTACAGCTGCCCCCAGGGCCAATGAGCCGCCTCTCGACCCCTGTGACTACCTAGAACTGTATGATAGCCCGGGCCCGAGTATCCCATACCCTGAGGTGGGTCAACTGCATTGTGGGAGGTCAGTGTTAGCGCACAAGAGTGATCAGCAACCAGCTGAACTATGAATACAGCTCTGGAGGTGACTGGAACCTAAAGGATTTCTATGGAAGGTGGACATTACCTGTAGGTGGTCTCATCAACTGAATCTCCACATATCACAGTGATATTCCCCTAGAAGAGACAAAGACATAAGTATCACCCTCATCATCACCACAAAACTGTCACCCTCATCATCACATCATCAAAGTAACAGCAGAACAGTGAGTGCAGCTCTGGAGGTGGCTGGAGGATAAGACATGATGTAACAGCAGAATAGTGACTGCAGCTCTGGGGGTGACTGGAGGATAAGGCACGATGTAACAGCAGAATAGTGAGTGCAGCTCTGGAGGTGACTGGAGGATAAGACATGATGTAACAGCAGAATATTGAGTGCAGCTCTAGAGGTGACTGGAGGATAAGACACGATGTAACAGCAGAATAGTGACTGCAGCTCTGGAGGTGACTGGAGGATAAGACATGATGTAACAGCAGAATAGTGAGTGCAGCTCTGGAGGTGACTGGAGGATAAGACATGATGTAACAGTAGAATAGTGAGTGCAGCTCTGGAGGTGACTGGAGGATAAGACATGATGTAACAGCAGAATAGTGATTACAGCTCTGGAGGTGACTGGAGGATAAGACATGATGTAACAGCAGAATAGTGACTGCAGCTCTGGAGCTGACTGGAGGATAAGACATGATGTAACAGTAGAATAGTGAGTGCAGCTCTGGAGGTGACTGGAGGATAAGACATGATGTAACAGCAGAATAGTGATTACAGCTCTGGAGGTGACTGGAGGATAAGACATGATGTAACAGCAGAATAGTGAGTGCAGCTCTGGAGGTGACTGGAGGATAAGACATGATGTAACAGCAGAATAGTAACTGCAGCTCTGGAGGTGACTGGAGGATAAGACACACTGTAACAGCAGAATAGTGAGTGCAGCTCTGGAGGTGACTGGAGGATAAGACCTGATGTAACAGCAGAATAGTGACTGCAGCTCTGGAGGTGACTGGAGGATAAGACATGATGTAACAGCAGAATAGTGAGTGCAGCTCTGGAGGTGACTGGAGGATAAGACATGATGTAACAGCAGAATAGTGAGTGCAGCTCTGGGTGTTGCTATCCCCGGTATACACAGTATTTCCCCACCAGTGTGGTCTCCAGGGTCAGCTGGATGTGGCACCATTGCCCCGGGGGGACGGGTCGGTGGCTGATGAAGGCCTGCGGCTCCCCGGTGATCAGCTCCACCTGGACGTGTAGGTGACCTGGAGGAGACACAGACATGGCGGCAGATGGGTGAGGACAGTCAGCAGGACGGGTCCTATGTCCTGGGGCCCCTCAGGCCCTGATGTCTGTAGGATCGGTGTCACCATGTCTGAGGGGTAAAAATCTCCGGTCATAACCGAAAATAAGATGAGGAACGTCCAGGTCACAGAGGATGTCAGGAGGGGTCACACTGCAGGTCACAGAGGATGTCAGGAGGGGTCACACTGCAGGTCACAGAGGATGTTAGGAGGGGTCACACTGCAGGTCACAGAGGATGTTGGGGGGGTCACAGTGCAGGTCACAGAGGATGTTAGGGGGGTCACACTGCAGGTCACAGAGGATGTCAGGAGGGGTCACACTGCAGGTCACAGAGGATGTCAGGAGGGGTCACACTGCAGGTCACAGAGGATGTTGGGGGGGGTCACAGTGCAGGTCACAGAGGATGTTAGGGGGGTCACACTGCAGGTCACAGAGGATGTTAGGAGGGGTCACAGTGCAGGTCACAGAGGATGTTAGGAGGGGTCACACTGCAGGTCACAGAGGATGTCAGGAGGGGTCACACTGCAGGTCACAGAGGATGTCAGGAGGGGGTCACACTGCAGGTCACAGAGGATGTCAGGAGGGGTCACACTGCAGGTCACAGAGGATGTTAGGAGGGGTCACACTGCAGGTCACAGAGGATGTCAGGAGGGGTCACAGTGCAGGTCACAGAGGATGTTAGGAGGGGTCACACTGCAGGTCACAGAGGATGTCAGGAGGGGTCACACTGCAGGTCACAGAGGATGTCAGGAGGGGGTCACACTGCAGGTCACAGAGGATGTCAGGAGGGGTCACACTGCAGGTCACAGAGGATATCAGGAGGGGTCACACTGCAGGTCACAGAGGATGTTAGGAGGGGTCACACTGCAGGTCACAGAGGATGTCAGGAGGGTCACACTGCAGGTCACAGAGGATGTCAGGAGGGGTCACACTGCAGGTCACAGAGGATGGTAGGAGGGGTCACACTGTAAGTCACAGAGGATGTCAGGAGGGATCACACTGCAGGTCACAGAGGATGTTAGGAGGGGTCACACTGTAGGTCACAGAGGATGTTAGGAGGGGTCACACTGTAGGTCACAGAGGATGTTAGGGGGGTCTTTCTGCAGGTCACAGAGGATGTTGGGGGGGGTCACAGTGCAGGTCACAGAGGATGTTAGGAGGGGTCACCCTGCAGGTCACAGAGGATGTTAGGAGGGGTCACACTGGAGGTCACAGAGGATGTTAGGAGGGGTCACACTGGAGGTCACAGAGGATGTTAGGAGGGGTCACACTGCAGGTCACAGAGGATGTTAGGGGGTCACACTGCAGGTCACAGAGGATGTTAGGGGGGGTCACACTGCAGGTCACAGAGGATGGTAGGAGGGGTCACACTGTAAGTCACAGAGGACGTTAGGGGGGGTCACACTGCAGGTCACAGAGGATGTAGGAGGGTCACACTGCAGGTCAAGAGGATGTTAGGGGTCACACTGCAGGTCACAGAGATTTAGGGTCCATGCAGGTCACAGAGGATGTTAGGGGGGTCACACTGCAGGTCACAGAGGATGTTAGGGGGTCACACTGCAGGTCACAGAGGATGTTAGGGGGGTCACACTGCAGGTCACAGAGGATGTTAGGAGGGGTCACACTGCAGGTCACAGAGGATGTTAGGGGGGTCACACTGGAGGTCACAGAGGATGTTAGGAGGGGTCACACTGAGGTCACAGAGGATGTTAGGAGGGGTCACACTGCAGGTCACAGAGGATGTTAGGAGGGGTCACACTGCGGTCACAGAGGATGTTAGGGGGGTCACACTGAAGGTCACAGAGGATGTTAGGAGGGGTCACACTGCAGGTCACAGAGGATGTTGGGGGGTCACTGGGCAGGTCACAGAGGATGTTAGGGGGGTCACACTGCAGGTCACAGAGGATGTTAGGAGGGGTCACACTGCAGGTCACAGAGGATGTCAGGGGAGTCACACTGCAGGTCACAGAGGATGTTAGGGGGGTCACACTGCAGGTCACAGAGGATGTAGGGGGTCACACTGCAGGTCACAGAGGATGTTAGGGGGTCACACTGCAGGTCACAAAGGATGTTAGGGGTCACACTGGAGGTCACAGAGGATGTTAGGGGGGACACACTGCAGGTCACAGAGGATGTTAAGGGGTCACACTGCAGGTCACAGAGGATGTTAGGGGGTCACACTGCAGGTCACAGAGGATGTTAGGGGGTCACACTGGAGGTCACAGAGGATGCTAGGGGGGACACACTGCAGGTCACAGAGGATGTTAGGGGGGTCACACTGGAGGTCACAGAGGATGTTAGGGGGGGTCACACTGCAGGTCACAGAGGATGTCAGCAGGGGTCACACTGCAGGTCACAGAGGATGTTAGGAGGGGTCACACTGGAGGTCACAGAGGATGTTAGGAGGGGTCACACTGCAGGTCACAGAGGATGTTAGGAGGGGTCACACTGCAGGTCACAGAGGATGTTAGGGGGTCACACTGCAGGTCACAGAGGATGTTAGGGGGGGTCACACTGCAGGTCACAGAGGATGTTAGGAGGGGTCACACTGCAGGTCACAGAGGATGTTAGGGGTCACACTGCAGGTCACAGAGGATGTTAGGAGGGGTCACACTGCAGGTCACAGAGGATGTTAGGGGGGTCACACTGGAGGTCACAGAGGATGTTAGGAGGGGTCACACTGGAGGTCACAGAGGATGTTAGGAGGGGTCACACTGCAGGTCACAGAGGATGTTAGGAGGGGTCACACTGCCGGTCACAGAGGATGTTAGGGGGGTCACACTGAAGGTCACAGAGGATGTTAGGAGGGGTCACACTGCAGGTCACAGAGGATGTTGGGGGGGTCACTGGGCAGGTCACAGAGGATGTTAGGGGGGTCACACTGCAGGTCACAGAGGATGTTAGGAGGGTCACACTGCAGGTCACAGAGGATGTCAGGAGGAGTCACACTGCAGGTCACAGAGGATGTTAGGGGGTCACACTGCAGGTCACAGAGGATGTTAGGGGGTCACACTGCAGGTCACAGAGGATGTTAGGGGGTCACACTGCAGGTCACAAAGGATGTTAGGGGTCACACTGGAGGTCACAGAGGATGTTAGGGGGGGACACACTGCAGGTCACAGAGGATGTTAAGAGGGTCACACTGCAGGTCACAGAGGATGTTAGGCGGGTCACACTGCAGGTCACAGAGGATGTTAGGGGGTCACACTGGAGGTCACAGAGGATGCTAGGGGGGGACACACTGCAGGTCACAGAGGATGTTAGGAGGGGTCACTGGGCAGGTCACAGAGGATGTTAGGGGGGGTCACACTGCAGGTCACAGAGGATGTTAGGGGGGGTCACACTGCAGGTCACAGAGGATGTCAGCAGGGGTCACACTGCAGGTCACAGAGGATGTTAGGGGGGTCACACTGCAGGTCACAGAGGATGTTAGGGGGGGTCACACTGCAGGTCACAGAGGATGTTAGGGGGGGTCACACTGCAGGTCACAGAGGATGTTAGGGGGGTCACACTGCAGGTCACAGAGGATGTTAGGGGGGGTCACACTGCAGGTCACAGAGGATGTTAGGAGGGGTCACAGTGCAGGTCACAGAGGATGTTAGGGGGGTCACAGTGCAGGTCACAGAGGATGTTAGGAGGGGTCACACTGCAGGTCACAGAGGATGTTAGGAGGGGTCACACTGTAGGTCACAGAGGATGTTAGGAGGGGTCACACTGCAGGTATCTGTGTCATATACACCGGTCATTTATGGACTGAATACATTTGGAGGACTCCACCCTCCAGTGATCAGCACCAATCAAGTCACAATCATGATGTCCAGACCCTCATATCTCCCCCATAATATCCGCCCCCATCCCCCACACTGCCCCTTCCATACCTCTATCCGTCATCAGCACCGCAGGGGTTATATAGTCATGTCTGATGTCCAGGTGGTAGAAAACTCCGCAGAAGGTGGACAGACACCATTGTGTGACGTAGACCCAGAACCGGAGCGTAAAACTATAGAGACATCAGGTGAGATTATACCATACAACGCCACACTACACCTGGAGGGCAGCAGAGCTCAGCGGGTTCACAGGTCTCTACATATACAGTTGTGGACAAAAGTATTGACACCCTGCAATTCTGTCAGATAAGACTCAGTGTCTTCCTGTAATGATTGCAATCACAAATTCTTTGCTATTATTATCTTCATTTAATTTGTCTTCAATGAAAAAACACAAAAAGAATTGTCCTAAAGCCAAATTGTATCTAATTCCACCAAACATAAAAAAAGGGGGTGGACAAAAGTATTGTCACTGTTAGAAACATCATGTGATGCTTCTGTAATTAGTGTAATTAACAGCACCTGTAACTTACCTGTGGCACCTAACAGGTGTTGGCAATAACTAAATCACACTTGCAGCCAGTTGACATGGATTAAAGTTGACTCAACCTCTGTCTTGTGTCCTTGTGTGCACCACATTGAGCATGGAGAAAAGAAAGAAGACCAAAGAACTGTCTGAGGACTGGAGAAACCAAATTGTGAGGAAGCATGAGCAATCTCAAGGCTACAAGTCCATCTCCAAAGACCTGAATGTTCCTGTGTCTACCGTGCGCAGTGTCATCAAGAAGTGTAAAGCCCATGGCACTGTGGCTAACCTCCCTAGATGTGGACGGGAAAGAAACATTGACGTAAGATTGTGCGAATGGTGGATGAAGAACCTCGACTAACATCCAAACAAGTTCAAGCTGACCTGCAGTCCGAGGGTACAACAGTGTCACCCCGTACTATCCACCGGCGTCTGAATGAAAAGGGACTGTATGGTAGGAGACCCAGGAAGACCCCACTTCTTACCCTAAGACATAAAAAAGCCAGGCTGGAGTTTGCCAAAACTTACCTGAGAAAGCCTACAACGTTTTGGAAGAATGTTCTCTGGTCAGATGAGACAGAAGTAGAGATTTATGGGCAAAGGCATCAACATAAGAGTTTACAGGAGAAAAAAGAGGCATTCAAAGAAAAGAACACGCTCCCTACAGTCAGACATGGCGGAGGCTCCCTGATGGTTTGGGGTTGCTTTGCTGCCTCTGGCACTGGACTGCTTGACCGTGTGCATGGCATTATGAAGTCTGAAGACTACCAACACATTGTGCAGCATAATGTAGGGCCCAGTGTGAGAAAGCTGGGTCTCCCTCAGAGGTCATGGGTCTTCCAGCAGGACAATGACCCAAAACACACTTCAAAAAGCTCTAGAAAATGGTGTGAGAGAAAGCACTGGAGACTTCTAAGGTGGCAGCAATGAGTCCAGACCTGAATCCCATAGACACCTGTGGAGAGATGTAACAATGGCAGTTTGGAGAAGGCGCCTTCACATATCAGGGACCTGGAGCAGTTTGCCCAAGAAGAATGGTGTAAAATTCCAGCAGAGCATTGTAAGAAACTCATTGATGGTTACCGGAAGCGGCTGATCACAGTTATTTTGGCTAAAGGTTGTGCAACCAAGTATTAGGCTGAGGGTGCCAATACTTTTGTCCGGTCCATTTTTGGAGTTTTGTGTGAAATGATCAATGTTTTGCTTTTTGCTTCATTCTCTTTTTGTGTTTTTTCATTGAAGACAAATTAAATGAAGATAATAATAGCAAAGAATTTGTGATTGCAATCATTATCAGGAAGAAACTGAGGATTATCTGACAGAATTGCAGGGGGGTCAATACTTTTGGCCACAAGTGAAACATACTTTGTATAGTTAGTGTGATGGCAGTGATGATTCCCCTGCAGCAGAGCTCAGCGGGTTCACATTACTCTACATATCACAGACTTTGTACTGTAAGGCTAGAGTCACATTAACATTAACAGGGGGTTGCGCTAAATACATAGGTTTTGACAGCCCTGACGACGCCTTGTTGCCGCCATGGTAGCGCGGCGTCAGCACTGCCAATGCTTACCTATGGAGACGCGGCCCCCAGCGCGGATCGTATGCCGATGCTTGAAATCTTGCGCTTTTTCCTGGCGCGATTAGAGACGCTTTCATAACCGCCTTTTCCCGTGATAGGAAATAACGCGGTGTTTCAGCCACGTCTCCATAGGTAAGAGTTGGCAGTTCTGACGCCGCACTACCATGGCGGTAGCACCGCGTTTATGCTGCCAAAACCTATGTTTTAAACGTTACCCCCCTGAGCACAGCACAAACGTTAATGTGACCCTACCCAACCTTCCACGATAACAGAAATCCCCACCATCTTGTGGCTTCTTACCGAGGAGATTCTACGTTTCGCTGCCTCTGCGTTTCCAGCACGTAATCTCTGTACGGCCTCAGTCCTCGGACGACTCCATAGCTTCCCCCACTGCTGGCAAACAAGAAGGACAGGAGCTGGACGACCTCTACAGAGAGAAGACACCAAACACAGGTGAGGACGACCTCTAAAGTGAGAAGACACCAAACACAAGGTGAGGACGACCTCTAAAGTGAGAAGACACCAAACACAAGGTGAGGACGACCTCTACAGAGAGAAGACACCAAACACAAGGTGAGGACGACCTCTACAGAAAGAAGACACCAAACACAAGGTGAGGACGACCTCTACAGAAAGAAGACACCAAACACAAGGTGAGGACGATCTCTACAGAGAGAAGACACCAAACACAAGGTGAGGACGACCTCTAAAGTGAGAAGACACCAAACACAAGGTGAGGACGACCTCTACAGAGAGAAGACACCAAACACAAGGTGAGGACGACCTCTACAGAGAGAAGACACCAAACACAAGGTGAGGACGATCTCTACAGAGAGAAGACACCAAACACAAGGTGAGGACGACCTCTAAAGTGAGAAGACACCAAACACAAGGTGAGGACGACCTCTAAAGTGAGAAGACACCAAACACAAGGTGAGGACGACCTCTAAAGTGAGAAGACACCAAACACAAGGTGAGGACGACCTCTACAGAGAGAAGACACCAAACACAAGGTGAGGACGATCTCTACAGAGAGAAGACACCAAACACAAGGTGAGGACGACCTCTAAAGTGAGAAGACACCAAACACAAGGTGAGGACGACCTGTACAGAGAGAAAACACCAAACACAAGGTGAGGACGACCTGTACAGAGAGAAGACACCAAACACAAGGTGAGGACGACCTCTAAAGTGAGAAGATACCAAACACAAGGTGAGGACGACCTCTAAAGTGAGAAGACACCAAACACAAGGTGAGGACGACCTCTACAGAGAGAAGACACCAAACACAAGGTGAGGACGACCTCTACAGAGAGAAGACACCAAACACAAGGTGAGGACGACCTCTACAGAGAGAAGACACCAAACACAAGGTGAGGACGACCTCTACAGAGAGAAGACACCAAACACAAGGTGAGGACGATCTCTACAGAGAGAAGACACCAAACACAAGGTGAGGACGACATCTACAGAGAGAAGACACCAAACACAAGGTGAGGACGACCTCTAAAGTGAGAAGACACCAAACACAAGGTGAGGACGACCTCTAAAGTGAGAAGACACCAAACACAAGGTGAGGACGATCTCTACAGAGAGAAGACACCAAACACAAGGTGAGGACGACCTCTAAAGTGAGAAGACACCAAACACAAGGTGAGGACGACCTGTACAGAGAGAAGACACCAAACACAAGGTGAGGACGACCTCTAAAGTGAGAAGACACCAAACACAAGGTGAGGACGACCTCTAAAGAGAGAAGACACCAAACACAAGGTGAGGACGACCTCTACAGAGAGAAGACACCAAACACAAGGTGAGGACGACCTCTACAGAGAGAAGACACCAAACACAAGGTGAGGACGACCTCTAAAGTGAGAAGACACCAAACACAAGGTGAGGACGACCTCTAAAGTGAGAAGACACCAAACACAAGGTGAGGACGACCTCTAAAGTGAGAAGACACCAAACACAAGGTGAGGACGACCTCTAAAGTGAGAAGACACCAAACACAAGGTGAGGACGACCTCTAAAGTGAGAAGACACCAAACACAAGGTGAGGACGACCTCTACAGAGAGAAGACACCAAACACAAGGTGAGGACGACCTCTACAGAGAGAAGACACCAAACACAAGGTGAGGACGACCTCTAAAGTGAGAAGACGCCAAAACAAGGTGAGGACGACCTCTAAAGTGAGAAGACACCAAACACAAGGTGAGGACGACCTATACAGAGAGAAGACGCCAAACACAAGGTGAGGACGACCTCTAAAGTGAGAAGACACCAAACACAAGGTGAGGACGATCTCTACAGAGAGAAGACACCAAACACAAGGTGAGGACGATCTCTACAGAGAGAAGACACCAAACACAAGGTGAGGACGACCTCTAGAGAGAGAAGACACCAAACACAAGGTGAGAACGACCTCTACAGAGAGAAGACACCAAACACAAGGTGAGGATGACCTCTACAGAGAGAAGACACCAAACACAAGGTGAGGACGACCTCTAAAGTGAGAAGACACCAAACACAAGGTGAGGACGACCTCTACAGAGAGAAGACACCAAACACAAGGTGAGGACGACCTCTAAAGTGAAAAGACACCAAACACAAGGTGAGGACGACCTCTAAAGTGAGAAGACAGCAAACACAAGGTGAGGACGACCTCTACAGAGAGAAGACACCAAACACAAGGTGAGGACGACCTCTAAAGAGAGAAGACACCAAACACAAGGTGAGGACGATCTCTACAGAGAGAAGACACCAAACACAAGGTGAGGACGACCTCTACAGAGAGAAGACACCAAACACAAGGTGAGGACGATCTCTACAGAGAGAAGACACCAAACACAAGGTGAGGACGACCTCTACAGAGAGAAGACACCAAACACAAGGTGAGGACGACCTCTACAGAGAGAAGACCCAAACACAAGGTGAGGACGACCTCTAAAGTGAGAAGACACCAAACACAAGGTGAGGACGACCTCTACAGAGAGAAGACACCAAACACAAGGTGAGGACGACCTCTACAGAGAGAAGACACCAAACACAAGGTGAGGACGACCTCTACAGAGAGAAGACACCAAACACAAGGTGAGGACGACCTCTACAGAGAGAAGACACCAAACACAAGGTGAGGACGACCTCTAAAGGAGAAGACACCAAACACAAGGTGAGGACGACCTCTAAAGAGAGAAGACACCAAACACAAGGTGAGGACGACCTCTACAGAGAGAAGACACCAAACACAAGGTGAGGACGACCTCTACAGAGAGAAGACACCAAACACAAGGTGAGGACGACCTCTACAGAGAGAAGACACCAAACACAAGGTGAGGACGACCTCTAAGTGAGAAGACACCAAACACAAGGTGAGGACGACCTCTACAGAGAGAAGACACCAAACACAAGGTGAGGACGACCTCTAAGAGAGAAGACACCAAACACAAGGTGAGGACGACCTCTACAGAGAGAAGACACCAAACACAAGGTGAGGACGACCTCTACAGAGAGAAGACACCAAACACAAGGTGAGGACGACCTCTAAAGTGAGAAGACACCAAACACAAGGTGAGGACGACCTCTACAGAGAGAAGACACCAACACAAGGTGAGGACGACCTCTACAGAGAGAAGAACACAAACACAAGGTGAGGACGACCTCTACAGAGAGAAGACACCAAACACAAGGTGAGGACGACCTCTACAGAGAGAAGACACCAAACACAAGGTGAGGACGACCTCTACAGAGAGAAGACACCAAACACAAGGTGAGGACGACCTCTACAGAGAGAAGACACAAACACAAGGTGAGGACGACCTCTACAGTGAGAAGACACCAAACACAAGGTGAGGACGATCTCTACAGAGAGAAGACACCAAACACAAGGTGAGGACGATCCTCTACAGAGAGAAGACACCAAACACAAGGTGAGGACGACCTCTAAGTGAGAAGACACCAAACACAAGGTGAGGACGACCTCTACAGTGAGAAGACACCAAACACAAGGTGAGGACGACCTCTACAGAGAGAAGACACCAAACACAAGGTGAGGACGACCTCTACAGGAGAAGACACCAAACACAAGGTGAGGACGATCTCTACAGGAGAAGACACCAAACACAAGGTGAGGACGACCTCTACAGAGAGAAGACACCAAACACAAGGTGAGGAACGACCTCTACAAGAGAAGACACCAAACACAAGGTGAGGACGATCTCTACAGAGAGAAGACACCAAACACAAGGTGAGGACGACCTCTAAGGAGAGAAGACACCAAACACAAGGTGGAGGACGACCTCTCAGAAGAGAAGACACCAAACACAAGGTGAGGACGACCTCTACAAGAAAGACACCAAACACAAGGTGAGGACGACCTCTACAGAGAGAAGAACCAAACACAAGGTGAGGACGACTCTAAAGAGAAGACACCAAACACAAGGTGAGGAACGATCTCTACATGAGAAGACACCAAACACAAGGTGAGGACGAACTCATACAGATGGAACCCACCAAAAACGTGGTGAACCTCACTCAAGAAGTGGTAAACCTCCTAAGAACGTGGTGAACCCTCCTCAAGAAGTGGGAACCTCCCAAGACACGGTGAACCCTCTCTCAAGAATTGGTGAACCCTCCCTCAAGAGTGGTGAACCCCACCAGAAGTGGTGAACCCCTCTACAGAAGTGGCGAACCCATCACAAGAGAGTGGTGACCTACTCAAGAACGGGTAAACCCTACCCAAGAAGGGAACCCTCTACTCAGAAGTGGAACCTACCAACAAAGTGGTGACCTCTACAAGATGGTGAACACTCAACAGAAGTGAGGAACCTCTACAAGAAACAACAGGTGAGGAACACCTCTAAAGTGTAGAACCACCAAACACAAGGGTGAGACCACCTCTAAGATGAGAAGACACCAACACCCAAGGTGAGGAGACCTCTACAAGAGAGAGACACCAAACACAAGGTGAGACACCTCTACAAGGAGACACCAAAACAAGGTGAGACGACCTCTACAGAGAGAAACACCAAACACAAGTGAGGACGACCTCACAGAGAGAAGACAACCAAACACAAGTGGGACGACTCTACAGAGAGAAGACACCAAACACAAGGTGAGGACGACCTCTACAGAGAAGACACCAAACACAAGGTGGGACGACCTCATAAGAGAGAGAACACCAACACAAGGTGAGGCGACCTCTAAAGTGAGAAGAAACCCCCAAACACAAGGTGAGACGACCTCTACAGAGAGAAGACACCAAACACAAGTGAGGACGACCTCTACAGAGAGAAGACACCAAACACAAGGTGAGGACGACTCTACAGTGAGAAGACACCAAACACAAGGTGAGGACGACCTCTAAAGGAGAAGACACCAAACACAGGTGAGGACGACCTCTAAGATGAGAAGACACCAAACACAAGGTGAGGACGACCTCTACAGAGAAAGACACCAAACACAAGGTGAGGACGACTCTACAGAAGAAGACACCAAACACAAGGTGAGGACGACTCTCTACAGAGAGAAGACACCAAACACAAGGTGAGGACGATCTCTAAGAGGAAGACACCAAACACAAGGTGAGGACGATCACTCTACAGTAGAGAAACACCAAACACAAGGTGAGGACGACCTCAACAGTGGAAGACACCAAACCAAGGTGAGACGACCTCTAAGTGAGAAGACACCAAACACAAGGTGAGGACGACTCTACAGAGGAAGACACCAACACAGGTGAGGACGACTCTACAAGAGAAGAACCAACACAAGGGTGAGGACACCTCTACAGAGAGAAGACACCAAAACAAGGTGAGGACGACCTCTAAGAAGAGGAAACACCAACACAAGGTGAGGACGACCTCTACAGAGAGAAGACACAAACACAAGAGTGAGGACGACCTCTAAGAGAGAAGACACCAAACACAAGGTGAGGACGACCTCTACAAAAGAGAAGAACACCAACACAAGGTGAGACGACCTCTACAGAGAGAAGAACCAAACACAAGGTGAGACGACCTCTACAGAGAGAAGACACCAAACACAAGGTGAGGACGACCTCTAAAGTGAGAAGACACCAAACACAAGGTGAGGACGACCTCTACAAGAGAGAACACCAACACAAGGTGAGGACGACCTCTACAAGAGAAGACACCAAACACAAGGTGAGGACGACCTCTACAGTGAGGAAGACACCAAACAAGGTGAGGACGACCTCTAAGATGAGAAGAACACCAAACACCAAGGTGGGGGACGACCTCTAGAAGTGAGAAGACACCAAACACAAGGTGAGGACGACCTCTACAGATGAGAAGACACCAAACACAATGTGAGGACACCTCTACAGAGAGAAGACACCAAAACACAAGGTGTAGGACGACCTCTACAGAGAGAAGACACCAACAACAAGGTGAGGACGACCTCTACAGAGAGAAGAACACCAACACAAGGTGAGGACGACTCTCTACGAGAGGAAGAACACCAAACACAAGTGAGGACGACCTCTACAGAGGAGAACACCAAACACAAGGTGAGGACGACCTCTAAAGTGAGAAGACACCAAACACAAGGTGAGGACGACTCTACAGAGAGAAGACACCAAACACAAGGTGAGACGACCTCTACAGAGAGAAGACCCAAACACAAGGTGAGGACGACCTCTACAGAGAGAATGACACCAAACACAAGGGTGGACGACCTCTACAGAGAGAAGACACCAAAACAAGGGTGAGGACGACTCTACAGGAGAAGACACCAAACACAGGTGAGGACGACCTCTACAGAGAGAAGACACCAAACACAAGAGTGAGAACGACCTCTACAGAGAGAAGACACCAAACACAAGGTGAGGACGACCTCTACAGAGAGAAGACACCAAACACAAGGTGAGGACGACCTCTACAGAGAGAAGAAACCAAACACAAGGTGAGGACGACCTCTACAGAGAGAAGACACCAAACACAAGGTGAGGACGATCTCTAAGAGAGAAGACACCAAACACAAGTGAACCCTCTCTCAAGAATGTGGTGAACCCTCACTCAAGAACGTGGTGAACCCTCACTCAAGAACGTGGTGAACCCTCTCTCAAGAATGTGGTGAACCCTCACCCAAGAACGTGGTGAACCCTCACCCAAGAATGTGGTGAACCCTCACCCAAGACCGTGGTGAACCCTCACCCAAGAATGTGGTGAACCCTCACCCAAGACCGTGGTGAACCCTCACCCAAGAATGTGGTGAACCCTCCCCCAAGAATGTGGTGAACCCTCACCCAAGAATGTGGTGAACCCTCACCCAAGAATGTGGTGAACCCTCACTCAAGAATGTGGTGAACCCTCACCCAAGAATGTGGTGAACCCCTCACCCAAGAATGTGGTGAACCCTCATCTATGAATGTGGCGAACCCTCACCCAAGAATGTGGTGAACCCTCACCCAAGAATGTGGTGAACCTTCATCTATGAATGTGGTGAACCCTCACCCAAGAATGTGGTGAACCCTCATCTATGAATGTGGTGAACCCTCACCCAAGAATGTGGATAACCCTCACCCAAGAATGTGGTGAACCATCACCCAAGAACATGGTGAACCCTCACCCAAGACCGTGGTGATCCCTCACCCAAGAACGTGCTGAACCCTCACCCAAGAACATGCTGAACCCTCACCCAAGAATGTGGTGAACCCTCATCTATGAATGTGGATAACCCTCACCCAAGAATGTGGTGAACCCTCATCTATGAATGTGGTGAACCCTCACCCAAGAATGTGGTGAACCCTCACCCAAGAACATGGTGAACCCTCATCTATGAATGTGGCGAACCCTCACCCAAGAACGTGCTGAACCCTCACCCAAGAACATGGTGAACCCTCACCCAAGACCGTGGTGAACCCTCACCCAAGACCGTGGTGAACCCTCACCCAAGAATGTGGTGAACCCTCACCCAAGAACGTGGTGAACCCTCACCCAAGAATGTGGTGAACTCTCATCTATGAATGTTGTGAACCCTCACCCAAGAATGTGGTGAACCCTCATCTATGAATGTGGTGAACCCTCATCTATGAATGCGGCGAACCCTCACCCAAGAACTTGGTGAACTACAACCCAAGAACGTGGTGAACCCTCATCTATGAATGTGGTGAACCCTCACTCAAGAACGTGGTGAACCCTCACCCAAGAATGTGGTGAACCCTCTCTCAAGAATGTGGTGAACCCTCACTCAAGAACGTGGTGAACCCTCACTCAAGAACGTGGTGAACCCTCTCTCAAGAATGTGGTGAACCCTCACCCAAGAACGTGGTGAACCCTCACCCAAGAATGTGGTGAACCCTCACCCAAGACCGTGGTGAACCCTCACCCAAGAATGTGGTGAACCCTCACCCAAGACCGTGGTGAACCCTCACCCAAGAATGTGGTGAACCCTCCCCAAGAATGTGGTGAACCCTCACCCAAGAATGTGGTGAACCCTCACCCAAGAATGTGGTGAACCCTCACCCAAGAATGTGGTGAACCCTCCCCCAAGAATGTGGTGAACCCTCACCCAAGAATGTGGTGAACCCTCACCCAAGAATGTGGTGAACCCTCACCCAAGAATGTGGTGAACCCTCACTCAAGAATGTGGTGAACCCTCACCCAAGAATGTGGTGAACCCTCACCCAAGAATGTGGTGAACCCTCATCTATGAATGTGGCGAACCCTCACCCAAGAATGTGGTGAACCCTCACCCAAGAATGTGGTGAACCTTCATCTATGAATGTGGTGAACCCTCACCCAAGAATGTGGTGAACCCTCATCTATGAATGTGGTGAACCCTCACCCAAGAATGTGGATAACCCTCACCCAAGAATGTGGTGAACCATCACCCAAGAACATGGTGAACCCTCACCCAAGACCGTGGTGAACCCTCACCCAAGAACGTGCTGAACCCTCACCCAAGAACATGCTGAACCCTCACCCAAGAATGTGGTGAACCCTCATCTATGAATGTGGATAACCCTCACCCAAGAATGTGGTGAACCCTCATCTATGAATGTGGTGAACCCTCACCCAAGAATGTGGTGAACCCTCACCCAAGAACATGGTGAACCCTCATCTATGAATGTGGCGAACCCTCACCCAAGAACGTGCTGAACCCTCACCCAAGAACATGGTGAACCCTCACCCAAGACCGTGGTGAACCCTCACCCAAGACCGTGGTGAACCCTCACCCAAGAATGTGGTGAACCCTCACCCAAGAACGTGGTGAACCCTCACCCAAGAATGTGGTGAACTCTCATCTATGAATGTTGTGAACCCTCACCCAAGAATGTGGTGAACCCCATCTATGAATGTGGTGAACCCTCATCTATGAATGCGGCGAACCTCACCCAAGAACTTGGTGAACTACAACCCAAGAACGTGGTGAACCCTCATCTATGAATGTGGTGAACCCTCACTCAAGAACGTGGTGAACCCTCACCCAAGAATGTGGTGAACCCTCACCCAAGAACGTGGTGAACCCTCTCTCAAGAATGTGGTGAACCCTCACTCAAGAACGTGGTGAACCCTCACTCAAGAACGTGGTGAACCCTCTCTCAAGAATGTGGTGAACCCTCACCCAAGAACGTGGTGAACCCTCACCCAAGAATGTGGTGAACCCTCACCCAAGACCGTGGTGAACCCTCACCCAAGAATGTGGTGAACCCTCACCCAAGACCGTGGTGAACCCTCACCCAAGAATGTGGTGAACCCTCCCCCAAGAATGTGGTGAACCCTCACCCAAGAATGTGGTGAACCCTCACCCAAGAATGTGGTGAACCCTCACTCAAGAATGTGGTGAACCCTCACCCAAGAATGTGGTGAACCCTCACCCAAGAATGTGGTGAACCCTCATCTATGAATGTGGCGAACCCTCACCCAAGAATGTGGTGAACCCTCACCCAAGAATGTGGTGAACCTTCATCTATGAATGTGGTGAACCCTCACCCAAGAATGTGGTGAACCCTCATCTATGAATGTGGTGAACCCTCACCCAAGAATGTGGATAACCCTCACCCAAGAATGTGGTGAACCATCACCCAAGAACATGGTGAACCCTCACCCAAGACCGTGGTGAACCCTCACCCAAGAACGTGCTGAACCCTCACCCAAGAACATGCTGAACCCTCACCCAAGAATGTGGTGAACCCTCATCTATGAATGTGGATAACCCTCACCCAAGAATGTGGTGAACCCTCATCTATGAATGTGGTGAACCCTCACCCAAGAATGTGGTGAACCCTCACCCAAGAACGTGCTGAACCCTCACCCAAGAACATGGTGAACCCTCACCCAAGACCGTGGTGAACCCTCACCCAAGACCGTGGTGAACCCTCACCCAAGAATGTGGTGAACCCTCACCCAAGAACGTGGTGAACCCTCACCCAAGAATGTGGTGAACTCTCATCTATGAATGTTGTGAACCCTCACCCAAGAATGTGGTGAACCCTCATCTATGAATGTGGTGAACCCTCATCTATGAATGCGGCGAACCCTCACCCAAGAACTTGGTGAACTACAACCCAAGAACGTGGTGAACCCTCATCTATGAATGTGGTGAACCCTCACTCAAGAACGTGGTGAACCCTCACCCAAGAATGTGGTGAACCCTCACCCAAGAACGTGGTGAACCCTCATCTATGAATGTGGTGAACCCTCACTAAAGAACATGGTGAACCCTCACCCAAGAATGTGTTGAACCCTCACCCAGGAACATGGTGTACCCTCACCCAAGAACCAGTGGAGGAGCCGGTTAAACATATTGAACCATCCATACATATGAAGTCAATGTCACCATCATCCCTTACCTTCCTCCACCGGACATTGTATTATCTTATCCTTAGTGAGATTCCATAGCAGATCCTGGTCCCAGCGCAGGGTCCTCCGGTGCTCTTTGTAAGGTCGACTATATGGCGGTAAGGTCTTCATTCGGTGCGCTGCTTTCACCAACCCTTTGCTGTATGAGTGACTGTCCGATTTGCCAAAGTCAACAGGATAATCTGAGATCCATATTCTCAACAGGACGTCCAACACCAGGATGGGCCGCCTCAAGAAATAGTCGTCTCTGTAGACCATCCGGTCTGGAAAGTCTACCTTGACTCCTCGGCTTGACTCTGTGTCATTGGGGCTGCAAGTCCAACGTTTTTTAAATATAGCGACCGAGGGCTGAGAGATGGAAGAGGCTAAAATGTCAAAGTTGACGACCTGGAGCTTCTCACAGTGAAAGAAAACAACCAAGACTGGACTCTTGGAAACCTTCTCCGGTGGGTTGATGAAGTCAATGAAGGATGGCCGGACAGAGGTCCCTGTCTGAGATGTCACCATCTGCATCCAACACTGAAAGCATAAGAACATATTACATTCTATACAAATAGTCACCCTGAATAAGAAGCAAAACACCGGGCTGAGGGCGTCCTATGGACATCGGTAAAAAGTCATCATTAGATTGAGGTCTCCTTATCTACCTGGAACTTCAAGGAAAGAACTCCTTATCAAATTTGTATCAGTCCATCAGAAGAGTAAGGTGTTTTTATGGAGAAGAAGAAGAAAGAAGAAGATGAAAAGAAGAAGGAAGAAGGAAGAAGACAAAAGAAGACAAAAGAAGATAGAAGTTTCTTTATGGACTCTATTAGTGTTTAGAACAGTAAGTTGGGGTTCCATATAGACCATAATAATATGAAGAATGTAAGTCTGAGGTCTTCTTATGAACCTCAAGTTGAGGTCTCCTAAGGAAACAGAACAAGAACATCAGGTTGAGGTCTCAGTCTGGACCTGGATTATAAAGACCCATTGTGGACCTTAATGAGAAGGACATCAAGTTGAGGTCTCAGTCTGTACCTGGATTATAAAGACCCATTGTGGACCTTAATGAGAAGGACATCAGGTTGAGGTCTCAGTCTGGACCTGGATTATAAAGACCCATTGTGGACCTTAATGAGAAGGACATCAGGTTGAGGTCTCAGTCTGGACCTGGATTATAAAGACCCATTGTGGACCTTAATGAGAAGGACATCAGGTTGAGGTCTCAGTCTGGACCTGGATTATAAAGACCCATTGTGGACCTTAATGAGAAGGACTTCAGGTTGAGGTCTCAGTCTGGACCTGGATTATAAAGACCCATTGTGGACCTTAATGAGAAGGACTTCAGGTTGAGGTCTCAGTCTGGACCTGGATTATAAAGACCCATTGTGGACCTTAATGAGAAGGACATCAGGTTGAGGTCTCAGTCTGGACCTGGATTATAAAGACCCATTGTGGACCTTAATGAGAAGGACATCAGGTTGAGGTCTCAGTCTGGACCTGGATTATAAAGACCCATTGTGGACCTTAATGAGAAGGACATCAGGTTGAGGTCTCAGTCTGGACCTGGATTATAAAGACCCATTGTGGACCTTAATGAGAAGGACATAAGGTTGAGGTCAAACTGGATAAGAAGAATATAAGGGTAATTAATCACATAGATGACAATGTACCGAGAATGATAAATGGTAATTAGTGATGAGCGAGTGGTAAGATATTCGGGTTCGGATCGCTCTAACCGAACGAGTAACGAGTAATGAGTAACGAATCCAATGAAGTCAATGGACCTCACTCGAATCCGAACACTGAAACAGTTCAAAGTATTAGGTTAGAGCGATCCGAACTCAAGGATCTTCCTCCTCGCTTATCACTAATGATAATGTGCTGGGAAGAAAACATGCTACAATGCTGAGAATGATAGGGGAGAGTCTACGTAGTTGGACATATGACAACATATAGCGATTTCTAGATAATCTGTGATTCTCGGATTATGCCCCATCATTATGGTTTCTTACCTGGCAGAGAAGGACGCACAGGGTCTCCCCCACTCCCCACTTTCCCATTCTTCATATGTTCTTCAGATTGATCAGTGTCCAGTGGTCAGTAGAGATGTCTGGACCCTGCAGACCACCCTGGATCCTGCACCTTCTCCAGTCAATGGAGGGTTCACCACACCCAGGATCTTCTCCAGTCGATGGAGGGTTCACCACACCCAGGATCTTCTCCAGTCGATGGAGGGTCCACCACACCCAGGATCTTCTCCAGTCGATGGAGGGTCCACCATACCCAGGATCTTCTCCAGTCGATGGAGGGTCCACCACACCCGAGATCTTCTCCAGTCGATGGAGGGTTCACGACACCCAAGATCTTCTCCAGTCGATGGAGGGTTCACGACACCCAGGATCTTCTCCAGTCGATGGAGGGTCCACCACACCCAGGATCTTCTCCAGTCGATGGAGGGTCCACCACACAAAGGATCTTCTCCAGTCTATGGAGGGTCCACCACACCCGAGATCTACTCCAGTCAATGGAGGGTCCACCACACCCAGGATCTTCTCCAGTCAATGGAGGGTCCACCACACCCAGGATCTTCTCCAGTCGATGGAGGGTCCACCACACCCAGGATCTTCTCCAGTCAATGGAGGGTCCACCACACCCAGGATCTTCTCCAGTTGATGGAGGGTCCACCACACCCAGGATCTTCTCCAGTCGATGGAGGGTTCACGACACCCAAGATCTTCTCCAGTCAATGGAGGGTCCACCACACCCAAGATCTTCTCCAGTCGATGGAGGATCCACCACACCCAGGATCTTCTTCAGTCGATGGAGGGTTCACCACACCCAAGATCTTCTCCAGTCGATGGAGGGTCCACCACACCCAGGATCTTCTCCAGTCGATGGAGGGTTCACCACACCCAGGATCTTCTCCAGTCAATGGAGGGTCCACCACACCCAAGATCTTCTCCAGTCGATGGAGGGTCCACCACACCCAGGATCTTCTCCAGTCGATGGAAGGTTTACGACACCCAAGATCTTCTCCAGTCAATGGAGGGTTCACCACACCCAAGATATTCTCCAGTCGATGGAGGATCCACCACACCCAGGATCTTCTTCAGTCGATGGAGGGTTCACCACACTCAGGATCTTCTCCAGTCGATGGAGGGTCCACCACACCCAGGATCTTTTCCAGTCTATCGAGGGTCCACCACACCCAGGATCTTCTCCAGTCGATGGAGGGTTCACCACACCCAGGATCTTCTCCAGTCTATGGAGGGTCCACCACACCCAGGATCTTCTCCAGTCTATGGAGGGTTCACCACACCAAGGATCTTCTCCAGTCTATGGAGGGTCCACCACACCCAGGATCTTCTCCAGTCAATGGAGGGTTCACCACACCCAGGATCTTCTCCAGTCGATGGAGGGTCCACCACACCCAGGATCTTCTCCAGTCGATGGAGGGTTCACCACACCCAGGATCTTCTCCAGTCTATGGAGGGTCCACCACACCCAGGATCTTCTCCAGTCGATGGAAGATCCACCACACAAAGGATCTTCTCCAGTCGATGGAGGGTCCACCACACCCAGGATCTTCTCCAGTCAATGGAGGGTCCACCACACCCAGGAGGTTCTCCAGTCAATGGAGGGTCCACCACACCAAGGATCTTCTCCAGTCTATGGAGGGTTCACCACCCCCAGGATCCTCCAGATGTTGCAGAGCCCTTGTATAGTGTCCAGTATCAGAGTCAGGTATCACCTCTTGTCATGGTTACCTGTCATACAGCAAATGCATTGTAATACGTGGAGCTTCCAGCAAATGTCATCACATCACGGGTTAATCCAAAGTCATGAAAAAATGTTTGCTCAGTCACCTTAACCGTCCAGATCCTGGAAACATTCTCCATCAGGAGGTAAATACCGCTCCCCGGTGTCCAGCAGCATTGCACGTATTCAGGAGAGCCCCCATTACAGCACCGTACTTCTTATTCTGGTGACCCCAGTGCCGGAGTCTGGGTCTCTACTATTGCAGGGTCCCAATATAAGAGTATAGCGGTATTATAATAATGGATATAGCAGGAGACAGGTACCTGCCCTAAAGGTATTCAGGCGTCAGAATGATAAATGAGCACGTCTTCTAGGTGGCCATGTTGGCGTTCACCCAACTTTGGTCTTGGAAGGAGTTAAAAGCGGTTGGCACCAGGGACCAGATGAGTAAGACACGAATACCTGGCGGTGGCGGACACGCGGCGGTGCACACTAAACCCGGCCGTGTTTGATTAAGGGGTGTGAGATCTGAACAAACACCAAGATTGTGAGCTCCGGGACATGGCGAGAAACCACCAGAAAGTGATCTGTGTGCAGAGGATCCCATCATCACGTGTCACCGCGGAGGATGAGGATAGCGGTCACCAGGCGCCATAGGGTGGGATGGAGACCCCTGACCTCAGGAAGGGAGACCCCTGACCCCAGGAGCTCACAATCTACATAGGAGGGAGACCCCTGACCCCCAGGAGCTCACAATCTACATAGGAGGGAGACCCCTGACCCCAGGAGCTCACAATCTACATAGGAGGGAGACCCCTGACCCCAGGAGCTCACAATCTACATAGGAGGGAGACCCCTGACCCCAGGAGCTCACAATCTACATAGGACGGAGACCCCTGACCCCAGGAGCTCACAATCTACATGGGAGGGAACCCCCTGACCCCAGGAGGTCACAATCTACATAGGAGGAGACCCCTGACCCAGGAGCTCACAATCTACATAGGAGCGAGACCCCTGACCCCAGGAGCTCACAATCTGCATAGGAGGGAGACCCCTGACCCCAGGAGCTCACAATCTACATAGGAGGGAGACCCCTGACCCCAGGAGCTCACAATCTACATAGGAGGGAGACCCTGACCCCAGGAGCTCACAATCTACATAGGAGGGAGACCTCTGACCCCAGGAGCTCACAATCTACATGGGAGGGAGACCCCTGACCCCAGGAGCTCACAATCTACATGGGATGGAGACCCCTGACCTCAGGAGGTCACAATCTACATGGGATGGAGACCCCTGACCTCAGGAGCTCACAATCTACATTGGAGGGAGACCCCTGACCCCAGGAGCTCACAATCTACATGGGATGGAGACCCCTGACCCTGAGGAGCTCACAATCTACATAGGAGAGAGACCCCTGACCCCAGGAGCTCACAATCTACATAGGAGGGAGACCCCTGACCCCAGGAGCTCACAATCTACATAGGAGGGAGACCCCTGACCCCAGGAGCTCACAATCTACATGGGATAGAGACCCCAGGAGCTCACAATCTACATAGGAGGGAGACCCCTGACCCCAGGAGCTCACAATCTACATAGGAGGGAGACCCCTGACCCCAGGAGCTCACAATCTACATAGGAGGGAGACCCCTGACCCCAGGAGCTCACAATCTACATGGGATAGAGACCCCAGGAGCTCACAATCTACATAGGAGGGAGACCCCTGACCCCAGGAGCTCACAATCTACATAGGAGGGAGACCCCTGAACCCAGGAGCTCACAATCTACATGGGATAGAGACCCCAGGAGCTCATAATCTACATAGGAGGGAGACCCCTGACCGCAAGAGCTCACAATCTACATAGGAGGGAGAACCCTGACCTCAGGAGCTCACAATCTACATAGGAGGGAGATCCCTGACCCCAGGAGCTCACAATCTACATAGGAGGGAGACCCCTGACCCCAGGAGCTCACAATCTACATAGGAGGGAGACCCCTGACCCCAGGAGCTCACAATCTACATGGGATGGAGACCCCTGACCCCAGGAGCTCACAATCTACATAGGAGGGAGACCCCTGACCCCAGGAGCTCACAATCTACATAGGAGGGAGACCCCTGACCCCAGGAGCTCACAATCTACATAGGAGGGAGACCCCTGACCCCAGGAGCTCACAATCTACATGGGATGGAGACCCCTGACCCCAGGAGCTCACAATCTACATAGGAGGTAGACCCCTGACCCCAGGAGCTCACAATCTACATAGGAGGGAGACCCCTGACCCCAGGAGCTCACAATCTACATAGGATGGAGACCCCCTGACCCCAGGAGCTCACAATCTACATAGGAGGGAGACCCCTGACCCCAGGAGCTCACAATCTACATAGGAGGGAGACCACTGACCCCAGGAACTTACAATCTACATGGGATGGAGACCCCTGGCCCCAGGAGCTTACAATCTACATAGGAGGGAGACCCCTGACCCCAGGAGCTCACAATCTACATAGGAGGGAGACCCCTGACCCCAGGAGCTCACAATCTACATGGGATGGAGACCCCTGACCCCAGGAGCTCACAATCTACATAGGAGGGAGATCCCTGACCCCAGGAGCTTACAATCTACATAGGAGGGAGACCTCTGACCCCAGGAGCTCACAATCTACAATCAATGCTCCATGGGAATAGGATGACATCATCGTATGATGGAAGTTCTGAGACTTTCTAATCCATTCTGTATTATTAGGATCAATAATGATTAACCAATATTGGACAATAAACTAGATAAGAAAAACAATGAATGCAAATGGAGAAACTTTATGAACAAGTTACTATCATCACACATCTGAAGATGAAACAAGAAGTAAAGAGCAGTGTAGTCAGTGACGTGTCACATGATGGCGTGAAACATAGCAATAAATATATATTCAGGGTAATCACAGGAGATGTGATGAAACAAAGACGCAAAGTAATAAAAGAACTGAATATATTTAAGTGGAAATTATGTAGACAGAGAGGCTCCTGATGAAGCTGCCGGCGAAACGTGCGTTGGGGCACTGGGTGGTGCAATACAATATTTGGTGGACATTACCATGGCGCACTCTGGTGGGCAGCTCTAGTAATGCACTACGGCACTTTATTGGCTTATTGTTTCATTACAACTCATGCCACATTATGGCGTGAAAAATACATGAACAAAAATCTATATGCAGGGTAATCACGGGTTAGGATGAAACAATAAGCAAATTAAGAGCTGTAATATAATGACAGAACTTCTCACCAGAGGGCGCCATGATAATGTGCCACAAACACCGGTCAGTGCCCTGACGTGTGTTTCGCCTGCAGCTTCATCAGGAGCCCTCTCTGTCCACACAATAAACACTTCAATACATCCAACCCTTTGTTTCTGGCTTTGCAGCATTATAAAACCTCCATTATTTCATGTGATTACCGAGCATAGATATGTTTTGTTCATGTATATTTCACACCAAACCATCACAGACCCCACCGCCCGGTGCCCCCGACGCACGTTTCGCCTGCACACTTCTTTGTAAGATCTCTGCTTGTTGTAAGTGAATGTAGATCACTCATCGCTTCTATCAGGTCCACTTAACGACGTCTGTATATTCAGGGCGTCCGTAGACTAAGGCGGGCGAGGGGTGATCGTCTCTAGCTATGACCATGTGTATACAGTATCAGATAGATGACGTCAGAACTGAGACAACATAAGTGTGAACTGCGCCTTACACACCGTCCTGAGAGTTCGTCACAATGTATCAGCCCAGTGCGGCTCAGAGGATCGTCTACAATAAACCTCAGTAACGAAGTCTCAGCTGTGAGCAGTAAGATCAGATCAAGGGTCCATTCACTGACAGCAAGAAACCATCACACAACGTTCCGCATCATTATCACATCTCAGATGGCTTGTGTCGAGTCTTTACATTAATTTCTGACTTTTTTATATGTATTATTAATTATTATTATTACTTTTTATTATTGTAAGATTATTATTATTAAATTGTGACGTTCTCCATCTGGACGTCGTCTCTGTCACTTCCGGCTCCGCCATGTTTCCACACCCAAGTCATGGGTGTAACAATATGGCGTCCGTACTGTTCCATGACACTCACCACCGCCAGCGGCTCGATGACCGACACCTCCACATGCCGCACATCATAACACCACCCCCGCACTGTTCCCGGACACTCCCATCACTCACACCGACCTGACAGGACCTGTAGTGATGTCACAGGCATGTTACTGATCACATGACTGTGACATCACCATAAGTCCTATAAGCAGCAAAGAGCAGCCAGGTATTCACCCCCGCTAAGCACACACTCAACCCCGCTCAGCACACACTCAACCCCGCTCAGCACACACTCAACCCCGCTCAGCACACACTCAACCCCGCCTCAGCACACACTCACCCCCGCTCAGCACACACTCACCCCCACTCAGCACACACTCACCCCGCTCGGCACACACTCATCCCCGCTCGGCACACACTCAACCCCGCTCGGCACACACTCAACCCACGCTCAGCACACACTCACCCCCACTCAGGCCGCACTCACTCCCCTCAGGCCGCACTCACTCCCCTCAGGCCGCACTCACTCCCCTCAGGCCGCACTCAACCCCCTCAGGCCACACTCATCCCTGCTCAGTACCCACTCAGGACACACTCACACCCCTCAGGCCGCACTCACCCTTGCTCAGCACACACTCACCCCCTTCAGCACACACTCCCACCCCTCCAGCCGCACTTACCCTCGCTCACACACACTCATACCCCTCAGGCCGCACTCACTCCTCTCAGCACACACTCATCCCTGCTCAGTACCCACTCAGGACACACTCACACCCCTCAGGCCGAACTCACCCTTGCTCAGCACACACTCACCCCCTTCAGCACACACTCCCACCCCTCCAGCCGCACTTACCCTCGTTCAGCACACACTCATACCCCTCAGGCCGCACTCACATCCTCTCAGCACACACTCACCCCTGCTCAGTACCCACTCAGGACACACTCACCCCCCTCGGTACACACTCACCCCCCTCAACACACACTCAACCCCCCCTCAGGCCGCACTCACAATCTTAATCCTGCACTCACCTCTCAGCACACACTCACCCCACTCAGGCCACACTCACCCCTCTCAGCACACACTGACCCTCCTAAGGACACACTCCCCTCAGGATACACTCACCCCCGCAGCACACACTCACCCCCCTCAGCACACACTCACACCCCTCAGCACACACTCTCTCTCTGAAGCCCACACTCATCCCCCTCAGGCAGCACTCACCCTTGCTCAGCACACACTCACGCCTTCTCAGCACACACTCACACCCCTCAGGCCACATTCACACCCCTCAGGCCACTCTCACACCCCCTCAGCACACACTCACACCCCTCAGTACACACACCCCTCAGCACACACGCACACCCCCTCAGCACACACGCACACCCCCTCAGCACACACGCACACCCCCTCAGCACACACGCACACCCCCTCAGCACACACGCACACCCCTCAGCACACACGCACCCCTCAGCACACACTCACACCCCCTCAGCACACACTCACACCCCTCAGTACACACTCACACCCCTCACCTCAGTACACATGCACACCCCATCAGCACACACTCACACCCCTCAGCACACACACTCACACCCCTCAGCACACACTCACACACCCTCAGCACACACGCACACCCCCTCAGCACACAAGCACACCCTCAGCACACACGCACACCCCTCAGTGCACACTCACACCCCCTCAGCACACACTCACACCCCTCAGTACACACTCACACCCCTCAGCACAAACTGCCACACACGCACCCTTGCTCAGCATACACTCACACCCCTCACCTCAGTACACATGCACACCCCATCAGCACACACTCCACACCCCTCAGCACACACTCACACCCCTCAGCACACACTCACACACCCTCAGCACACACGCACACCCCCTCAGCACACAAGCACACCCTCAGCACACACTCACCCCCCTCAGCACACACTCACCCCCCTCAGCACACACTCACACCCCTCAGCACACACTCTCTCTCTGAAGCCCACACTCATCCCCCTCAGGCAGCACTCACCCTTGCTCAGCACACACTCACGCCTTCTCAGCACACACTCACACCCCTCAGGCCACATTCACACCCCTCAGGCCACTCTCACACCCCCTCAGCACACACTCACACCCCTCAGTACACACACCCCTCAGCACACACGCACACCCCCTCAGCACACACGCACACCCCCTCAGCACACACGCACACCCCCTCAGCACACACGCACACCCCCTCAGCACACACGCACACCCCTCAGCACACACGCACCCCTCAGCACACACTCACACCCCCCTCAGCACACACTCACACCCCTCAGTACACACTCACACCCCTCACCTCAGTACACATGCACACCCCATCAGCACACACTCACACCCCTCAGCACACACTCACACCCCTCAGCACACACTCACACACCCTCAGCACACACGCACACCCCCTCAGCACACAAGCACACCCTCAGCACACACGCACACCCCTCAGCACACACTCACACCCCCTCAGCACACACTCACACCCCTCAGTACACACTCACACCCCTCAGCACAAACTGCCACACACGCACCCTTGCTCAGCATACACTCACATCCCTCAGGTCGCACTCAATCCCCTCAGGCCGCACTTACCCTCGCTCAGCCACCATTCACCCTCAGTCACCAACCACTCAAGCCGCACTCACCCCTCTCAGGCCACACTCACTCCTTCTCACCACCCACTTATCCCCCTCAGCACACACTCACCCTGCACACAGCAACCATTTTCCCCACTCAGCACACACTCATACTCTTAAGCCCGCACTCACCCCAACTCAGGCCACACTCACCCCTCTCAGCACACACTGACCCTCCTAAGGACACACTCCCCTCAGGATACACTCACCCCTCGCAGCACGCACTCACCCCCCTCAGCACACACTCACACCCCTCAGCACACACTCTCTCTCTGAAGCCCACACTCATCCCCCTCAGGCAGCACTCACCCTTGCTCAGCACACACTCACACCCCTCAGGCAACATTCACACCCGTCAGGCCACTCTCACGCCCCTCACGCCACACTCACACCCCTCACGCCACACTCACACCCCTCACGCCACACTCACACCCCTCACGCCACACTCACACCCCTCACGCCACATGCACGCCCCCTCAGCATACACTCACACCCCCTCAGCATACACTCACACCCACTCAGCACACACTCACACCCCTCAGTACACACACCCCTCAGCACACACGCACACCCCCTCAGCACACACGCACACCCCTCAGCACACACTCACACCCCTCAGTACACACTCAAACCCCTCAGCACACACGCACACCCCCGGGCACACACGCACACCCCCTCAGCACACATGCACACCCCTCAGCACACACTCACACCCCTCAGCACACACTCACACCCCTCAGCACACACTCACACCCCTCAGCACACACTCACACCCCCTCAGCACACACGCACACCCCCTCAGCACACACGCACACCCCCTCAGCACACACTCACACCCCCTCAGCACACACTCACACCCCTCAGCACACACTCACACCCCTCAGCACACACTCACACCCCTCAGCACACACTCACACCCCTCAGCACACACGCACACCCCCTCAGCACACACGCACACCCCTCACCTCAGTACACACGCACACCCCCTCAGCACACACGCACACCCCCTCAGCACACACGCACACCCCCTCAGCACACACGCACACCCCCTCAGCACACACGCACACCCCCTCAGCACACACGCACACCCCCTCAGCACACACGCACACCCCCTCAGCACACACGCACACCTCTCAGTACACACTCACACCCCTCAGTACACACTCACACCCCTCAGTACACACTCACACCCCTCACCTCAGTACACCCGCACACCCCATCAGCACACACTCACACCCCTCAGCACACACTCACACCCCCTCAGCACACACGCACACCCCCTCAGTGCACACGCACACCCCTCATTGCACACGCACACCCCTCATTGCACACGCACACCCCTCAGCACATACTGACACCCCTCAGCACACACTCACACCCCCCTCAGCACACACGCACACCCATCAGTGCACACGCACACCCCTCAGTGCACACGCACACCCCTCAGTGCACACGCACACCCCTCAGTGCACACTCACACCCCTCAGCGCACACTCACACCCCTCAGCACACACTCACACCCCTCAGCACACACTCACACCCCTCAGCACACACTCACACCCCTCAGCACACACTCACACCCCTCAGCACACACGCACACCCCATCAGCACACACTCACACCCCTCAGTACACACTCACACCCCTCACCTCAGTACACACGCACACCCCCTCAGCACACACGCACACCCCCTCAGCACACACGCACACCCCCTCAGCACACACGCACACCCCCTCAGCACACACGCACACCCCCTCAGCACACACGCACACCCCTCAGTACACACTCACACACCCCTCACCTCAGTACACACGCACACCCCTCAGCACACACGCACACCCCCTCAGCACACACGCACACCTCTCATTACACACTCACACCCCTCAGTACACACTCACACCCCTCACCTCAGTACACCCGCACACCCCATCAGCACACACTCACACCCCTCAGCACACACTCACACCCCCTCAGCACACACGCCACACCCCTCAGTGCACACGCACACCCCTCATTGCACACGCACACCCCTCATTGCACACGCACACCCCTCAGCACACACTCACACCCCTCAGCACACACTCACACCCCCTCAGCACACACGCACACCCCTCAGTGCACACGCACACCCCTCAGTGCACACTCACACCCCTCAGCACACACTCACACCCCTCAGCACACACCCACACCCCTCAGCACACACCCACACCCCTCAGCACACACGCACACCGCATCAGCACACACTCACACCCCTCAGTACACACTCACACCCCTCACCTCAATACACACGCACACCCCATCAGCACACACGCACACCCCTCAGTGCACACTCACACCCCATCAGCACACACTCATCCCCCTCGGCACAAACTGCCACACACTCACCCTTGCTCAGCACAAATTCACACCCCTCAGGTCGCACTCAATCCCCTCAGGCCGCACTTACCCTCGCTCAGCCACCATTCACTCTCAGTCACCAACCACTCAAGCCGCACTCACCCCTCTCAGGCCACACTCACTCCTTCTCACCACCCACTTATCCCCCTCAGCACACACTCACCCTGCACACAGCAACCATTTTCCCCACTCAGCACACACTCATACTCTTAAGCCCGCACTCATCCCTGCACAGGCCACAGTCACCTCAGCCCCACTCGGCCTGCTGGCCCTGCAGGCCGCTCCACCCCACAGCCCGCCGACTGAGGAACCGCGCCAGGTCCAACTCCTCATGCTGCCGTCATCTTCCTCATGGCACCGTTGCATGACAGCCAACACTTGGGGGCAGAGAGCGACCACGGAGGGAGAGGAGAGCAAGAGCAACCAGGGGTGGGGGGGCAGAGAGCAACCATGGAGGGAGAGGAGAGCAAGAGCAACCAGGGGTGGGGGGGCAGAGAGCAACCATGGAAGGAGAGGAGAGCAAGAGCAACCAGGGGTGGGGGGGCAGAGAGCAACCATGGAGGAAGAGGAGAGCAAGAGCAACCAAGGGTGGGGGGGCAGAGAGCAACCATGGAAGGAGAGGAGAGCAAGAGCAACCAGGGGTGTGGGGGCAGAGAGCAACCATGGAAGGAGAGGAGAGCAAGAGCAACCAGGGGTGGGGGGGCAGAGAGCAACCATGGAAGGAGAGGAGAGCAAGAGCAACCAGGGGTGGGGGGGCAGAGAGCAACCATGGAAGGAGAGGAGAGCAAGAGCAACCAGGGGTGGGGGGGCAGAGAGCAACCATGGAAGGAGAGGAGAGCAAGAGCAACCAGGGGTGGGGGGGCAGAGAGCAACCATGGAGGAAGAGGAGAGCAAGAGCAACCAAGGGTGGGGGGGCAGAGAGCAACCATGGAAGGAGGGGAGAGCAAGAGCAACCAGGGGTGTGGGGGCAGAGAGCAACCATGGAAGGAGAGGAGAGCAAGAGCAACCAGGGTGGGGGGCAGAGAGCAACCATGGAAGGAGAGGAGAGCAAGAGCAACCAGGGGTGGGGGGGCAGAGAGCAACCATGGAAGGAGAGGAGAGCAAGAGCAACCAGGGGTGGGGGGGCAGAGAGCAACCATGGAGGGAGAGGAGAGCAAGAGCAACCAGGGGTGGGGGGCAGAGAGCAACCATGGAGGGAGAGGAGAGCAAGAGCAACCAGGGGTGGGGGGCAGAGAGCAACCATGGAGGGAGAGGAGAGCAGAGCAACCAGGGGTGGGGGGGCAGAGAGCAACCATGGAGGGAGAGGAGAGCAAGAGCAACCAGGGGTGGGGGGGCAGAGAGCAACCATGGAGGGAGAGGAGAGCAAGAGCAACCAGGGGTGGGGGGGCAGAGAGCAACCATGGAGGGAGAGGAGAGCAAGA
This sequence comes from Allobates femoralis, assembly GCA_033576535.1. Classification (NCBI taxonomy): domain Eukaryota; kingdom Metazoa; phylum Chordata; class Amphibia; order Anura; family Aromobatidae; genus Allobates; species Allobates femoralis. Next base: position 749,245,311 of record JARQOC010000002.1, read on the forward strand.
GCAACCAGGGTGGGGGGGCAGAGAGCAACCATGGAGGGAGAGGAGAGCAAGAGCAACCAGGGGTGGGGGGCAGAGAGCAACCATGGAGGGAGAGGAGAGCAAGAGCAACCAGGGTGGGGGGGCAGAGAGCAACCATGGAGGGAGAGGAGAGCAAGAGCAACCAGGGGTGGGGGGCAGAGAGCAACCATGGAGGGAGAGGAGAGCAAGAGCAACCAGGGGTGGGGGGCAGAGAGCAACCATGGAGGGAGAGGAGAGCAAGAGCAACCAGGGGTGGGGGGGCAGAGAGCAATCATGGAGGGAGAGGAAGCAAGAGCAAAAAGGGGTGGGGGGGGCAGAGAGACAATGGGGGGGGGGCAGGGGAGGGGGACAGAGAGTGACACAGAGGGGGGAAGGGGCAGAGAGAAACCATTCGGGGCGAGAGAGTGACCATGGGGGGGCAGAGAGCGACCACGGAGGAGGAGGAGGAGCAGAGAGCAACCAGAGGGGGAGGGCAGAGAGTGACCATGGGGGGGCAGAGAGCGACCATGGAGGGGGAAGAGAGCAAGAGCAACCAGGGTGGGGGGGCAGAGAGCAACCATGGAGGGAGAGGAGAGCAAGAGCAACCAGGGGTGGGGGGCAGAGGTCAACCATGGAGGAGAGGAGAGCAAGAGCAACCAGGGGTGGGGGGCAGAGAGCAACCATTGAGGGAGAGGAGAGCAAGAGCAACCAGGGGTGGGGGGGCAGAGAGCAACCATGGAGGGAGAGGAGAGCAAGAGCAACCAGGGGTGGGGGGGCAGAGAGCAACCATGGAGAGAGAGGAGAGCAAGAGCAACCAGGGGTGGGGGGCAGAGAGCAACCATGGAGGGAGAGGAGAGCAAGAGCAACCAGGGGTGGGGGGGCAGAGAGCAACCATGGAGGGAGAGGAGAGCAAGAGCAACCAGGGGTGGGGGGGCAGAGAGCAACCATGGAGGGAGAGGAGAGCAAGAGCAACCAGGGGTGGGGGGCAGAGAGCAACCATGGAGGGAGAGGAGAGCAAGAGCAACCAGGGGTGGGGGGGCAGAGAGCAACCATGGAGGGAGAGGAGAGCAAGAGCAACCAGGGGTGGGGGGGCAGAGAGCAACCATGGAAGGAGAGGAGAGCAAGAGCAACCAGGGGTGGGGGGGCAGAGAGCAACCATGGAAGGAGAGGAGAGCAAGAGCAACCAGGGGTGGGGGGGCAGAGAGCAACCATGGAGGGAGAGGAGAGCAAGAGCAACCAGGGATGGGGGGGCAGAGAGCAACCATGGAGGGAGAGGAGAGCAAGAGCAACCAGGGGTGGGGGGGGCAGAGAGCAACCATGGAAGGAGAGGAGAGCAAGAGCAACCAGGGTTGGGGGGGCAGAGAGCAACCATGGAAGGAGAGGAGAGCAAGAGCAACCAGGGGTGGGGGGGCAGAGAGCAACCATGGAGGGAGAGGAGAGCAAGAGCAACCAGGGGTGGGGGGGCAGAGAGCAACCATGGAGGGAGAGGAGAGCAAGAGCAACCAGGGGTGGGGGGGCAGAGAGCAACCATGGAGGGAGAGGAGAGCAAGAGCAACCAGGGGTGGGGGGGCAGAGAGCAACCATGGAGGGAGAGGAGAGCAAGAGCAACCAGGGGTGGGGGGCAGAGAGCAACCATGGAGGGAGAGGAGAGCAAGAGCAACCAGGGGTGGGGGGGCAGAGAGCAACCATGGAGGGAGAGGAGAGCAAGAGCAACCAGGGGTGGGGGGGCAGAGAGCAACCATGGAGGGAGAGGAGAGCAAGAGCAACCAGGGGTGGGGGGGCAGAGAGCAACCATGGAGGGAGAGGAGAGCAAGAGCAACCAGGGGTGGGGGGGAAGAGAACAATCATGGAGGGAGAGGAGAGCAAGAGCAACCAGGGGTGGGGGGGGGCAGAGAGTGACAATGGGGGGGGGCAGGGGAGGGGGACAGAGAGTGACCACAGAGGGGGAAGGGAGGAAGAGCAACCATTCGGGGCAGAGAGTGACCATGGGGGGGCAGAGAGCGACCACGGAGGAGGAGGAGAGCGAGAGCAACCGGGGGGAGGGCAGAGAGTGACCATGGGGGGCAGAGAGCGACCACGGAGGAGGAGGAGAGCGAGAGCAACCGGGGGGGAGGGCAGAGAGTGACCATGGGGGGGGCAGAGAGCGACCACGGAGGAGGAGGAGAGCGAGAGCAACCGGGGGGAGGGCAGAGAGTGACCATGGGGGGGGCAGAGAGCGACCACGGAAGAGGAGGGGAGCGAGAGCAACTGGGGGGGAGGGCAACAAAGAGTGACCATGGGAGGGGCAGAGAGCGACCACAGAGGAGGAGGAGAGCGAGAGCAACCGAGGGGGAGGGCAACAAAGAGTGACCATGGGAGGGGCAGAGAGCGACCACGGAGGGGGCAGAGTGAACACGGGGGGGGGGGGGAAGGCGGAGACTTAAGGGGAAAAAATAGCGGGTGGGAGAGACAGCCCTGGGGGGATATGTCCGCCGCCCCGTCACCCCCCATCATGTGATAGCATCGGGCTCCCACCTCGTTTTTTACATACTTTTCTTCGCCTTTTCGCAGAGCGGATCCTCGTTTTTCTGTTGAATCGTCACAAAAAACTTAAAGACGAAAATAAATTTACATTTTTGTTTTGTGCAAAATTTCATGAACTTTGTTTTTCTTTTGAAGAGCAAAAAACGCAAGAGAAAAAGAAGAAAAGATAAAACCCAAAAGATGGAAACCGCGAAGAGTTATTACAGAGGCGCAGTCAGTATAGAGAGAGCGAAGGTCATTGTAAGGCTGCGTTCACACATTGCTGCTTTTTTAGTTGATTTAGAGACACTCACAGCTCCGTTCACACACTGTGCATTTCTGCGAGTGTGAATGGATTTTTGCAAAACCCGTAGGTCTTCCTGGGCTGCGTATCCAGAATTGCATTTCACTGCAAAAACTGTGCATAAAAAAAGCAGAAAACACAGTAAAAAGCGTGATTACACCACCAAAATACGCAATGTATGAACGTAGCCTATGCACGCGCCGGCCCTTTAAGCAGAGCTACCAGTGTATGGCAGGCAGTGTGCGCACAGGACACACCGACACTGCTGCACTCACATGAGCGCCGTGTCCCGGATCCATCATCCTGTTGCTGCTCATTCACGGTCACTGTTTACCTGGAGGACGAGGCGTCTCCTATGACCTCACCTATTCCACTACAGCAGAGCATCTGTTACACTGTGTCAGTATGTGGCGCTCTGCTCACACAGGTAGCCACTGATTTCTCTAATGCACAGTTGGGTTTCCACAGCAGGTACCTACTACATACAACACCTTCCACCCCGCCACAGTAGAGGGAGCTCCACTTGCTGCCCTTAGGCAAGATCCCCTATAAATACTGCTGCTGGGGGAGGAGTTATTCAGAGTGTGCAGACGCTAGTGTGGCACCCCTGCGTCCAGGAGGCCACAAAGGGAACTGCAGCCAGGCAGGTAGGACATTGTTGCACAACAACACCCTCACAGCCCACACAACCCACGTGTCAGAGAGGTTACATCCAGCCCTGAGATTAGATGCTCTATGAGATCGAGGGGGTGGTGGATTCAGAGGAGTGGGTTGGGCACACCAGAGGTCAGGTGACTGACAGTATATAGAGAGGGGGAGGAGTGAAGGAAGTTAGTAGGCCCAAGGTGCCGAGCTGTAAAGACAGAAAGACAATCACACGTTCTGTGAGTGCAAGGCCTAGGAGCGCAGAATCCGTACTGAGCCAGTGTGAGCCAGAGGGGAGAGAAAGCCCGTCCGATGCTGATGTCACCAGGAGTGTGACAGAACAGAGAGGGACGGTGGAACCCGGGCCCTAGGAACGCAGCTGAAGCCACTGACTGCAGGCAGAGAAGTCCCTCCTAGGATACTGAAAGGAACAGAGAAGAAGCCTGGTAGAGCCTCGTGCTGAGGACTGCTGGAGGCTGGGCTGAGTAGAGTGTCGGCTCTAGAGGGGACCGTAGTTCACCCTGCATCCCCAAACACCGACGGGGGATCACAGCTTCACAGTAGGATCCCTAACCCAAAGGACAGGCAGCTCAGTGACACACGTAGGACTCACAGGGGCCCGAGTCACCGCCATACTGTCCAGCGTTCCACACACCACCCGCACAGACGGAGACCGTAAACAGCCCGGAAAGGACACTACAGACTGTGTGAGGGGTGACAGGGAGAGAGGCCTGGCTGCAGAGTAAAGGGAACCCGGAGAGGGAGAATGTGCCCGTGTACTTGAACTGTGTACTGAGAACTGTACTTAACCTTGTAAGAACTGCAAACTACCTGTAAACTGTTGGAACAACAAAGAGTAAAGCTTTGGAAAACCCTGAATTGCCTCTCTTGTCTGCCTTATCTGCACCCCATTCTCCCTCATACAGATCCAGCCTGTCAGCACCAGCCAGGAGGAGAGATCCCTGCAGCCTGCAAGTAAGTGTGCTACACCTGCACCAGAGACTTAACCCTTACTGCCCCGGGGGATACAGTTCTTCCCACTGGAACTATACCATCTCCGCTGCCACTCCATCACCCCCGGAGGTTCTGCAGCAGCGGCGGCCCCATCACTGGCCGCACCAAGAGGGTGGCGTCACACGTGACATTTCCCCTGTAAATATTCCCCTCATCCATTGTGTGGGCCCGGGACACGGTCCAGACCAAGCCACCCGTGACTTCCCCAGCAGCAGACCGGTCCGGTACCGCGTACCCCCGTCCCAGTGGGCTCCACACTAGGAGAGCTGCAAAGACGTCCTGGTGCTCGGTGCCGCGGTTAGGCCCGAACCAGTGACCTGGAGTGGTCCTTCTGATTTCCCGCAAGCTTAGGAGTGGGGACAGAAGCAAGGAGCGATGAACTTGTGGGAGTTCGCCCTAACACGTACCAGACATTGGGGGTCCGCACCTGCAGGATGCTCCAGGACCACAGAGAACCCCGTCACACTGTGGAGACTTCAGTCACCCGGTCCCCCTGTGAGTCAAGAGAAAGGGAGCCAGACACCGCAATGTACTACCGCAGTGATCAGAGAGGGTAACCCAGAGACCGCACAGGAGGAGAGGAGACCATCATACAAGATCACCAGAGAGAGGAGACCATCATACAGGATCACCAGGGAGAGGAGACCATCATACAGGATCACCAGAGAGAGGAGACCATCATACAGGATCACCAGAGAGAGGAGAGGAGACCATCATACAGGATCACCAGGGAGAGGAGACCATCATACAGGATCACCAGAGAGAGGAGAGGAGACCATCATACAGGATCACCAGGAGAGGAGAGTAGACCATCATACAGGATCACCAGAGAGAGGAGACCATCATACAGGATCACCAGGGAGAGGAGAGGAGACCATCATACAGGATCACCAGGGAGAGGAGATCATCATACAGGATCACCAGGGAGAGGAGAGGAGACCATCATACAGGATCACCAGGGAGAGGAGAGGAGACCATCATACAGGATCACCAGAGAGAGGAGACCATCATACAGGATCACCAGAGAGAGGAGAGGAGACCATCATACAGGATCACCAGAGAGAGGAGACCATCATACAGGATCACCAGGGAGAGGAGAGGAGACCATCATACAGGATCACCAGGGAGAGGAGATCATCATACAGGATCACCAGGGAGAGGAGAGGAGACCATCATACAGGATCACCAGGGAGAGGAGACCATCATACAGGATCACCAGGGAGAGGAGACCATCATACAGGATCACCAGGGAGAGGAGACCATCATACAGGATCACCAGGGAGAGGAGAGGAGACCATCATACAGGATCACCAGGGAGAGGAGACCATCATACAGGATCACCAGGGAGAGGAGATCATCATACAGGATCACCAGGGAGAGGAGAGGAGACCATCATACAGGATCACCAGGGAGAGGAGACCATCATACAGGATCACCAGGGAGAGGAGAGGAGACCATCATACAGGATCACCAGGGAGAGGAGACCATCATACAGGATCACCAGGGAGAGGAGACCATCATACAGGATCACCAGGGAGAGGAGACCATCATACAGGATCACCAGGCAGAGGAGACCATCATACAGGATCACCAGAGAGAGGAGACCATCATACAGGATCACCAGGGAGAGGAGACCATCATACAGGATCACCAGGGAGAGGAGAGGAGACCATCATACAGGATCACCAGGGAGAGGAGACCATCATACAGGATCACCAGGGAGAGGAGACCATCATACAGGATCACCAGGGAGAGGAGACCATCATACAGGATCACCAGGGAGAGGAGAGGAGACCATCATACAGGATCACCAGGGAGAGGAGACCATCATACAGGATCACCAGGGAGAGGAGACCATCATACAGGATCACCAGGGAGAGGAGACCATCATACAGGATCACCAGAGAGAGGAGACCATCATACAGGATCACCAGGGAGAGGAGAGGAGACCATCATACAAGATCACCAGAGAGAGGAGACCATCATACAGGATCACCAGGGAGAGGAGACCATCATACAGGATCACCAGGGAGAGGAGACCATCATACAGGATCACCAGAGAGAGGAGACCATCATACAGGATCACCAGAGAGAGGAGACCATCATACAGGATCACCAGGGAGAGGAGAGGAGACCATCTTACAAGATCACCAGAGAGAGGAGACCATCATACAGGATCACCAGGGAGAGGAGACCATCATACAGGATCACCAGAGAGAGGAGAGGAGACCATCATACAAGATCACCAGGGAGAGGAGACCATCATACAGGATCACCAGAGAGAGGAGACCATCATACAGGATCACCAGGGAGAGGAGACCATCATACAGGATCACCAGGGAGAGGAGACCATCATACAGGATCACCAGGGAGAGGAGACCATCATACAGGATCACCAGGGAGAGGAGACCATCATACAGGATCACCAGGGAGAGGAGAGGAGACCATCATACAAGATCACCAGGGAGAGGAGACCATCATACAGGATCACCAGGGAGAGGAGACCATCATACAAGATCACCAGAGAGAGGAGACCATCATACAGGATCACCAGGGAGAGGAGACCATCATACAGGATCACCAGGAGAGGAGACCATCATACAGGATCACCAGAGAGAGGAGAGGAGACCATCATACAGGATCAACAGGGGAGAGGAGACCATCATACAGGATCACCAGAGAGAGGAGACCATCATACAGGATCACAGAGGAGAGGAGACCATCATACAGGATCACCAGGAGAGGAGACATCATACATACAGAGATACACTCAGTCCAGGAGGAGACCATCATACAGATCACCAGGGAGAGGGAGACCATCATACAGGATCACCAGGGAGAGGAGACCATCATACAGGATCACCAGGAAAAGGAGACCATCATACAAGGATCACCAGGGAGAGGAGACCATCATACAGGATCACCAGGAGGAGAGGAGACCATCATACAGGATCACCAGGGAGAGGAGACCATCATACAGGATCACCAGGAGAGGAGACCATCATACAGGATCACCAGGAGAGGAGACCATCATACAGGATCACCAGAGAGAGGAGAGAGACCATCATACAGGATCACCAGGGAGAGGAGACCATCATACAGGATCACCAGGAGAGAGGAGACCATCATACAGGATCACCAGAGAGAGGAGACCATCATACAGGATCACCAGAGAGAGGGGAGGAGCCATCATACAGGATCACCAGGGAGAGGAGACCATCATACAGGATCACCAGGGAGAGGAGAGGACCATCATACAGATCACCATGGAGAGGAGACCATCATACAGGATCACCAGGAGAGGAGAGGAGACCATCATACAGGATCACCAGAGAGAGGAGAGAGACCATCATACAGGATCACCAGGAAGAGGAGACCATCATACAGGATCACCAGGGAGAGGAGACCATCATACAGGATCACCAGGAAGAGGAGACCATCATACAGGATCACCAGGGAGAGGAGACCATCATACAAGGATCACCATGGAGAGGGAGAACCATCATACAGGATCACCAGGGAGAGGAGACCATCATACAGGATCACCAGAGAGAGGAGAGAAGACCATCATACAGGATCACCAGGGAGAGGAGACCATCATACAGGATCACCAGAGAGAGGAGACCATCATACAAGATCACCAGGGAGAGGAGACTATCATACAGGATCACCAGGGAGAGGAGAACATCATACAGGATCACCAGAGAGAGGAGACCATCATACAGGATCACCAGGGAGAGGAGACCATCATACAGGATCACCAGGGAGAGGAGAGGAGACCATCATACAGGATCACCAGGGAGAGGAGACCATCATACAGGATCACCAGGAGAGGAGACCATCATACAGGATCACCAGGGAGAGGAGAGGAGACCATCATACAGGATCACCAGAGAGAGGAGATCATCATACAGGATCACCAGAGAGAGGAGAGGAGACCATCATACAGATCACCAGGGAGAGGAGCATCATACAGGAACCAGGGAGAGAGGGAGACCATCATACAGGATCACCAGAGAGGAGAGGAGACCATCATACAGGATCACCAAGAGAGGAGACATCATACAGGATCGCCAGAGGAGAGACCATCATACAGGATCACCAGGGAGAGGAGACCATCATACAGGATCACCAGGGAGAGGAGAGGAGACCATCATACAGGATCACCAGAGAGAGGAGAGGAGACCATCATACAGGATCACCAGGAGAGGAGGAGACCATCATACAAGATCACCAGAGAGAGGGGAGGAGACATCATACAGGATCACCAGAGAGAGGAGACCATCATACAGGATCACCAGGGAGAGGAGACCATCATACAGGATCACCAGGAGAGGAGGTAAAGAGAGGAGACCATCATACAGGATCACCAGAGAGAGGAGACCATCATACAGGATCACCAGGGAGAGGAGACCATCATACAGGATCACCAGAGAGAGGAGACCATCATACAGGATCACAGAGAGAGGAGACCATCATACAGGATCACCAGGAAGGAGAGGAGACCATCATACAGGATCACCAGAGAGAGGAGACCATCATACAGGATCACCAGGGAGAGGAGACCATCATACAGGATCACCAGGGAGAGGAGACCATCATACAGGATCACCAGGGAGAGGAGAGACCATCATACAGGATCACCAGAGAGAGGAGAGGAGACCATCATACAGGATCACCAGAGGAGAGGAGACCATCATACAGGATCACCAGGGAGAGGAGACCATCATACAGGATCACCAGGGAGAGGAGACCATCATACAGGATCACCAGAGAGAGGAGACCATCATACAGGATCACCAGGGAGAGGAGACCATCATACAGGATCACCAGAGAGAGGAGACCATCATACAGGATCACCAGAGAGAGGAGACCATCATACAGGATCACCAGGGAGAGGAGACCATCATACAGGATCACCAGGGAGAGGAGAGGAGACCATCATACAGGATCACCAGGGAGAGGAGACCATCATACAGGATCACCAGAGAGAGGAGACCATCATACAGGATCACCAGGGAGAGGAGAGGAGACCATCATACAGGATCACCAGAGAGAGGAGATCATCATACAGGATCACCAGAGAGAGGAGAGGAGACCATCATACAGGATCACCAGGGAGAGGAGACCATCATACAGGATCACCAGGGAGAGGAGAGGAGACCATCATACAGGATCACCAGAGAGAGGAGAGGAGACCATCATACAGGATCACCAGAGAGAGGAGACCATCATACAGGATCGCCAGAGAGAGGAGACCATCATACAGGATCACCAGGGAGAGGAGACCATCATACAGGATCACCAGGGAGAGGAGAGGAGACCATCATACAGGATCACCAGAGAGAGGAGAGGAGACCATCATACAGGATCACCAGGGAGAGGAGAGGAGACCATCATACAAGATCACCAGAGAGAGGAGAGGAGATCATCATACAGGATCACCAGAGAGAGGAGACCATCATACAGGATCACCAGGGAGAGGAGACCATCATACAGGATCACCAGGGAGAGGAGACCATCATACAGGATCACCAGAGAGAGGAGACCATCATACAGGATCACCAGAGAGAGGAGACCATCATACAGGATCACCAGGGAGAGGAGACCATCATACAGGATCACCAGAGAGAGGAGACCATCATACAGGATCACCAGAGAGAGGAGACCATCATACAGGATCACCAGGGAGAGGAGAGGAGACCATCATACAGGATCACCAGAGAGAGGAGACCATCATACAGGATCACCAGGGAGAGGAGACCATCATACAGGATCACCAGGGAGAGGAGACCATCATACAGGATCACCAGGGAGAGGAGAGGAGACCATCATACAGGATCACCAGAGAGAGGAGAGGAGACCATCATACAGGATCACCAGAGAGAGGAGACCATCATACAGGATCACCAGGGAGAGGAGACCATCATACAGGATCACCAGGGAGAGGAGACCATCATACAGGATCACCAGAGAGAGGAGACCATCATACAGGATCACCAGGGAGAGGAGACCATCATACAGGATCACCAGAGAGAGGAGACCATCATACAGGATCACCAGGGAGAGGAGAGGAGACCATCATACAGGATCACCAGGGAGAGGAGACCATCATACAGGATCACCAGGGAGAGGAGAGGAGACCATCATACAGGATCACCAGGGAGAGGAGACCATCATACAGGATCACCAGGGAGAGGAGACCATCATACAGGATCACCAGGGAGAGGAGACCATCATACAAGATCACCAGGGAGAGGAGACCATCATACAAGATCACCAGGGAGAGGAGACCATCATACAGGATCACCAGGGAGAGGAGACCATCATACAGGATCACCAGAGAGAGGAGACCATCATACAGGATCACCAGGGAGAGGAGACCATCATACAGGATCACCAGGCAGAGGAGAGGAGACCATCATACAGGATCACCAGAGAGAGGAGATCATCATACAGGATCACCAGAGAGAGGAGAGGAGACCATCATACAGGATCACCAGAGAGAGGAGACCATCATACAGGATCACCAGGGAGAGGAGACCATCATACAGGATCACCAGGGAGAGGAGACCATCATACAGGATCACCAGAGAGAGGAGATCATCATACAGGATCACCAGAGAGAGGAGAGGAGACCATCATACAGGATCACCAGGGAGAGGAGACCATCATACAGGATCACCAGGGAGAGGAGACCATCATACAGGATCACCAGAGAGAGGAGACCATCATACAGGATCACCAGAGAGAGGAGACCATAATACAGGATCACCAGGGAGAGGAGAGGAGACCATCATACAGGATCACCAGGGAGAGGAGAGGAGACCATCATACAGGATCACCAGGGAGAGGAGACCATCATACAGGATCACCAGGGAGAGGAGAGGAGACCATCATACAGGATCACCAGGGAGAGGAGACCATCATACAGGATCACCAGGGAGAGGAGACCATCATACAGGATCACCAGGGAGAGGAGACCATCATACAAGATCACCAGGGAGAGGAGAACATCATACAGGATCACCAGGAAGAGGAGACCATCATACAGGATCACCAGAGAGAGTAGAGGAGACCATCATACAGGATCACCAGGGAGAGGAGAGGAGACCACCATACAGGATCACCAGGGAGAGGAGACCATCATACAGGATCACCAGGGAGAGGAGAGGAGACCATCATACAGGATCACCAGAGAGAGGAGATCATCATACAGGATCACCAGAGAGAGGAGACCATCATACAGGATCACCAGGGAGAGGAGAACATCATACAGGATCACCAGAGAGAGGAGACCATCATACAGGATCACCAGGGAGAGGAGAGGAGACCATCATACAGGATCACCAGAGAGAGGAGACCATCATACAGGATCACCAGGGAGAGGAGACCATCATACAGGATCACCAGAGAGAGGAGACCATTATACAGGATCACCAGGGAGAGGAGACCATCATACAGGATCACCAGGGAGAGGAGACCATCATACAGGATCACCAGAGAGAGGACACCATCATACAGGATCACCAGAGAGAGGAGACCATCATACAGGATCACCAGGGAGAGGACACCATCATACAGGATCACCAGGGAGAGGAGACCATCATACAGGATCACCAGAGAGAGGAGACCATTATACAGGATCACCAGGGAGAGGAGACCATCATACAGGATCACCAGGGAGAGGAGACCATCATACAGGATCACCAGAGAGAGGACACCATCATACAGGATCACCAGAGAGAGGAGAGGAGACCATCATACAGGATCACCAGGGAGAGGAGAGGAGACCATCATACAGGATCACCAGGGAGAGGAGACCATCATACAAGATCACCAGGGAGAGGAGACCATCATACAGGATCACCAGGGAGAGGAGAGGAGACCATCATACAGGATCACCAGAGAGAGGAGACCATCATACAGGATCACCAGGGAGAGGAGAGGAGACCATCATACAGGATCACCAGGGAGAGGAGACCATCATACAAGATCACCAGGGAGTGGTGGAGGAAGGAGCAGCTGCTGAGGACATTGCTAGCGATCTACTGAAACCATCACAGGCTTCAGATGTGTGTGTCACCAGATGCTACAAGCCTCAGTGTGATGTAATACAGAGGAGTCACCACCAGATGGAGACACTGACCCAGCTATAATCACCAGGCCAGAGATAATAACAACTCACCATCATTCCCACATACTCTATTCCTGGTGACTACAATCTATTACTCTCTGTTATCAGCCATTACTGGAGGAGACTGTAGGACAGGTGACTACAATCTATTACTCCCTGTTATCAGCCATTACTGGAGGAGGAGACTGTAGGACAGGTGACTACAATCTATTACTCCCTGTTATCAGCCATTACTGGGGGGGAGACTGTAGGACAGGTGACTACAATCTATTACTCCCTGTTATCAGCCATTACTGGAGCAGGAGGAGACTGTAGGACAGGTGACTACAATCTATTACTCCCTGTTATCAGCCATTACTGGGGAGGAGACTGTAGGACAGGTGACTACAATCTATTACTCCCTGTTATCAGCCATTACTGGGGGGGGAGACTGTAGGACAGGTGACTACAATCTATTACTCCCTGTTATCAGCCATTACTGGAGCAGGAGGAGACTGTAGGACAGGTGACTACAATCTATTACTCCCTGTTATCAGCCATTACTGGGGAGGAGACTGTAGGACAGGTGACTACAATCTATTACTCCCTGTTATCAGCCATTACTGGAGCAGGAGGAGACTGTAGGACAGGTGACTACAATCTATTACTCCCTGTTATCAGCTATTACTGGAGGAGGAGACTGTAGGACAGGTGACTACAATCTATTACTCCCTGTTATCAGCCTTATGTTCTGCACAGTTTAGTTATCAGCTTATTCCTGACACTCGGAAAGGGGGGGAGGCGCTGTGCACAAATCACTGACCACTGGCCGCCGCCAGATAAAAGTGTTGCGCCGCGGGGCGAGGGGTACTCAGAGCTGGGCCCTCTTTTCGTCCAGTTCAGGGCTGCGGGGTGTCACGGTGACATGATTCAGCTCCGTGGGCCCAGGCCCGGCAATAAAATGGGGAATAATAAATTAAAGGAAAAGGGGTAAAGTAAAGGTTGTAGAAAATGTTCGTGACGCCAGCTGTGAGTTTTGGCCAGTGTGGGCCACCGCTGCCATCCAGGCCTCTGGGGGTGATGGATGATGGCTGGCAGCCGGAATGCAGAGCCCTCCATGTGTAGAGCATTGTCCCCAGGGCAGGTGTAGGGACAGAGGGCAGACACGTTCACCCGCTCCCAGCTCACTGTCAGGCTGCTCAGTGATTCAGGTGCAGGTGAGCTCCGGCTGCTGTCACACGAGGGTCTGGGCCATCACTTCTGCTCCACACTTCACACAACAAAGCAGTTACAGTTCACTCGGTACAACAGACGGTTCCACTCTGGCAGTTGGGACGGCTCCGGTCACACTCTGGCAGCTGGGACGGTTCCGGTCACACTCTGGCAGCTGGGACGGTTCCGGTCACACTCTGGCAGCTGGGACGGTTCCGGTCACACTCTGGCAGCTGGGACGGTTCCGGTCACACTCTGGCAGCTGGGACGGTTCCGGTCACACTCTGGCAGCTGGGACGGTTCCGGTCACACTCTGGCAGCTGGGACGGTTCCGGTCACACTCTGGCAGCTGGGACGGTTCCGGTCACACTCTGGCAGTTGGGACGGTTCCGGTCACACTCTGGCAGTTGGGACGGTTCCGGTCACACTCTGGCAGCTGGGTCGGTTCCGGTCACACTCTGGCAGCTGGGTCGGTTCCGGTCACACTCTGGCAGCTGGGACGGTTCCGGTCACACTCTGGCAGCTGGGACGGCTCCGGTCACACTCTGGCAGCTGGGACGGTTCCGGTCACACTCTGGCAGTTGGGACGGTTCCGGTCACACTCTGGCAGCTGGGACGGTTCCGGTCACACTCTGGCAGCTGGGACGGTTCTGGTCACACTCTGGCAGCTGGGTCGGTTCCGGTCACACTCTGGCAGCTGGGACGGTTCCGGTCACACTCTGGCAGTTGGGACGGTTCCGGTCACACTCTGGCAGCTGGGTCGGTTCCGGTCACACTCTGGCAGCTGGGACGGTTCCGGTCACACTCTGGCAGCTGGGTCGGTTCCGGTCACACTCTGGCAGCTGGGACGGTTCCGGTCACACTCTGGCAGCTGGGACGGTTCCGGTCACACTCTGGCAGTTGGGACGGTTCCGGTCACACTCTGGCAGCTGGGACGGTTCCGGTCACACTCTGGCAGCTGGGACGGTTCCGGTCACACTCTGGCAGCTGGGACGGTTCTGGTCACACTCTGGCAGCTGGGACGGTTCCGGTCACACTCTGGCAGCTGGGACGGTTCTGGTCACACTCTGGCAGCTGGGACGGTTCTGGTCACACTCTGGCAGCTGGGACGGTTCCGGTCACACTCTGGCAGCTGGGACGGTTCCGGTCACACTCTGGCAGCTGGGACAGCTCCGGTCACACTCTGGCAGCTGGGACGGTTCCGGTCACACTCTGGCAGCTGGGACGGTTCCGGTCACACTCTGGCAGTTGGGACGGTTCCGGTCACACTCTGGCAGTTGGGACGGTTCCGGTCACACTCTGGCAGCTGGGACGGTTCCGGTCACACTCTGGCAGCTGGGACGGTTCTGGTCACACTCTGGCAGTTGGGACGGTTCCGGTCACACTCTGGCAGCTGGGACGGTTCCGGTCACACTCTGGCAGCTGGGACGGTTCCGGTCACACTCTGGCAGTTGGGACGGTTCCGGTCACACTCTGGCAGCTGGGACGGTTCCGGTCACACTCTGGCAGCTGGGACAGCTCCGGTCACACTCTGGCAGCTGGGACGGTTCCGGTCACACTCTGGCAGCTGGGACGGTTCCGGTCACACTCTGGCAGTTGGGACGGTTCCGGTCACACTCTGGCAGTTGGGACGGTTCCGGTCACACTCTGGCAGCTGGGACGGTTCCGGTCACACTCTGGCAGCTGGGACGGTTCCGGTCACACTCTGGCAGCTGGGACGCTCCGGTCACACTCTGGCAGCTGGGACGGTTCCGGTCACACTCTGGCAGCTGGGACGGTTCCGGTCACACTCTGGCAGTTGGGACGGTTCCGGTCACACTCTGGCAGTTGGGACGGTTCGGTCACACTCTGGCAGCTGGGACGGTTCCGGTCACACTCTGGCAGTGGGACGGTTCGGTCACACTCTGGCAGCTGGGACGCTCCGGTCACACTCTGGCAGCTGGGACGGTTCCGGTCACACTCTGGCAGCTGGGACGGTTCCGGTCACACTCTGGCAGTTGGGACGGTTCCGGTCACACTCTGGCAGCTGGGACGGTTCCGGTCACACTCTGGCAGCTGGGACGGTTCCGGTCACACTCTGGCAGCTGGGACGGTTCTGGTCACACTCTGGCAGTTGGGACGGTTCTGGTCACACTCTGGCAGCTGGGACGGTTCCGGTCACACTCTGGCAGCTGGGACGGTTCCGGTCACACTCTGGCAGTTGGGACGGTTCCGGTCACACTCTGGCAGCTGGGACGGTTCCGGTCACACTCTGGCAGCTGGGACGGTTCCGGTCACACTCTGGCAGCTGGGACGGTTCTGGTCACACTCTGGCAGCTGGGACGGTTCCGGTCACACTCTGGCAGCTGGGACGGTTCTGGTCACACTCTGGCAGCTGGGACGGTTCTGGTCACACTCTGGCAGCTGGGACGGTTCCGGTCACACTCTGGCAGCTGGGACGGTTCCGGTCACACTCTGGCAGCTGGGACAGCTCCGGTCACACTCTGGCAGCTGGGACGGTTCCGGTCACACTCTGGCAGCTGGGACGGTTCCGGTCACACTCTGGCAGTTGGGACGGTTCCGGTCACACTCTGGCAGTTGGGACGGTTCCGGTCACACTCTGGCAGCTGGGACGGTTCCGGTCACACTCTGGCAGCTGGGACGGTTCTGGTCACACTCTGGCAGTTGGGACGGTTCCGGTCACACTCTGGCAGCTGGGACGGTTCCGGTCACACTCTGGCAGCTGGGACGGTTCCGGTCACACTCTGGCAGTTGGGACGGTTCCGGTCACACTCTGGCAGCTGGGACGGTTCCGGTCACACTCTGGCAGCTGGGACAGCTCCGGTCACACTCTGGCAGCTGGGACGGTTCCGGTCACACTCTGGCAGCTGGGACGGTTCCGGTCACACTCTGGCAGTTGGGACGGTTCCGGTCACACTCTGGCAGTTGGGACGGTTCCGGTCACACTCTGGCAGCTGGGACGGTTCCGGTCACACTCTGGCAGCTGGGACGGTTCCGGTCACACTCTGGCAGTTGGGACGGTTCCGGTCACACTCTGGCAGTTGGGACGGTTCCGGTCACACTCTGGCAGCTGGGACGGTTCCGGTCACACTCTGGCAGTTGGGACGGTTCCGGTCACACTCTGGCAGCTGGGACGGTTCTGGTCACACTCTGGCAGTTGGGACGGTTCCGGTCACACTCTGGCAGCTGGGACGGTTCCGGTCACACTCTGGCAGCTGGGACGGTTCCGGTCACACTCTGGCAGCTGGGACGGTTCCGGTCACACTCTGGCAGCTGGGACGGTTCCGGTCACACTCTGGCAGCTGGGCCGGTTCATTGGTCACACTCCCTTTCTGAGTCCTCTCGGGCCTCTGTCCTCGGTCCCACGCACAGACTACAGTCCGGCGGTCACGGGTTTTTCCTGGGCTCCATTCTCCAGGATTCCTAACCCTCATGGGACGGCCTTCCCTTCGTTGTGCCGGGGTTTGGGTTTCGGGCAGTTAATTCTATGGCTGGGGCATACAGCGTCCTACCACTTCTACAGGGTCGGCACCCTGGTTTTTGCCTGGTCCCCAGTGCCTCGTTGGCTCGGGAACACCTTAGACCCCTTCTCTCTCTCCTCGGTACGTGACCTGGGACCCGGTCAGGCTGCCGGGTCCGGGGTCTTCCTTATGGGTGTTTCAGTCTCTGGCTCTCAGGGTGTCTCGGCTTAGAAGTTCTGTTCCTTTTCCCCTTACAACATGCCAGGAACTCGACCCGGGACCTCTTTTAGTCTCTGTGAATTAGCTCTCCTAACTTGGTGCTCCTGGGTTCCTCCACCCTCTCCCCGGGTGCTACTGTGGCGCCCCCGCAACGAGTGCGTCACAGGAAGGTATTGCATCCCTGACTGAAGATGTAATATCCTCCGTCTCAGTGATGAAATGGTTAAACCCAGAGCTCCATACACCACATGCACCACTCAGAGGTAGAGGGCCAATCAGGCCCTGGTGGGAGGAGTGTGAGGTGTAGTGTGTGGGGGAAGTTAGTGAACTAGGAGAAGAAGTGGGAAGGGAAGAACCTTAGGAGAAGAAGGACCAGGACCTGCACAGTTCCGTGCAGCCCTGGAACAATAACCTTACCAGGAGGGCACCAGCAAGCGATGACCCAGACCGGAATACGGGCAACTACCTAGCGGGCTAAAATTGCCCGGCCCAACCTCACCGGATACCGATTCCGAGGCAAACAGACGTCCACCGCTGTTTAGCAAACCGGAGTGACGGAACAGCTTTTTAGGAGCGCCTCACTGCAGCCCAGAATTAGTTGTCTTGCCAGCAGGGTACCCGCAATTCGGAAACAGGCCCCTTGATAGCCAGGGGGCGCCCCGGTAGGGAATCCCCCGGAGGCCCAAGCAGCGGCGGTGCCATCACTGGACTCCCACAGGTGGCGTCACGACAATCAAGACTTTATCCCAACTCCCTATCCCCTTTTTATTTGATCACCGGGCCCCACAGCCTAAACCGTGACAGTGGAGCATCGCCTGAGACGTGAGAACCCGGCAACGGTGAGTCACTTCCCCACTCTCCACCCTCCTCTTAGTGCCTCCCGCTACCCCTCACCTGACATGAAGTATCTAGGACTAGGGGTCGGGGGTTGTGCTGGGTGATTGTGCAGAGTGACAACTTACCAGTCCCAGCTGCAGTTCTTCACTGTGGCCACCGGTCCGCAGGGGCGCCACAAAAGAAAAAGAAAACTTGGAGGCAAAATCGCCAGCGTCTCCCAAGAAGAAGCCAAAAAAATAGTCACCCCCGATGTCTCCAGAAAAATGTAACCGGGAAGAAGAATACGGGAGATGTTGTATTTGGGTGTCTGCTGTGTCTGTTTTTGGGTGTCTGCTGTGTCTGTTATGGGGCTGCTGTGTCTGTTATGGGGCTGCTGTGTGGGCTGCTGTGTTGTTATGGGGGTCTCTGTGTCTGTTATGGGGGCTGCTGTGTCTGTTATGGGGGTCTCTGTGTCTGTTATGGGGGCTGCTGTGTCTGTTATGGGGGGCTGCTGTGTCTGTTATGGGGGGTCTCTGTGTCTGTTATGGGGGGCTGCTGTGTCTGTTATGGGGGGTGCTGTGTCTGTTATGGGGGGCTGCTGTGTCTGTTATGGGGGGGCTGCTGTGTCTGTTATGGGGGGGGCTGCTGTGTCTGTTATGGGGGGGCTGCTGTGTCTGTATGGGGGGGTCTGTTATGGGGGGGGGCTGCTGTGTCTGTTATGGGGGGGCTGCTGTGTCTGTTTATGGGGGGGGGGCGGGTGGGGGGGGGGCTGTGTCTGTTATGGGGGGGCTGCTGTGTCTGTTATGGGGGGGGGGGCTGCTGTGTCTGTTATGGGGGGGGGCTGCTGTGTGTGTTATGGGGGGGCTGCTGTGTCTGTTATGGGGGGGCGCTGCTGTGTCTGTTATGGGGGGGCTGCTGTGTCTGTTATGGGGGGGGCTGCTGTGTCTGTTATGGGGGGGCTGCTGTGTCTGTTATGGGGGGGGGGCTGCTGTGTCTGTTATGGGGGGGGGCTGCTGTGTGTGTTATGGGGGGGCTGCTGTGTCTGTTATGGGGGGGGCTGCTGTGTCTGTTATGGGGGGGCTGCTGTGTCTGTTATGGGGGGGGGGCTGCTGTGTCTGTTATGGGGGGGGCTGCTGTGTCTGTTATGGGGGTGTCTGCTGTGTCTGTTATGGGGATGTCTGCTGTGTCTGTTATGGGGGGCTGCTGTGTATGTTATGGGGGGTCTCTGTGTCTGTTATGGGGGGGCTGTTGTGTCTGTTATGGGGGGCTGTGTCTGTTATGGGGGGCTGCTGTGCCTGTTATGGGGGGGGGCTGCTGTGTCTATTATGGGGGGGCTGCTGTGTCTATTATGGGGGGGCTGCTGTGTCTGTTATGGGGGTGATGTGGATGTTATTAGGGCTCTTTGTCTGTTATGGGGGGCTGCTGTGTCTTATTGGGGCTCTGTGGCTGTTATGATGGACTGTGTGTCTGTTATAGGGGTCTCTGTGTCTGTTATGGGGGGTTTCTGTATCGGTTATGGGGTCTTTTTGTCCATTATTGGGGTCTCTGTCTGCTATGGGGGGTGCTGCGGCCGTTATAGGGGAATGTGGTCTGTTTTGGGGACATTCTGGCTGATATTTGGGGGTATGAGGTTGTCCCTGTGGTCAGGGCCCCTCCATGACTCCCCTGTATGAGGTCTATATATTATAAATGACAAGTGTAATATGTCCATACACACTGGGGAGCCCCATACACACAGAGGGACCTTGTACACACAGTAGGGCTCTATACACTTCGGGGGGCTCTATACACTTCGGGGGGCTCTGTACACACGGGGGGCATATACTCAGGGGCCCAATGCGTCTCCTGCATCCCCTGATGACCCCTGTGGGGTGCGCTGCAGCACAGCGGAGGATTCGTTACAGTGTGCCGGCACCTGATCGCTTCTTCCTCATCAATATTTCAGCTTTGTCACCAGCACAGTAATTAAAGACAAGAAACAACAATAGCCGCATTAACTCTTCACTGGGCGGAGGGATCAGCGCTCTGGACCTCGAATACATAGGAATAATAACCTCCAAAATCATCCCCCTCCTACACCCCCCTGTACCATGTAGGATGACTGTGCTGCTGTTTCTGCCTCCCAGAAGGTTCTCAGGGCAGAGGGGGCGCTATACAGCATCATAACTACAACAGGTGCAAGGGTTACAATCACACCCGAGCCCTGGAGCCTGGAGGGCCCAAAGTCCCTTTGGCTTACAGTTGGTACAGAAAGTATTCACACCCCTATATACAGCGGGTACAGAAAGTATTCACACCCCTATATACAGCGGGTACAGAAAGTATTCACACCCCTATATACAGCGGGTACAGAAAGTATTCACACCCCTATATACAGCGGGTACAGAAAGTATTCACACCCCTATATACAGTGGGTACAGAAAGTATTCACACCCCTATATACAGTGGGTACAGAAAGTATTCACACCCCATATACAGCGGGTACAAAAAGTATTCACACCCCTATATACAGTTGGTACAGAAAGTATTCACACCCCTATATACAGCGAGTACAGAAAGTATTCACACCCCTATATACAGCGGGTACAGAAAGTATTCACACCCCTATATACAGTTGGTACAGAAAGTATTCACACCCCTATATACAGCGGGTACAGAAAGTATTCACACCCCTATATACAGCGGGTATAGAAAGTATTCACACCCTATATACAGCGGGTACAGAAAGTATTCACACCCCTATATACAGCGGGTACAGAAAGTATTCACACCCCTATATACAGCGGGTACAGAAAGTATTCACACCCCTATATACAGCGGGTATAGAAAGTATTCACACCCTATATACAGTGGGTGCAGAAAGTATTCACACCCCTATATACAGCGGGTACAGAAAGTATTCACACCCTATATACAGCGGGTACAGAAAGTATTCACACCCCTATATACAGTGGGTATAGAAAGTATTCACACCCCTATATACAGTTGGTACAGAAAGTATTCACACCCTATATACAGTGGGTATAGAAAGTATTCACACCCCTATATACAGCGGGTACAGAAAGTATTCACACCCCTATATACAGCGGGTATAGAAAGTATTCACACCCCTATATACAGTGGGTGCAGAAAGTATTCACACCCCTATATACAGCGGTACAGAAAGTATTCACACCCCTATATACAGTGAGTACGGAAAGTATTCACACCTCTATATACAGCGGGTACAGAAAGTATTCACACCCCTATATACAGCGGGTACAGAAAGTATTCACACCCTATATACAGTGAGTACGGAAAGTATTCACACCTCTATATACAGCGGGTACAGAAAGTATTCACACCTCTATATACAGCGGGTACAGAAAGTATTCACACCCTATATACAGCGGGTACAGAAAGTATTCACACCCCTATATACAGCGGGGTACAGAAAGTATTCACATCCCTATATACAGCGGGTACAGAAAGTATTCACACCCCTATATACAGCGGGTACAGAAAGTATTCACACCCCTATATACAGCGGGTACAGAAAGTATTCTCACCCCAATATACAGCGGGTACAGAAAGTATTCACACCCCTATATACAGCGGGTACAGAAAGTATTCACATCCTATATACAGTGGGTACAGAAAGTATTCACACCCCTATATACAGCGGGTACAGAAAGTATTCACACCCCAATATACAGTGGGTACAGAAAGTATTCACACCCCTATATACAGCGGGTACAGAACGTATTCACACCCCTATATACAGCGGGTACAGAAAGTATTCACACCCTATATACAGCGGGTACGGAAAGTATTCAACCCCTATATACAGTGGGTACAGAAAGTATTCACATCCCTATATATAGTGGGTACAGAAAGTATTCACACCCCTATATACAGCGGGTATAGAAAGTATTCACACCCCTATATACAGTGGATGCAGAAAGTATTCACACCCCTATATACAGCGGGTACAGAAAGTATTCACACCCCTATATACAGCGGGTACAGAAAGTATTCACACCCCTATATACAGCGGGTACAGAAAGTATTCACACCCCTATATACAGTGGGTAAAGAAAGTATTCACACCCCTATATACAGTGGGAACAGAAAGTATTCACACCCTATATACAGCGGGTACAGAAAGTATTCACACCCCTACATACAGCAGGTACAGAAAGTATTCACACCCCTATATACAGCGGGTACAGAAAGTATTCACACCCCTATATACAGCGGGTACAGAAAGTATTCACACCCCTATATACGGTGGGTACAGAAAGTATTCACACCCCTATATACAGCGGGTACAGAAAGTATTCACACCCTATATACAGCGGGTACAGAAAGTATTCACACCCCTATATACAGCGGGTACAGAAAGTATTCTCACCCCTATATACAGCGGGTATAGAAAGTATTCACACCCCTATATACAGCGGGTACAGAAAGTATTCACACCCCTATATACAGCGGGTACAGAAAGTATTCTCACCCCTATATACAGGGGTATAGAAAGTATTCACACCCCTATATACAGCGGGTACAGAAAGTATTCTCACCCCTATATACAGCGGGTACAGAAAGTATTCACACCCCTATATATCAGTGTGTACAGAAAGTATTCACACCCCTATATACAGCGGGTACAGAAAGTATTCACACCCCTATATACAGTGAGTATAGAAGTATTCACACCCCTATATACAGCGGGTACAGTAAGTATTCACACCCCTATATACAGCGGGGGTACAGAAAGTATTCACACCCCTATATACAGCGGGTAAGAAAGTATCACACCCCTAATACAGCGGGTACAGAAAGTATTCACACCCCTATATACAGGGGTACAGAAAGTATTCACACCCCTATATACGGGGTACAGAAAGTATTCACACCCCTATATACAGCGGTAAGAAAGTATTCACACCCCTATATACAGCGGGTAAGAAAGTATTCACACCCCTATATACGGTGGGTACAGAAAGTATTCACACCCCTATATACAGCGGTACAGAAAGTATTCACACCCCTATATACAGCGGTACAGAAAGTATTCACACCCCTATATACAGCGGGTACAGAAAGTATTCTCACCCCTATATACAGCGGGTATAGAAAGTATTCACACCCTATATACAGCGGGTACAGAAAGTATTCACACCCCTATATACAGCGGGTACAGAAAGTATTCACACCCCTATATACAGGGGTAAGAAAGTATTCACACCCCTATATACAGTGGTATGAACGTATCACACCCCTATATACAGGGTAAGAAGTATTCACACCCCTATATACAGCGGTACAGAAAGTATTCACACCCCTATATACAGCGGGTACAGAAAGTATTCACACCCCTAATACAGCGGTACAGAAAGTATTCACACCCCTATATACAGCGGGTACAGAAAGTATTCACACCCCTATATACAGCGGTAGAAAGTATTCACACCCCTATATACAGCGGTCAGAAAGTATTCCACCCCTATATACAGCGGGTAAAAAGTATTCACACCCCTAATACGGGGTACAGAAAGTATTCACACCCCTATATACAGGGTACAGAAAGTATTCACACCCCTATATACGGGGTACAGAAAGTATTCACACCCCTATATACAGCGGGTAAGAAAGTATTCCACCCCTATATACAAGCGGGTATAGAAAGTATTCACACCCCTATATACACGGGTACAGAAAGTATTCACACCCCTATATACAGCGGGTACAGAAAGTATTCACACCCCTATATACAGCGGGTACAGAAAGTATTCACACCCCTATATATCAGGGTAAGAACGTATTCACACCCCTATATACAGCGGGTATAGAAAGTATTCACACCCCTATATACAGCGGGTACAGAAAGTATTCACACCCCTATATACAGCGGGTACAGAAAGTATTCACACCCCTATATACAGCGGTACAGAAAGTATTCACACCCCTATATACAGGTGAGTATAGAAGTATTCACACCCCTATATACAGCGGTACAGAAAGTATTCATCACCCCTATATACAGCGGGTACAGAAAGTATTCACACCCCTAATACAGCGGGTACAGAAAGTATTCACACCCCTATATACAGCGGGTACAGAAAGTATTCACACCCCTATATACAGCGGGTACAGAAAGTATTCACACCCCTATATACAGCGGTACAGAAAGTATTCACACCCCTATATACAGTGGTATAGAAAGTATTCACACCCCTATATACGCGGGTACAGAAAGTATTACACACCCCTATATACAGCAGTACAGAAAGTATTCACACCCCTATATACAGCGGGTACAGAAAGTATTCACACCCCTATATACAGCGGGTACAGAAAGTATTCTCACCCCTATATACAGCGGGTAAGAAAGTATTCACACCCCTATATCAGCGGGTACAGAAAGTATTCACACCCCTATATACAGCGGTACAGAAAGTATTCACACCCCTATATACAGCGGGTACAGAAAGTATTCACACCCCTATATACAGCGGTAAGAAAGTATTCACACCCCTATATACAGGGTAAGAAAGTATTCACACCCCTATATACAGGGTAAGAAAGTATTCACACCCCTATATACAGGGTACAGAAAGTATTCCACCCCTATATACAGCGGGTAAGAAAGTATTCACACCCACTCAAATCACACGCGGTACAGAAAGTATTCACACCCCTATATACAGGGTACAGAAAGTATTCACACCCCTATATACGGGGTACAGAAAGTATTCACACCCCTATATACAGCGGGTACAGAAAGTATTCACACCCCTATATACAGCGGTAAGAAAGTATTCACACCCCTATATACAGGGGTACAGAAAGTATTCACACCCCTATATACACGGGTACAGAAAGTATTCACACCCCTATATACAGGGGTACAGAAAGTATTCACACCCTATATACAGGGGTACAGAAAGTATTCACACCCCTATATACAGCGGGTAAGAAAGTATTCACACCCCTATATACAGGGGTACAGAAAGTATTCACACCCCTATATACAGCGGGTAAGAAAGTATTCACACCCCTATATACAGCGGGTACAGAAGTATTCACACCCCTATATACAGGGTATAGAAAGTATTCACACCCTATATACAGGGTACAGAAGTATTCACACCCCTATATACAGGGTACAGAAAGTATTCACACCCCTATATACAGGGTACAGAAAGTATTCACACCCTATAACAGCGGGTAAGAAAGTATTCACACCCCTATATACAGGGGTAAGAAAGTATTCACACCCCTATATACAGCGGGTACAGAAGTATTCACACCCCTATATACAGCGGTACAGAAAGTATTCACACACCCCCTATATACAGCGGTACAGAAAGTATTCACACCCCTATATACAGGGGTACAGAAAGTATTCACACCCCTATATACAGGGGTACAGAAAGTATTCCACCCCTATATACAGGTAAGAAAGTATTCACACCCCTATATACAGGGGTACAGAAAGATTCACACCCTATATACAGCGGGTACAGAAAGTATTCCACCCCTATATACAGCGGGTACAGAAAGTATTCACACCCCTAATACAGGGCAGAAAGTATTCACCCCTATATACAGGTACAGAAAGTATTCACACCCCTATATACAGGGGTACAGAAAGTATTCACACCCTATATACAGCGGTACAGAAAGTATTCACACCCCTATATACAGCGGTAAGAAAGTATTCACACCCCTATATACAGGGTACAGAAAGTATTCACACCCCTATATCAGGGTAAGAAGTATTCACACCCCATATACAGGGTAAGAAGTATTCACCCCTATATACAGCGGGTAAGAAAGTATTCACACCCCTATATACAGGGGTACAGAAATATTCACACCCTATATACAGTGGGTACAGAAAGTATTCACACCCTATATACAGCGGGTACAGAAAGTATTCACACCCCTATATACAGCGGGTACAGAAAGTATTCACACCCCTATATACAGCGGGTACAGAAAGTATTCACACCCCTATATACAGCGGGTACAGAAAGTATTCACACCCCTATATACAGCGGGTACAGAAAGTATTCTCACCCCTATATACAGCGGGTAAGAAAGTATTCACACCCCTATATACAGCGGTACAGAAAGTATTCACACCCCTATATACAGCGGGTACAGAAAGTATTCACACCCCTATATACAGCGGGTACAGAAAGTATTCACACACCCTATATATCATGGTACAGAAAGTATTCACACCCCTATATACAGCTGGGTACAGAAAGTATTCACACCCCTATATACAGCGGGTACAGAAAGTATTCACACCCCTATATACAGCGGGTACAGAAAGTATTCACACCCCTATATACAGCGGGTACAGAAAGTATTCACACCCCTATATACAGTGGTACAGAAAGTATTCACACCCCTATATACAGCGGTACAGAAAGTATTCACACCCCTATATACAGCGGGTTCAGAAAGTATTCACACCCCTATATACAGGGGTAAGAAAGTATTCACACCCCTATATACAGCGGGTACAGAAAGTATTCACACCCCTATATACAGCGGGTACAGAAAGTATTCACACCCCTATATACAGTGGGTACAGAAAGTATTCACACCCCTATATACAGCGGGTATAGAAAGTATTCACACCCCTATATACAGCGGGTACAGAAAGTATTCACACCCCTATATACAGCGGGTACAGAAAGTATTCACACCCCTATATACAGCGGGTACAGAAAGTATTCTCACCCCTATATACAGCGGGTATAGAAAGTATTCACACCCCTATATACAGCGGGTACAGAAAGTATTCACACCCCTATATACAGCGGGTACAGAAAGTATTCTCACCCCTATATACAGCGGGTACAGAAAGTATTCACACCCCTATATATCAGTGTGTATAGAACGTATTCACACCCCTATATACAGTGAGTATAGAACGTATTCACACCCCTATATACAGCGGGTACAGAAAGTATTCACACCCCTATATACAGCGGGTACAGAAAGTGTTCACACCCCTATATACAGCGGGTACAGAAAGTATTCACACCCCTATATACAGCGGGTACAGAAAGTATTCTCACCCCTATATACAGCGGGTACAGAAAGTATTCACACCCCTACATACAGCGGGTACAGAAAGTATTCACACCCCTATATACAGCGGGTACAGAAAGTATTCACACCCCTATATACAGCGGGTACAGAAAGTATTCACACCCCTATATACAGCGGGTACAGAAAGTATTCACACCCCTATATACAGCGGGTACAGAAAGTATTCACACCCCTATATACAGCGGGTATAGAAAGTATTCACACCCCTATATACAGCGGGTACAGAAAGTATTCACACCCCTATATACAGTGGGTACAGAAAGTATTCACACCCCTATATACGGTGGGTACAGAAAGTATTCACACCCCTATATACAGCGGGTATAGAAAGTATTCACACCCCTATATACAGCGGGTACAGAAAGTATTCACACCCCTATATACGGTGGGTACAGAAAGTATTCACACCCCTATATACAGCGGGTACAGAAAGTATTCACACCCCTATATACAGCGGGTACAGAAAGTATTCACACCCCTATATACAGCGGGTACAGAAAGTATTCTCACCCCTATATACAGCGGGTATAGAAAGTATTCACACCCCTATATACAGCGGGTACAGAAAGTATTCACACCCCTATATACAGCGGGTACAGAAAGTATTCACACCCCTATATATCAGTGTGTATAGAACGTATTCACACCCCTATATACAGCGGGTACAGAAAGTATTCACACCCCTATATATCAGTGTGTATAGAACGTATTCACACCCCTATATACAGTGAGTATAGAACGTATTCACACCCCTATATACAGCGGGTACAGAAAGTATTCACACCCCTATATACAGCGGGTACAGAAAGTATTCACACCCCTATATACAGCGGGTACAGAAAGTATTCACACCCCTATATACAGCGGGTACAGAAAGTATTCACACCCCTATATACAGGGGGTACAGAAAGTATTCACACCCCTATATACAGCGGGTACAGAAAGTATTCACACCCCTATATACAGCGGGTACAGAAAGTATTCACACCCCTATATACAGCGGGTACAGAAAGTATTCACACCCCTATATACAGCGGGTACAGAAGATATTCACACCCCTATATACAGCGGGTACAGAAGGTATTCACACCCCTATATACAGCGGGTACAGAAAGTATTCACACCCCTATATACAGCGGGTACAGAAAGTATTCACACCCCTATATACAGCGGGTACAGAAAGTATTCACACCCCTATATACAGCATGTACAGAAAGTATTCACACCCCTATATACAGCGGGTACAGAAAGTATTCAGACCCTTAACATTTTTCACTCTTTGTTTCATATCAGCCATTTGGTAAATTCAGTAAAATTCCTTTTTTGCTCATTAATGTTCACTATGCCCCATCTACACTGAAGGAACAGAAATGTAGATATTTGCGAAAATTTATTAAAAAAGAAAAACTGAAATCTCCCATGGTGATAAATATCATGAGGTCAAAGGAACTGCCCAAGGAGCTCAGAGACAGAATTGTGGCAGGCACAGATCTGGCCGAGGTTACAGAAGAATGTCTGCAGCACTCAAGATTCCTAAGAGCACAGTCTCCTCCATAATCCTTACATGGCAGAAGTTTGGGACCACCAGAAGTCTTCCTAGACCGGGCCGTCCAGCCAAACTGAGCAATGGTGGGAGAAGAGCTTTGGTGAGAGGTAAAGAAGATCCCCAGGATCACTGTGTCTGAGCTCCACAGATGCAGGAGGGAGATGAGAGAAAGGTCCACAGTCACCTATCACTGCAGCCTCCACCAGTCGGGCTTTTATGGCAGAGTGACCTGACGGAAGCCTCTCCTCAGTGCAAGACATAGGAAAGCCGCATAGAGATTACAGGAAACCACATAGAGGATCCCAGACTATGAGGAATAAGATTCTCAGATCTGATGAGATGAAGATAGAACTTTCTGGTGATAATTATAAGCGGTGGAGAAAACCAGGCACCGCTCATCACCTGCCCAACACAATCCCAACAGTGAGACATGGTGGAGGCAGCATCATGCTATGGGGGGTTCAGCTGAAGGGACAGGACGACTGGTGGCAGCATCATGCTATGGGGGGGTTCAGCTGCAGGGACAGGACGACTGGTGGCAGCATCATGCTATGGGGGGTTCAGCTGCAGGGACAGGACGACTGGTGGCAGCATCATGCTATGGGGGGGTTCAGCTGCAGGGACAGGACGACTGGTGGCAGCATCATGCTATGGGGGTTCAGCTGCAGGGACAGGACGACTGGTGGCAGCATCATGCTATGGGGGGTTCAGCTGCAGGGACAGGACGACTGGTGGCAGCATCATGCTATGGGGGGTTCAGCTGCAGGGACAGGACGACTGGTGGCAGCATCATGCTATGGGGAGGTTATTAGCTGCAGGGACAGGACGACTGGTGGCAGCATCATGATATGGGGGGGGTTCAGCTGTAGGGACAGGCCGACTGGTGGCAGCATCATGATATGGGGGGTTCAGCTGCAGGGACAGGACGACTGGTGGCAGCGTCATGATATGGGGGGGGGTTCAGCTGTAGGGACAGGCCGACTGGTGGCAGCATCATGCTATGGGGGGGTTCAGCTGCAGGGACAGGATGACTGGTGGCAGCATCATGCTATGGGGGGGTTCAGCTGCAGGGACAGGATGACTGGTGGCAGCATCATGCTATGGGGGGGGTTCAGCTGCAGGGACAGGACGACTGGTGGCAGCATCATGCTATGGGGGGGTTCAGCTGCAGGGACAGGACGACTGGTGGCAGCATCATGCTATGGGGGGGGTTCAGCTGCAGGGACAGGACGACTGGTGGCAGCATCATGCTATGGGGGGGTTCAGCTGCAGGGACAGGATGACTGGTGGCAGCATCATGCTATGGGGGGGGTTCAGCTGCAGGGACAGGACGACTGGTGGCAGCATCATGCTATGGGGGGGTTCAGCTGCAGGGACAGGACGACTGGTGGCAGCATCATGCTATGGGGGGGGTTCAGCTGCAGGACAGGACGACTGGTGGCAGCATCATGCTATGGGGGGTTCAGCTGCAGGGACAGGACGACTGGTGGCAGCATCATGCTATGGGGGGTTCAGCTGCAGGGACAGGAGGACTGGGGGCAGCATCATGCTATGGGGGGTTCAGCTGCAGGGACAGGACGACTGGTGGCAGCATCATGCTATGGGGGGGGTTCAGCTGCAGGGACAGGACGACTGGTGGCAGCATCATGCTATGGGGGGTTCAGCTGCAGGGACAGGACGACTGGTGGCAGCATCATGCTATGGGGGGTTCAGCTGCAGGGACAGGAGGACTGGGGGCAGCATCATGCTATGGGGGGGGTTCAGCTGTAGGGACAGGACGACTGGTGGCAGCATCATGATATGGGGGGGTTCAGCTGTAGGGACAGGCCGACTGGTGGCAGCATCATGCTATGG
Source organism: Allobates femoralis (assembly GCA_033576535.1). NCBI lineage: Eukaryota > Metazoa > Chordata > Amphibia > Anura > Aromobatidae > Allobates > Allobates femoralis. The sequence goes on from JARQOC010000002.1 coordinate 749,276,114, forward strand.
GGGGTTCAGCTGCAGGGACAGGACGACTGGTGGCAGCATCATGCTATGGGGGGTTCAGCTGCAGGGACAGGATGACTGGTGGCAGCATCATGCTCTGGGGGGATTCAGCTGCAGGGACAGGACGGCTGGAGGCAGCATCATGCTATGGGGGGGTTCAGCTGCAGGGACAGGACGGCTGGAGGCAGCATCATGCTATGGGGGGGTTCAGCTGCAGGGACAGGACGACTGGTGGCAGCATCATGCTCTGGGGGATTCAGCTGCAGGGACAGGACGGCTGGAGGCAGCATCATGCTATGGGGGGTTCACTGCAGGGACAGGACGGCTGGTGGCAGCATCATGCTATGGGGGGGGGTTCAGCTGCAGGGACAGGATGACTGGTGGCAGCATCATGCTATGGGGGGGTTCAGCTGCAGGGACAGGACGACTGGTGGCAGCATCATGCTATGGGGGGGTTCAGCTGCAGGGACAGGACGACTGGTGGCAGCATCATGATATGGGGGGGGTTCAGCTGCAGGGACAGGACGACTGGTGGCAGCATCATGCTATGGGGGGTTCAGCTGCAGGGACAGGACGACTGGAGGCAGCATCATGCTATGGGGGTTCACTGCAGGGACAAGACGGCTGGTGGCAGCATCATGATATGGGGGTTCACTGCAGGGACAGGACGGCTGGTGGCAGCATCATGCTATGGGGGGTTCAGCTGCAGGGAAAGGACGGCTGGTGGCAGCATCATGCTATGGGGGGTTCAGCTGCAGGGATAGGACGACTGGTGACAGCATCATGCTATGGGGGGTTCAGCTGCAGGGACAGGATGACTGGTGGCAGCATCATGCTATGGGGGGTTCAGCTGCAGGGACAGGACGACTGGTGGCAGCATCATGCTATGGGGGGTTCAGCTGCAGGGACAGGACGACTGGTTACAATTGAAGGAAACATGAATGCGGCCAAGTCCAGAGATCTCCTGGATGAAAACCTGCTCCAGATCTCTGACCTCAGACTGGGCTGAAGCTTCACCTTCCAACAAGACAATGACCCTAAGCCACAGCTACAATAACACCGGAGCGGCTTCACCACAACTCTGTGCCCATCCCTGACCGGAGCCATAGCCCGGACCTAAACCCAATGGAGACCGGACAATGGCTCCACCAACGTTCACCAATGGCTCCATCTGTGCCTGGACCAGGGATCCGGGGGAACATGTGCAGCTGGTTTTTTATCCTTTCTAGTCCTACAGGTAACGGACGTCCAGACGAAACCTGGACAAACAGACGCTGAGAAAACGCAACTTCATCTGTGCATCCTCGTGTCTGAAACATGGCGGAAAATCCAGAAGAAATGTAACATAGAAAGCAGTGAAATGTTGTTGTCTAGAGACCCCCGGTGTCCGGGATCAACCCGGAGATCCAGAGCAAAGTGGGAAAAATCTTAGGAAGATCCAACAACTTCAACATCACATGACTCACCGTAGCGGGGGGGGTACACGTAGCGGGCGTTGTTTCTCCTCCAGTCACGGAACCGCGCCTGCGGTGGTGTAGGCCCGGTGGTCCAGATCAATAGGGGAATGGCGGAACAGTAGGGGTGATTTGTCTTCGTGACGCCACCTGCGGGTGTTCTGGTAACTTTACCAGCGCTGTTCGGGTCTCCGGGGGATGTTATACAGCGGGATGGAACGCTCCCCACAGGATGAGTGGGAATCCCCGGAGCCGGGAGCTGCGCAAGATGTTGTGAGGCAGCTGCGGGATGCTGCGCGCTGAATCCAGGAATAATGTACAACCACACAAAGTCTCTTTTAGGTACCATTACTGGTTGGTGATCAGGTACACTCGGACCGGGACAGTGAAGTTGGCACTTCTGGAGTTTCACAGCAAGCAGTGTTAGGCTTCCTTTCTCTAGTTCTGGTGCTAAGGTCGGTTGGATGTGGAATCCCTCCGGACCGGGCAGTTTGTTCAATGGAACGGATTTCACCTGGTTGTCAGCACTGAGGGCACTGTAAAAGGGTGATGATAATTCTACCTTCTTCCCTGGGCTCTCGCTGGTAGGTGCGACAGGTGAACAGGTGGCTAAACCTCCTGTTGATGGTGCTGGTTCTCTGTGGTGGCTGGGCAGCTCTCACAGCTTCGGTTCCAGTAACCGGATGATTTGGAAAGAGTCGGAATAACTCTGTGTTCCTGAGAGGTGATCTCCTTCTTCCTATTATCCCAATTGCAGGGATCTCCATTCGCTAACAGGCTAGCAGGGCCTAGTGTGTTCCTCATAGGGTGGAGGTTTCACACAGGCTGGCAGCTCTTGTAGCGTCTGCCACACTCTGAAGTTTCTCCCTCCAAGACTCTTTTTATAGGGGGAACTGGCTCAAAGTCACCAGTGGAGCTCCCCCTAGAGGCTCGGGGTGCAACCAGGTGTTCTAAGGTGTTGTTGTGTTGTGGGTTTTGCTGTGCTGTTACTTACTCCATTTGTGCCTAAGGATTTCTGTGGTGCCCAACAGGTGCCAGGGTGCCACACACATCCCACAATGTAGGGGGACACGGAGAAGAGCAAATCTGGAGCTAAACACAGGAGGGGTCATCTCTAGAGGGATCCCAGTCTAGACCTGTACCCGGGATGTTTGAACTCTAGAAGGGATCCCAGTCTGGACCTGGGAGGACTCATCTCTGGAATGGATCTCAGACTAGTCCTCATCTCTAGAAGTGATCCCAGTCTGCACCTGTACCAGGAGGTGTAATCTCTAGAAGAGAGATCACAGTCTAGACCTGTACAGGGAAGTGTCATCTCTAGAAAGGATCCCAATCTACACCTGTACCCAAGATATCTCATCTCTACAAGGATTCCAGACTACACATGTACCCAGGAAGTGTCATCTCTAGAAGGGATCCCAATCTACATCTGTACCCGGGAAATATCATATATAGAAGGGAGATCCCAGTCTGGACCTGTACAGGGAAGTCTCATCTGGAGGGGGATCCCAGTCTGGACCTGTACAGGGAAGTCTCATCTGGAGGGGGATCCCAGTCTGGGCCTATACAGGGAAGTCTCATCTGGAGGGGGATCCCAGTCTGGGCCTGTACAGGGAAGTCTCATCTGGAGGGGGATCCCAGTCTGGGCCTGTACAGGGAAGTCTCATCTCAAGGGGGATCCCAGTCTGGGCCTGTACAGGGAAGTCTCATCTCAAGGGGGATCCCAGTCTGGACCTGTACAGGGAAGTCTCATCTCGAGGGGGATCCCAGTCTGGGCCTGTACAGGGAAGTCTCATCTCGAGGGGGATCCCAGTCTGGACCTGTACAGGGAAGTCTCATCTCGAGGGGGATCCCAGTCTGGACCTGTACAGGGAAGTCTCATCTCGAGGGGGATCCCAGTCTGGGCCTGTACAGGGAAGTCTCATCTCGAGGGGGATCCCAGTCTGGGCCTGTACAGGGAAGTCTCATCTCGAGGGGGATCCCAGTCTGGGCCTGTACAGGGAAGTCTCATCTCAAGGGGGATCCCAGTCTGGGCCTGTACAGGGAAGTCTCATCTGGAGGGGGATCCCAGTCTGGGCGTGTACAGGGAAGTCTCATCTCGAGGGGGATCCCAGTCTGGGCCTGTACAGGAAAGTCTCATCTCGAGGGGGATCCCAGTCTGGACCTGTACAGGGAAGTCTCATCTCAAGGGGGATCCCAGTCTGGACCTGTACAGGGAAGTCTCATCTCGAGGGGGATCCCAGTCTGGGCCTGTACAGGGAAGTCTCATCTCGAGGGGGATCCCAGTCTGGACCTGTACAGGGAAGTCTCATCTCAAGGGGGATCCCAGTCTGGACCTGTACAGGGAAGTCTCATCTCGAGGGGGATCCCAGTCTGGGCCTGTACAGGGAAGTCTCATCTCGAGGGGGATCCCAGTCTGGGCCTGTACAGGGAAGTCTCATCTCGAGGGGGATCCCAGTCTGGGCCTGTACAGGGAAGTCTCATCTCGAGGGGGATCCCAGTCTGGGCCTGTACAGGGAAGTCTCATCACGGGGAGGAGCCCAGTCTGGGCCTGTACAGGGAAGTCTCATCTCGAGGGGGATCCCAGTCTGGTCCTGTACAGGGAAGTCTCATCTCGAGGGGGATCCCAGTCTGGTCCTGTACAGGGAAGTCTCATCTCGAGGGGGATCCCAGTCTGGACCTGTACAGGGAAGTCTCATCTCGAGGGGGATCCCAGTCTGGTCCTGTACAGGGAAGTCTCATCTCGAGGGGGATCCCAGTCTGGTCCTGTACAGGGAAGTCTCATCTCGAGGAGGATCCCAGTCTGGGCCTGTGCAGGGAAGTCTCATCTCGAGGGGGATCCCAGTCTGGGCCTGTACCCGGGATGTATCTGCTCCTGATTGATGGATTGGCTGGATCTCATTGACAATGAGCCAATCACAGAGGGTTCTGGATGGTCGTGTACCGATGGTTCCGATGACCTCGGTGACCGTTATCGGACCTGTGTTGTCCTGTCAGTAGATTCCGCTCGTCCTTTACTTAGTTTGACCCAGTTGTTGGGTGCTGTGTGATGTCCTCGTGTATAATATTCACACCCAGCACTTTCTTATCTGCGGTATAAGCTCTGCTCCAGCTTTAAGCTGTGAGATAAGAAAGTGCAGAAAATCCAGATTGAAGACGAGAGAGGAGAAGCCTTTTAAATTGTTAATTAGTTTGGACGACCCGGATAACGCGAATCTCCGGAGGATGGAGACGTCCAAGACTGCGAGGAACAGACCTGAACCCGAGAGAAGGGAATTAACTCATCAAGAAACAGCTGCAAAATGTCTATGCAGCGTCCAATGGAATTAGTGCTTTATTAATTAATTCTGAGTATTACGTTTTTCAGAGTCGATAAATTGAATTATTACTTTATTCTTTTTTTTAATCTGGTACAAAAATAAAAATAAATCCAAGCTGTGGAGGTCTGCTCACCTCCAGATACAGAACTCTGGATGAGTCCACAGGTCTTCATTATACCTGTGTGTATAGCTGTGGAGGTCTGCACACCTCCAGATACAGAACTCTGGATGAGTCCACAGGCCTTCATTATACCTGTGTGTATAGCTGTGGAGGTCTGCCCACCTCCAGATACAGAACACTGGATGAGTCCACAGGTCTTCATTATACCTGTGTGTATAGCTGTGGAGGTCTGCCCACCTCCAGATACAGAACACTGGATGAGTCCACAGGCCTTCATTATACCTGTGTGTACAGCTGTGGAGGTCTGCCCACCTCCAGATACAGAACTCTGGATGAGTCCACAGGCCATCATTATACCTGTGTGTACATCTGTGGAGGTCTGCCCACCTCCAGATACAGAACTCTGGATGAGTCCACAGGTCTTCATTATACCTGTGTGTACAGCTGTGGAGGTCTGCTCACCTCCAGATACAGAACTCTGGATGAGTCCACAGGTCTTCATTATACCTGTGTGTACAGCTGTGGAGGTCTGCCCACCTCCAGATACAGAACTCTGGATGAGTCCACAGGTCTTCATTATACCTGTGTGTACAGCTGTGGAGGTCTGCCCACCTCCAGATACAGAACTCTGGATGAGTCCACAGGCCATCATTATACCTGTGTGGTACAGCTGTGGAGGTCTGCCCACCTCCAGATACAGAACTCTGGATGAGTCCACAGGTCTTCATTATACCTGTGTGTATAGCTGTGGAGGTCTGCACACCCCCAGATACAGAACCCTGGATGACTCCACAGACCTTCATTATACCTGTGTGTATAGCTGTGGAGGTCTGCACACCTCCAGATACAGAACTCTGGATGAGTCCACAGGTCTTCATTATACCTGTGTGTACAGCTGTGGAGGTCTGCCCACCTCCAGATACAGAACTCTGGATGAGTCCACAGGTCTTCATTATACCTGTGTGTACAGCTGTGGAGGTCTGCCCACCTCCAGATACAGAACTCTGGAGGAGTGCACAGGTCTTCATTATACCTGTGTGTACAGCTGTGGAGGTCTGCACACCTCCAGATACAGAACTCTGGATGAGTCCACAGGCCATCATTATACCTGTGTGTATAGCTGTGGAGGTCTGCCCACCTCCAGATACAGAACACTGGATGAGTCCACAGGCCTTCATTATACCTGTGTGTATAGCTGTGGAGGTCTGCCCACCTCCAGATACAGAACACTGGATGAGTCCACAGGCCTTCATTATACCTGTGTGTACAGCTGTGGAGGTCTCCCCCATCCTCTGGAATTCTGCACTCCAAAATGTCCAACTGTCCCCCACACTCAGAATCTTCAAGCTGAACCTGAAAACCCATCTCTTCAGTACAGCCTACAGCCTGCAATGACCACAGTACCACCTCACCAACACTGGACCTGGCGCTCCACCACCACCGGACCCGGCGCTCCACCACCACCGGACCCGGCGCTCCACCACCACCGGACCCGGCGCTCCCCCACCACCGGACCCGGCACTCCACCACCACTGGACTCGGCGCTCCACCACCACTGGATCTGGCGCTCCATCACACCAGATCAGACCAAACCTACTTAGTCTCTCTCTCCATTGCCCTGTAGAGTGTAAGCCCACGAGGGCAGGGTCCTCTCTCCTCTGTATCGCTCTGTCACTGTTAGTTTGTTCATTGTATATATAACTTGTGTGTATGTAACCCCTTCTCATGTACAGACCATGGAATCACTGCTGCTCTATAAATAATAATAATAATGTACATTTGGAGAAAAAGATTGCTCGGCACTATTGTGTGACCTATACCTGTCACACAGACCGGTTTGGTCCCACCTAGAGCACCTTAAAGGTGATACCTGACCACAGGTGTTGCACAGTCATTAAGATTTGCTGATCAACGTGTGCAAGAAAGAAAAAAAACGGCACTCACCGGTCTGTAGTTGCTGTTTTAATTCTTTATTAGGTTACATGAAAGGTGCGGAGAGGGAGGGATGAGGACCCATCACTCTATTCCCGCACCTCTGATGTAACCTGAAAAGGAATTAAAACAGCAACTACAAACCGGTGAGTGCCGTTTTTTTTTTTTCTGCACACGTTAAATAATAATAATTATTAATAATAATAATAGTAATAATAATAATAATAATAATGAAGATCCATTAGAGGTAGAAGAGATGATGGCGAGAAGTAAGAGACCCATGATGTGTAGACGAGACGAGGACAGGAATTGACAGATCCATCATAGATGGAAGAAACGAGGATGGAAAGTGATGGAGACTCATGATGGGTAGACGAGACGAGGACAGGGATTGACAGATCCATCATAGATGGAAGAAATGTTTTTAGTCCGTTCTATTCAATGAATAAAACAGGTGAATAAAGACAGGTGCAAAATAGCCAGAGATGCCACGTCCTGAGCACAGCACCTCCAGTGAGTGGCGCTGGGCACTCCCTTTAATTGCCTGTGCTCTTCGGCTGCTCGGGAGATGCCACGTCCTGAGCACAGCACCTCCAGTGAGTGGCGCTGGGCACTCCCTTTAATTGTCTGTGCCCTTCGGCTGCTTAGGAGATGACACGTCCTCAGTACGGCACCTCCAGTGAGTGGCGCTGGGCACTCCCTTTAATTGCCTGTGCTCTTCGGCTGCTCGGGAGATGCCACGTCCTCAGCACGGCACCTCCAGTGAGTGGCGCTGGGCACTCCCTTTAATTGCCTGTGCTCTTCGGCTGCTCGGGAGATGCCACGTCCTCAGCACGGCACCTCCAGTGAGTGGCGCTTGGCACTCCCTTTAATTGTCTGTGCCCTTCAGCTGCTTAGGAGATGCCACGTCCTCAGTACGGCACCTCCAGTGAGTGGCGCTGGGCACTCCCTTTAATTGCCTGTGCTCTTCGGCTGCTCGGGAGATGCCACGTCCTCAGCACAGCACCTCCAGTGAGTGGCGCTGGGCACTCCCTTTAATTGCCTGTGCTCTTCGGCTGCTCGGGAGATGCCACGTCCTCAGCACAGCACTTCCAGTGAGTGGCGCTGGGCACTCCCTTTAATTGCCTGTGCTCTTCGGCTGCTCGGGAGATGCCACGTCTTCAGCACAGCACCTCCAGTGAGTGGCGCTGAGCATTCCCTTTAATTGTCTGTGCCCTTCGGCTGCTCGGGAGATGCCACGTCCTCAGCACAGCACCTCCAGTGAGTGGCACTGGACACTCCCTTTAATTGCCTGTGCTCTTCGGCTGCTCGGGAGATGCCACGTCTTCAGCACAGCACCTCCAGTGAGTGGCGCTGAGCATTCCCTTTAATTGTCTGTGCCCTTCGGCTGCTCGGGAGATGCCACGTCCTCAGCACAGCACCTCCAGTGAGTGGCACTGGACACTCCCTTTAATTGTCTGTGCCCTTCGGCTGCTTGGGAGATGCCACGTCCTCAGCACGGCACCTCCAGTGAGTGGCGCTGGGCACTCCCTTTAATTGCCTGTGCTCTTCGGCTGCTCGGGAGATGCCACGTCCTCAGCACGGCACCTCCAGTGAGTGGCACTGGACACTCCCTTTAATTGTCTGTGCCCTTCGGCTGCTCGGGAGATGCCACGTCCTCAGCACGGCACCTCCAGTGAGTGGCGCTGGGCACTCCCTTTAATTGCCTGTGCTCTTCGGCTGCTCGGGAGATGCCACGTCTTCAGCACAGCACCTCCAGTGAGTGACGCTGGGCACTCCCTTTAATTGCCTGTACCCTTCGGCTGCTCAGGAGATGCCACGTCCTGAGCACGGCACCTCCAGTGAGTGGCGCTGGGTACTCCCTTTAATTGCCTGTGCTCTACGGCTGCTCGGGAGATGCCACGTCCTCAGCACGGCACCTCCAGTGAGTGGCGCTGGGCACTCCCTTTAATTGTCTGTGCTCTTCGGCTGCTCGGAGATGGCATTAAACACATTTCACTTCTAGTCATCGTCTCTTGTCCGTTCCCCACATTAACTAACAACCTCTCCTGTGATGATGGAAATCCGCATCTTTAATTATTTACCTTTTTGTCACCTTCAGAGTCCACGTGACGCGCAGCTGCTTTCATGAAATATAGATGGACACTCACTTAGATGAGTCCGGGGCAGCGCGTGGTACAATGTGCTTGGCATGGCTGACACAAATATCGGAGCGAGGTGGTGCCCTGTGCCAGAGTAGTATAAAGCTCCCATGGTAGATGGAGTCCCCGGTACAGGTATGCTCCTAATGGACGCCCATCCATACCCTCCTTACTAGTGATGAGCTGGCACTGCCACGCACGGGTGATAGATTCTGAATCCATGGGTGTCAGCCGATTTGAGCAGGTCGGATGCTCGGACGTGCATGACCCGTGTACCGAGAACAATGGGCGTCAATGGGGAACTCAAGCGTTTTTCTGGAAGAATTCTTGAAATGTTGCAAAATTTTCGGCAATTCAAGGTTGCACAAAAATGCTGCCCATTTTGGTGTTTTTACAACTTTTATGTTGACCCCGGCTCTGAGGACTTTATTTTTTCTAACCCTAATAAGGGTTAAACTAGGAGCAGGGTTAGGGCTCAGAGAAGGGTTAAGACTAGAGGTAGCGCTAAGGCTGTGGGTGAGGAGAAGAGTTAGGGTTTGGGTTAGGACTGGGGTTAGTGCTAGAATAAGGACTAGAACATGGGTTAGTGCTAGGTTGGAGGCTATGAAAAGGCTTAGGGCTAGAAGGATTATGGCTAGGAGAAGGGTTAGGACTAGGGTTAGGGCTAGGTTTGGGGGCTATTAGAAGGGTTAGACATAAAAGGATTAGGGCTCGCAAAAGGTTTAGGACTAGGTTTAAGGCTAGGAGAAGGGTTAGGACAATGTTACAGCTAAGAGAAGGGTTAGGACTAGGGTTAGGGCCATGGTTAAGGCTAGGAGAAGGGTTAGGACGAGGGTTAGGACAATGTCACAACTAAGAGAAGGGTTAGGACTAGGGTTAGGGCCATGGTTAAGGCTAGGAGAAGGGTTAGGACGAGGGTTAGGACAATGTCACAACTAAGAGAAGGGTTAAGACAATGTTACAGCTAAGGGAAGGGTTAGGACTAGGGTTAGGGCCATGGTTAAGGCTAGGAGAAGGGTTAGGACTAGGGTTAGGACAATGTTACAGCTAAGAGAAGGGTTAGGACAACGTTACAGCTAAGAGAAGGGTTAGGACTAGGGTTAGGGCCATGGTTAAGGCTAGGAGAAGGGTTAGGACTAGGGTTAGGACAATGTTACAGCTAAGAGAAGGGTTAGGACAACGTTACAGCTAAGAGAAGGGTTAGGACTAGGGTTAGGGCCATGGTTAAGGCTAGGAGAAGGGTTAGGACTAGGGTTAGGACAACGTTACAGCTAAGAGAATGGTTAAGACAACGTTACAGCTAAGAGAAGGGTTAGGACTAGGGTTAGGGCCATGGTTAAGGCTAGGAGAAGGGTTAGGACTAGGGTTAGGACAATGTTACAGCTAAGAGAAGGGTTAGGACAACGTTACAGCTAAGAGAAGGGTTAGGACTAGGGTTAGGGCCATGGTTAAGGCTAGGAGAAGGGTTAGGACTAGGGTTAGGACAATGTTACAGCTAAGAGAAGGGTTAGGACAACGTTACAGCTAAGAGAAGGGTTAACACAACGCTACAGCTAAGGGAAGGGTTAGGTCTAGGGTTAGGGCCATGGTTAAGGCTAGGAGAAGGGTTAGGACTAGGGTTAGGACAACGTTACAGCTAAGAGAAGGGTTAAGACAACGTTACAGCTAAGGGAAGGGTTAGGACTAGGGTTAGGGCCATGGTTAGGGCTAGAAGGGTTAGGAGTAGGGGTAGTGCTAAGGTTGAGGGCTACGAGAAGAGTTAGGCTTTGGGTTAGAAGGGTTAAGACTAGGGCTAGGGCCAAGGTTAGGGCTAGGAGAAGGGTTAAAACTGGGGTTATATAAGACCAAGTTTAGGGCTAGGAGAAGGGTTAGGTCTAGGGTTATTACTTAAGTTGGGGGCTAGGAAAAGAGTTATGAGTTAGGTTAGCGTAGGATAAGGACTATGACAAGGGATAGCGCTAGGTTTGGGGGATGGAGAAGGGTTAGGGTTTAGGTTAGGGCTAGAAGGAGGGTTAGTTCTAAGGTTGGCAGCTTGGAGAGGGGTTCAGGTTTAGGTCAGGGCTAGACAGGTTAGGAATGGGTTTAGGGACAGGAGACAGGTTAGGACTAGGGTTAGGGCTAAGGTTGGGGGGCTTATTGTTAGGGTTTAAGTTAGAGCTAGAAGGGTTAAGAATTGGTTTAGAGCTAGGATAAGGTCTAGGACAAGGGGTAGTGCTAGGTTTGGGGGCTAGGAGAAGGGTTGCGGTTTAGGTTAGGGCTAGAAGGGTTAGGAATGGGGTTAGGGCTAAGGTTAAGGACAGGAGAAGGGTTAGGAATGGGGTTAGGGCTAATGTTGGGGGCTAGTGGAAGGGTTAGGATTAGGGTTAGGGCTAAAGCTGGGGGCCAGGAGAAGAGTTAGGACTGAGGTTAGTGCTAGAACAAAGGTTAGGGATAGAGTTAGGGCAAAGACAAGGTTTAGAGTTAGAACTAGGGTTAAGGATAGTGGTAGTGTTAGGGACAGTTACTTTTAGATCTTAGATAATAAAATAATGACATTAAAAGACAAGAATAAGAAGAATATAAATCTGTAACAATGTAATACATAACTTGTTATTTTTTAATTGTTTGTCAGATATCAGCAAAAAGCATAAAATAACTGTATGGTCAATGGGTGAACTATAGCTACATCTGTATGTTCTTATAATACATGTTCTTGGCGGTGAGGAGGTTAATACTAGACTTGTGGAAGGGTAACAGTTCATGGATTGCCCCTGGCGTTGACCACCTTCGCTATGCCATGGGGGGGGGTCAGGCTTTATACAGCAGAAATACAATACAGTGCACACATGAGCGAGGTGGGGGTACACGGTGTTGGCATCTCATGGGGCTGAAGACTTGGGTGGGTAGAAGGGAGGGAATATCCAGACCATGTGTCCAGTATAGAGGATCTGATGGCTTTATAACATGCTTATAGGTTCATCATCTAAACACCTCGAGATCCAGAAGATGCTCCAGACACGTGGAGGTCAGCGAGGATCTGAAGCTTTTCTAGAAGTTGTCAAACAACCAAATCCTGGATCTTAGGGAACCTTTACACGTCGCAACATTGTATTCAATTTCACCGGCAACTTACTGGTTACTGTGAAATCATGGACACATTGTTCCATTTTGTTGCCGTGTATAAATGTAACAATGTGTCCAACCAGTAAGTTGCCAGTGAAATTGCATGCAATGCTGCGACCTGTAACGGTACCTTAACGACACTTTGAAGGTTGGAGACGAGGAAACCTCCACAATGTGCCGCGGGTCTCTGCTGGTGACTAGTAATCATGATGGTCCCTGTCCTCCAGGAGGATGAGGACTAAAGCTTCACTAGAAGGCATGAAAGAGATTTGGGAGTCCATAGTCATTAAACCCCTTCACAGGACATTAGTGGCCTCCGTGTGACATATGATGATTGACCTCCGATGGACGTCACACAGAGCTGTCCATCATCTATAGGTGCCTCCATGTGACATATGATGATTGACCTCCGATGGACGTCACACAGAGCTGTCCATCATCTATAAGTGCCTCCATGTGACATATGATGATTGACCTCCGATGGACGTCACACAGAGCTGTCCATCATCTATAGGTGCCTCCATGTGACATATGATGATTGACCTCCGATGGATATCACACAGAGCTGGCCATCATCTATAGGTTCCTCCATGTGACATATGATGATTGACATCCGAAGGATGTCACACAGAGATGGCAATCATTTATAGGTGCCTCCATGTGACATATGATTGACTTCTGATGGATGTTACACAGAGCTGTCCATCATCTATAGGTGCCTCCATGTGACATATGATGATTGACCTCCGATGGATATCACACAGAGCTGGCCATCATCTATAGGTGCCTCCATGTGACACATGACGAGACGCTGATGACAGATGATGGACATCACACAGAGCTGTCCATCATCTATAGGTGCCTCCATGTGACATATGATTGACCTCTGATGGATGTCACACAGAGCTGTCCATCATCTATAGGTTCCGCCATGTGACATATGTTGTTTGACATCCGAAGGATGTCACACAGAGATGGCAATCATTTATAGGTGCCTCCATGTGACATATGATGATTGACCTCCGATGGACGTCACACAGAGCTGTCCACCATCTATAGGTGCCTCCATGTGACATATGATGATTGACCTCCGATGGACATCACACAGAGCTGGCCATCATCTATAGGTTCCGCCATGTGACATATGTTGATTGACATCCGAAGGATGTCACACAGAGCTGTCCACCATCTATAGGTGCCTCCATGTGACATATGATGATTGACCTCCGATGGACATCACACAGAGCTGGCCATCATCTATAGGTTCCTCCATGTGACATATGATGATTGACATCCGAAGGATGTCACACAGAGATGGCAATCATTTATAGGTGCCTCCATGTGACATATAATGATTGACCTCCGATGGATGTCACACAGAGCTGTCCACCATCTATAGGTGCCTCCATGTGACATATGATGATTGACCTCCGATGGACGTCACACAGAGCTGTCCACCATCTATAGGTGCCTCCATGTGACATATGATGATTGACCTCCGATGGACATCACACAGAGCTGTCCATCATCTATAGGTGCCTCCATTTGACACATGACAAGACGCTAACGACAGATGATGGCCATCACACAGAGCTGTCCATCATCTATAGGTGCCTCCATGTGACACATGACGAGACGCTGATGACAGATGATGGACATCACACAGAGCTGGCCATCATCTATAGGTGCCTCCACGCGACACATGACGATGGATATCACACAGAGATGTCCATCATCTATAGGTGCCTCCATGTGACACATGACGAGACGCTGATGACAGATGATGGACATCACACAGAGCTGGCCATCATCTATAGGTGCCTCCACGTGACATGACGATGGATATCACACAGAGCTATCCATCATCTATAGGTGCCTCCATGTGACACATGATGAGACGCTGATGACAGATGATGGACATCACATAGAGCTGGCCATCATCTATAGGTGCCTCCACGTGACACATGACGATGGATATCACACAGAGCTGGCCATCATCTATAGGTGCCTCCATGTGACATATGATTGACCTCTGATGGATGTCACACAGAGCTGGCCATCATCTATAGGTGCCTCCACGTGACACATGACGATGGATATCACACAGAGCTATCCATCATCTATAGGTGCCTCCATGTGACACATGATGAGACGCTGATGACAGATGATGGACATCACACAGAGCTATCCATCATCTATAGGTGCCTCCATGTGACACATGATGAGACGCTGATGACAGATGATGGACATCACACAGAGCTGTCCATCATCTATAGGTGCCTCCACGTGACACATGACGATGGATATCACACAGAGCTATCCATCATCTATAGGTGCCTCCATGTGACACATGATGAGACGCTGATGACAGATGATGGACATCACACAGAGCTATCCATCATCTATAGGTGCCTCCATGTGACACATGATGAGACGCTGATGACAGATGATGGACATCACACAGAGCTGTCCATCATCTATAGGTGCCTCCATGTGACATGACGATGGATATCACACAGAGCTATCCATCATCTATAGGTGCCTCCATGTGACACATGATGAGACGCTGATGACAGATGATGGACATCACACAGAGCTGGCCATCATCTATAGGTGCCTCCACGTGACACATGACGATGGATATCACACAGAGCTGGCCATCATCTATAGGTGCCTCCACGTGACATGACGATGGATATCACACAGAGCTATCCATCATCTATAGGTGCCTCCATGTGACACATGATGAGACGCTGATGACAGATGATGGACATCACACAGAGCTGGCCATCATCTATAGGTGCCTCCACGTGACATGACGATGGATATCACACAGAGCTATCCATCATCTATAGGTGCCTCCATGTGACACATGATGAGACGCTGATGACAGATGATGGACATCACACAGAGCTGGCCATCATCTATAGGTGCCTCCACGTGACACATGACGATGGATATCACACAGAGCTGGCCATCATCTATAGGTGCCTCCATGTGACATATGATTGACCTCTGATGGATGTCACACAGAGCTGGCCATCATCTATAGGTGCCTCCACGTGACACATGACGATGGATATCACACAGAGCTATCCATCATCTATAGGTGCCTCCATGTGACACATGATGAGACGCTGATGACAGATGATGGACATCACACAGAGCTATCCATCATCTATAGGTGCCTCCATGTGACACATGATGAGACGCTGATGACAGATGATGGACATCACACAGAGCTGTCCATCATCTATAGGTGCCTCCACGTGACACATGACGATGGATATCACACAGAGCTATCCATCATCTATAGGTGCCTCCATGTGACACATGATGAGACGCTGATGACAGATGATGGACATCACACAGAGCTATCCATCATCTATAGGTGCCTCCATGTGACACATGATGAGACGCTGATGACAGATGATGGACATCACACAGAGCTGTCCATCATCTATAGGTGCCTCCATGTGACCTATGATGATTGACCTCCGATGGATGTCACACAGAGCTGTCCATCATCTATAGGTTCCGCCATGTGACATATGTTGATTGACATCCGAAGGATGTCACAGAGATGGCAATCATTTATAGGTGCCTCCATGTGACATATGATGATTGACCTCCGATGGACGTCACACAGAGCTGTCCATCATCTATAGGTGCCTCCATGTGACATATGATTGACCTCTGATGGATGTCACACAGAGCTGTCCATCATCTATAGGTTCCGCCATGTGACATATGT